>RDPX01000100.1:1201146-1274314 GCA_003991215.1 Morbakka virulenta
TAATAGCTTAAAACAACAAAATTTGTTAATTCTTTAAAAATTCATTTTTAATCCCCAAAGTTTACCTGAGCCAATTTTAGGGAAATGTGAGAGTAAGAACAGTGGTCATTGCAAAAAATATTAAAACAAAATAATAATAATAATTATAAAACCCCCTAGATTTTAGAAAGCACAAGCAAAATTTAAAAAGGTTAAAAATATCAAAGTTTTTCAACGACTTTATATATGATGTTTATTGTTTACGGGGCTTTTTTTCACAATACCCACAACTGTTAAAAATTTCAAACAACCATGAGGTTATGGTGTCGTGATCTGCTTCGTTTCATTGGGTACCAGCCCTTTAGTATCCATACTTGACTAGATATCGACAGGGTACCAACAGAAATGATAACCTTCAAACTACATTATAATGTTCTTTAGAACGGTTTCCGCAAGGCGTTTTTATTTACCAAAATATCGGAAAAGGAGTTGACTTAAATAATGGTTTAATAAAGGAGTTTACTCTTAGTCTCCCTTGGCCCTTGATCCATTCAAAGAAAATTTGTGGTAAAAATTTGATGGCGAGAGAAATGCAGGAAATCGAAAGAACAGGATGCACGCGTAAACCCATCTAACACATTTAACATTTCATAGGGATAGGCTTGTACACTTTTGGAATGAGTAAAGAAGTGAATACAATAAAAATACTTTCTTACTGAAGCCCTTTAACCTGGTTTGCAAAATATGACAAGGCGCCTCTAAGTGCGGAAATTTATAAGAAGTCTTGAATTCAAAACCTTGCCCAAAGCTACAGGAAGGGGGGGGGGGGGGGGCTGTAGATACAATGCTGTTTGCCTGTAAATTGTACCATAGTTAGTTATTGAATCCTAGCACAACAGTCACTTGTAGCTTAAAACAAACGTCATTTGGCGTTCTTATAGTGCTATGGTTTCATTAGAAGTCTCTAGAACTCTACCTAAGATTTACAGTTTTTGTTAAAAAATCTGACCTTGAAATCCTTCTATGAAGGAAACATCCCCTGCTTAAAGAATACATCTTACTAGGAAGTTGGTGCAGTCATGTATTAATCTGCTTTTAGTCACATGGTTTCGGTATTAACGTCCCAATGTGTGCTGTCATTCAATTTGTGTCAATAAAACTCCTGATTTATCTTATAGCTGCTAAATCAAATACACTATTTTTTGTGTTACCTTTGATTTCCACAAAGAGATCCATTTACCTATTATTTATCGATAATATCGATAGTATTACAAGTCCAACATTTACTACCACATCATTGTTTTCTCAGCTACGCGTACAGGTCGATAAAGTGGTTTTAGTCAGCAATTTGACGATAATAAGTGTATCGTGTCTGGTAGGCATGGTGGCATTTAGCTTATTATTCAGAGGCGGATTTCTTTGATTAAGAGTATTACCTTTCTAATCTTATTCTGTATATTTAGTCTGATAATCGGGTAATAGGTTCTATGGAAATATCTGTGGAAGTTTTTCTTGCAACAATGTAAAATGGATATATTTTGCGAAATGTATTTTAGTGAAGAATACAAAGATGTCATCAGGGAAACCATAGCCTGCCTGGCTCGATGCCGCTGTGTTAAAGGGTATATTTTTTATTATGCTATAAATAATTATTTACGTTATAACCACACAAAGAATCGGTATCGTAATAAAGCCACGGAAGTAGCCGATACCATGAATTATAAGACTTGGTAACGATGACTCGAGGATCCAACACTATCGCTCATTTTAATTGCATTTTTACCAGTCTTCATACTACAATTGTGATTGGAATATCTAACATCTATATATGACTAATAATTATTCTTCTTACTTACTATATAGCTTTCAAATTCAGTATAACGATACTTGCATTTATAACTTTAATTTACGATATTGCTCATAGGTTAATACTAATAAAGTACTGTATAAAAGCGTGACCTGATTTATACTGTTGTTAATGTTTTAATAGAAAATACTGGAAAAATATATCATAGTAATATCGACATCCAAATAGTAATTAAACAGTTCTGTTTCAATATTTATTTTAAATCAGTTAAGGGTGGCTGAAGATGTCAGCTGGGAAAGTTTTACAGAAAAGGAGATTTGAGTTATATACTATCGTTACAGTAATTAAAATTTAGTTCTACAAATGAAGGCGTCATGTGTGTGTGTGTGTGTGTGTGTGTGTGTGTGTGTGTGTGTGTGTGTGTGTGTGTGTGATATAATGTTAAGAGTAAAATGAAAGAAGGAAATCGACAAAACATAAAAACCAACGGTTAACTCACTGGCTAAGAAAGATGACCCTTAACATACACTTAATTGTCATTAAAATAAAGGTTGAACTATGAATAAGTAAAAATAAAGAAAAAAAAGTTTTCACAACAAAATATATTTGAATGTCTTCAAAATAATGTCTTCAAATTGTGTAATTTTTCAACTTCACATTTAGAGTAGTTTTGGTAGATTCATTTGATTTTAGTTGCACATGGAATAATATAAACTAAGAACAAAAACCCTTTTTCTTTGAGTGACCACTTTAAATCAGCAAATTATGAAGACTGCTCAGCAAACCATACGTAGCAATATTAAACAGTCTGTTCTTAATCGTTAGGTTGTCCCTTCAGAAATACATTTTTTTCATTTGACCGGACCGATCCAATTTTTTTAATGAGTTACAGTTCTTCACAATAAAATTTAAGTTAGCTGCTCTTTCAATATTATCCATATTTTACAAGGAATAAAACCAAACGTTGATATATTGGACCATTGATGATCCAATAAGTTCTTTGCACACTCATGATTGATATTTCAGGGCTATACAATGCATAGGGTAAAGAGAAATTAAGTATATTTATAGTCTTGAATTTTTATCCTACAACACACTGACGAGCTAAAAATGTCCATATGTGTTACATTTTATAGAAAATCAAAATATATACAAAAAAAAACTCGTTATATTTCAAAAGTACATCATGCAAATTATGGCGTAGCAGAACAGGGAATTAAAAATGTATTATAAATATCGCTTACCACGTGCAGCAGTTATGAAAATGCTCGCTTTTAAATCGCAGCGGGGAGATCATTATTGTCTTCCAGCATGGGTAATGATGAAATATTACCAAGAAAGGGAGGCATCAAGATTTTATTGACTTGGTTTGCTTCAGCTTGTCTGGCATCAGACACTGATGAATCTGTTGGAAATTGTCCAATACTCGAGGGGTATACAGGTCCTTCTCCCAGGTTTACCGCTGCTGGCTGGACCAGAGGAGAAGTTTGTTCTGGCAAAGCTAGAGGGTTATTTGGGCTTATTCCGGAAGATGCATCGGAATAATGGTTAAGCTCTGGTTGCATGGGTAGGCCAGGGAAATCTCTAGGAGCAGGTGCAGGGCCACCAATCACTGTTGGCATTTGTGACGGTAACTGAGGCAATTTCAAATCTGGAGGCTTGAAGGTAGTTTGAGAATGTGCAAGTGAAGCAGTGACCGGGGCCGTTATCTTTGGAGTAGGTGTTTTTGATATTTTTTTCATACCCTTCAATGGCTTCAGATTTGGTTTTGGGGTCGTTGTTGATGGAGGCTGCTTTGCATTTTTAATATTGGTAAGTACTGCTATTTTTTTTATATTAGAAGGAATACTGGGTTTTGGGGCACCTCCTGTGGTAGATTTAACTCCCTCGGTAGGCTTAGTGGGAGGAGATGATAACGTAGCTGGTGATGCTTTACTAGTAGCAAGTACAGTAGGTTTATTAGATGGCTCTGGAGCAAGTGTAGGTTTAGTCGTTTTCTGTCCTGTTTTTTCCCCTTCTTCTCCTGTTGTTGATTTATCTCCCTCACCTTCCTCTCTTGTACCCTCGCTGTCACCGTCACTGTCGTCTTTGTCTGTCCCATTGTCGTTATTCGTCTGGTCTTCATTTGATGTGTCATTTGGTAATGCTATGAAATGCGAGATAAGATAATCAACACATTTCACATTTAATTGTTTTGGAAAGAAATTGTAAACGCCTTCTCTTGTATAAAATACCATTAATATAAATACCTATTTTATGGTATCTATATTAAAGGAATTGCAAAGACCTCTAGCTAGTTTTCAAAATTAGTTGTAGTATTATTAGATCCCCGGTGTCTACCTTTAAAACAATAGATATCATGCTAGTTTTTAGGTTGACCATATTCTGTCAATCTCTGTCACCGTTTCAATCAGTTATTTGTTTTCGAAAAGTAACGCGATTTGACAAGAAAGTGACTTAAAAATCTGAATGATCTCGCACAACACAACAATACTATTATTTCACTGTCTAGCACAATTTAAGCTACATTTAAAAAAACCATTATATTATACAACTTATTACCTTAGGTTTCTAATAGATGAATTAAGCTTAACTGCTTAACCTTCATTCCCGAGGTACGTCAGGGTTCTTTTAACAAAAATTCCCAAAGACAATTTGAAATTAAAAAAAAGGTCCATTTGTGAAAACAGGTTTCAGGTGTGTCTTTCCTTATATTACCGTACAAATACATATATTTGTATTAAGAAAGATTTTGAGAAATTAAGAAATAGCAATGAGTAAAAGTAAACTCAGATATGAGCCCCATGAATCCTGGAGGGTCTTTAATAATCTTCCCAAGGTTTGATCTCTCAAGAAGTTATATCACTACACTAGTTCTTTCATTTCATGATTAAACCTTCAAGAAAACTCAGGCAACACTTTTCTAAACGACGAATTGGGAAGAGCCTCTATCTATATATCTATATCCATCAATATTGTCTTCAATTTGAGAAAAAAACATGAACTGTTTCTTTTGCTTCCAATTTTTTAAAACGTTTCTTTCTGTCCTGCATATTTATTAAGAAGTGAATGCATCAGAGTCCTAATTCATTGGAGAGTGGGGCAAACTAAGTGTGCAGAGTTTACATCTAATGATGATGATAATAATAATAATAATAATAATAATAATAATAATAATAATAATAATCTCTCCATGTATTGTCAGCTATCAGGCTAGGAGTGGGGAGTGCTGTAGTCATGAGTTGTTGTCATACAACAACAACCGCTTGAGCAATGTGCCTTTCCTTACTGGTTGTGAGGCGCCACTTGCAAGGTTGAAGTGATGTTTCCATTTTTATTTGGTTATTTTATCTCACTCTTGTGGCTACAGTACATGTACCTGCATTCACCTTTCCTGGCTTGTTGTTGGGCGCTGAATGCGGGTTTTTCACCCATCNTATTTGGTTATTTTATCTCACTCTTGTGGCTACAGTACATGTGCCTGCATTCAACTTTCCTGGCTTGTTGTTGGGCGCTGAATGCGGGTTTTTCACCCATCCATCACTAGATGGTGTGTAACCACTCGATAATAATAATATTAGTAGTTCTAAAACTCTGCACAATATAAAGAAAAGAAATCAAAACATAATAATAATGCATCCACAATGTAGCACCACAGAGGCGATTACGTGATCTGGTTACTCAACCTGGTGGTGAGGTATCTAAATAAATATATAATAAATTGAAATACATTTCATTATAATGAATGGATTATAAAAATATTGGATTTTCCCTTTTATCTTTCAGATGAGTATTATCTTCTTTGGTCTTCAGAACTAGCTGAATTAGTTTTTTAAAAATTCCTATTTGCAATGCTTAAAAAACCTGTTGTCAGTTTGGGAAGTGGTGATCTGGTACAAAATTGTCATTTGGCTGCATCAGGTTTAACAAGCTACAAAACTATATTTTTTACATCATATTACACAAGCTCAAGATACTTGATGCAATAACACTAATAACAATAACACTCAAAAACAAGGTCATATCTGTATTTTTCAACCGAGTAGTGTGCACACTTAGTAATACATCGGATATATAGAGGGAAAACAAATGCATCATTGACGTCTTCACAATAAATGCCAACGAGAAAAAAGGAAACATTGTATAGATCAAAGAATAAAAAAAAATATGCTTGAGCCGAGTTTATAGAACACAGTTGTATAAACCTGAGATTGAATAAAGGATCAAAAGAACTGACCATTGTGTGAAAATGGACCACCGTTTTGACAGGGCCACAAGCTGGTAATGGATCGGAAACAAAAAACTGGACTTCACCAGAATCTCAGCAGCTGGCTATCTCTTTAAAGATAGAATCATACCAATAGTCTTTCAATTTATTAATCTACTATATATTAAATGGATATTGAAAGAGAAAACTATGGGTCAACGCTTATGATCGTATAAACTGTCACGGCTACAAATATCTCCACGACATCTTGAAGAGCCTTCCGTACGTTAACTGATCAACCATGAAAGAACTCTCTAAAAACATGACCAAATGTAAATCATGTCAATGGCCTGATAGATCCCATCATATCACTTTGAGATGTACTGGACTTATGGAGTACACTTAACTCATACATCCACAGCTTTTCATTACCATCCAGAATTAATCCGTACATTCTTTTACATTCATCACAGTTTGGTGTGTCGATGGTGGAACTACGTGAAATGCATTGATAATGATAAAAATATCACACAATCATAATAGGTGCATTTTCTAAAGTTTTAATCAAACGAAAGAAAAACTCGAACACCTCTAATAGGGTAATAAGGGTTAAAAGGCTTAAGTTCCCGCATATCTGAATCTGTATTTTTACTACAGTCTAATCGACTAAAATAAAGCTAATCTCCCACTAGAATGTCCCATTCTCCCAAAAATCTTTAAAATTAACAATATATACGTTAGATTTTATACAATCTCATGTTGATGTGTATATAAATATGAATAAAACGATCTTGAAAGAGTGAAAGTTGATTACAAAATTTTATTTTTTCTTTCCAAATTGCTTTTCCCAACGCGCTACAGTGGTTTTAAAATCATTTTGATTCTTTGTTTTCACATCTAACAAAAAATATATATTTAAGCAACTTTAAGGTAAATCAATAATTTATAGATACAGAATGATATAAAAAAATACTCACGTAAACAATAATTGTCTACATATCGATAGCCAGGATTACATTGACACAAATTGTCTATGCAAGTCGAAAACATCATGCATTGGCCACATCCTTCTGAACTGGTATCTAGTAAGGTTAAATGTAAGATAAAATATCATAATGGATTGGGAACCAATAAAAAATATAGTAATATTCATAATACAAGATTGTTGTACGCATCACACAATGTATCAAGCAATTAAATTTTTATAATGGTGCTAAGTCCTTTTATTACTAAATGTAAGCTATCGTTATTTTCATATATTTTCGAAAATAACACTAAAAATAATGTAATTGTATCTGTACTTTTACTTCTAACAAATACGACTTTGTAAAAAATGAAACTTATTTAAGGCAGTTGAGTTGGTACAGCAGGTCGATGAATTAAAATAGTTTTCAAGCAGCATTATGTTTCAATAACGCGTTCATCCTTTGGTACAAAACCAATGAACGGGGCTGTCTAAATTCTGGGAAATATGAGATAACCTCTCTTATTGGGATACAAAGGAGCTCCTAGTGTAACATTTATAAAATAAGGGTGGGGTATAAAAGATCAGAAAATCTTTTTCCTGTCTGTGCTTCCGATAAAATACAATTTCAATACCATGCACATAAATCACTTAATTTATGCCAAAGAAAGAACACTTCTTCGATAGAATTTATACTTTTCCTGTCTGACATGACATGAATAGTGATTCAACTTTGATTGTGGGTTGGCGATGCCTCTCAGGCCATCTGTCAAGCTACCAACTACGAGAAACGAAGCCTTCATAATTCCAAAGTCAAGTCTCTTTTCAGAGGAAACCTACATGTTTACTTCAACTCGAATTTTTTTATTAATAGGAGGGAAATATAAGGCGACTTGGGAATACAAGCCGGAAGATTTATAGAATATACGCCAAGACAGAAAACACTCAAAACCCTTAAGGCTTTAATGAATTTTGATCTAGCCTATTTCACATTTTCAATTATTTTTTGGGTATTTTTATAAAAAATTAAGCGAAAAAAATTGTAAAAAATAAACGATTTGTCCAACGCTACAATCTGTTCATTATCTTCCACCAAAGTTCAGTAAAACAGCACGCGAATGTTTCAATGGACGACGACATGAGTAGACAAAAAAAGTGTCATTTCTGAAAAGTCTTTAAGAAATAAGTGCTGACTTCCTCTTCATTTGTAATGCAAATAATATGCCGTTTCATATCCTACAGGAGAAGCTTTTCTTCTCTGAGATCAAGGACGTTGTCTCAAATGCAATAATTTGAATACCAAATCTGTAAAAAACTTAATGCCCTTCGTTCCAATATTTTGTCAGTCGTGAAGTGAACTGAATGAGTAAAACAACCAGATATGTTTATTCAAAAAAATTTGATGGTTTAATCTGTTCTTCCCAATAACTCTTTCGCTAAGCCATTTAAAGTTCCACCGTTTAGCTTGAAGTTTAACATTTTACGTGTATGAACAGAAAAGTAGTTTGCGTATATAGATCGAGCCCTTAGTACCATATAACAAAATATCATATTTACTTTGTCATAAAATATCTTTAAATTCAAAAATTTTAGTAAAATGTTAAAACAAATGAGATTTTTTGGTTTTTATCACTGAAATTTTACAACTTTAACATCATTTTCTAAAAATCTATTATCCCTTTTAATTTATAGAATAAATACAATTATGCAAAAGGAGTTAATAACGTAAAATACTAAAGATAATTGATCTGTTCTGTTAAACTAGAAAGGAAATTACATGAAGTTGCCTAATCATTATAGTAAAAAACAATGTACCTTTGATGCATTCATAGCCATTTCCGATAAAACCTTGTTTACAGCGGCATTTTCCATTTACGCAATGAGCGTTGTCATCACAATTTACGCACTTGTCGACTGTTAATTAAAAGAAATGAGTAATTCATGTACCGATATTTCCGAACACATATTTGATCTCCCCATCCCTATATACACACACAATAATTTCTGCTATTTCCGCCCATAAAATCACTACGAAAATTGTAACTTTGAACAACGGTATCTCAATCATTCATAGACTCCATAGATTGAATCCATCTAACTATATGTTTGATCATCCTTAAAACATTAAGCAAGAATTGCTGAAATGCATGTCCTATGACTCGTGCTAGTCTAATATAGTGGGTTTCGTGTTTTTTCCACAACTAACTTTGCTATAAAAAAACACGTCTAGGAATATTAGGGCATCAGTGGCATTATAAGAGCACACCCGGAAAGTTGTAACAGTCGAGCAGCTTAAAACATTTAATACCTAAATCAGTATTTATTTCTTGTAAAGTTAATTGGGCTACCTAGTCGGAATAAGCTACTCATTTTTAATATCTTCTTCTTTACAGGTTGTCCTTGTCAGTTACATAGTTTGTTATAATTACACTTATACCAGTTTACCAGTTTTACAAGCTTAAAATTGCGGTAATACAGAGAATTAAAATTTTTATGCTTTAAGTAAAACTCAATCTCAGTTTTGTTGCTCCATATATTGAAGAATCCAACTAAAGCTCTAAACAAGGCTGATAATCAGCACAGTAATGAATTATGTGATAGAAAAACAACTTACCGCCACAGTTAGGCCCAGTGTAACGGACTGGACAAATACAGTCATACGAATTTCCATTGCTCACACACTGCCCTCCATTTTTACAAGGATTCACATATGATTGGCAGTAACCACGATCTACAAGGTAAACCAGGTTAAACTATAAGGCAAAAAAGTAGTTACCACAGCTAAAAATACAAAAATATTGGTCTTTACTGTGAACGTCAGTAATATTCGTTGTTGTGATGTCTATTGGAAATAAACCAATAACAAGCAATGGTATAAAATAAACAAGACTGAAAAAGCTTCAGTCTGAAAGCGCGAGCTTGGTATTTTATTTATTTTATTTTATTTTATTACTGAGCAAAGAAGTGTCTATAAAAAAACCTCTGAACTTCACTTAATACGTGGATGTGTGCCCATTTGGTCTTCTTTCAACTCAGTTTCGGAATTGGCAAACTTATTGTTCTATTACACAATAGAGCACGCGTACAGGGCACGCATTAAAGACCAGTCTGTTATTATGTCAATTGTCTGTAACGAAAGGAGGAATCGCCCAAGAACAAGAGCAAGGAATACAAAGATGTAGAAGCGCGGCAATACTTGCTCGCGCTTAAAAAAATGGAAAGCAAAAATTATTACAAGCAATGACACAAAAGAAACAGTAATGATTAAAGTGCTACAATTCCAAGTAAATAAGATTTNCTCTGAACTTCACTTAATACGTGGATGTGTGCCCATTTGGTCTTCTTTCAACTCAGTTTCGGAATTGGCAAACTTATTGTTCTATTACACAATAGAGCACGCGTACAGGGCACGCATTAAAGACCAGTCTGTTATTATGTCAATTGTCTGTAACGAAAGGAGGAATCGCCCAAGAACAAGAGCAAGGAATACAAAGATGTAGAAGCGCGGCAATACTTGCTCGCGCTTAAAAAAATGGAAAGCAAAAATTATTACAAGCAATGACACAAAAGAAACAGTAATGATTAAAGTGCTACAATTCCAAGTAAATAAGATTTTGAAAAAGTACATATATAAGTACCATTAGAGATTTTGGTTGCATTTCTTAAATTTATGCTTCCTAAATTATTTAAATTAAAAGGGTTTTTATGGCTTTTTAAGTACTACTTTCTGCAAATATTGATGAAAGAGAAGTGGGGCTGATTATAATATTGTTATTTCACTGGTCTGGTTAAAATTTTTCATACAACAGGGCACTCCTGGTCTGTTAATAGAACAGCTTTAGGATCCTAATTCTACGTGCTTATTTCAATATTCTTACTCCGCCCTGTTTAACTTCATAATTAATGAGTTTCATATTTTAGATTTTTAATAACACTAATATAACTGCATCAAACTGTATTTTATCGGTCAAGTATGGGAAATAAGAAAGCTGATGTAAGAGCTTTATAGTAGCTTTATAAGTAGGTTTATAATTTATATACTAGCCATCAGGGATAAACTCCAGATAAACTACCCACGATACAAAAAAAACTATTAAATAAAATACTTTTATTCCAAATGTTCTTATTAACTCTTACAATCGACTTCTGCTACACACCTACAAGATCGTCAACACGTTTTGCACTAATAAATCTAACTAAAATGTCTAGCGATGAGAAGGGTTCCTAGTATCCTAAATTTTATGCTCTGTATTAAAATCTATGTTCGATCTCTTTTCTATCATATCTAAAAACTTTTTAATCCCATCCGGGAGCGAACGATTACTTCCAGAGATGTAATACGCCTAATAAAGTTTACCCTCACATTTTTCCCCGAAAACTTGCGCCGAGGAATGCTGTCAATTGTACCGGAAACAATACTTCGGTGACAATCTTCGAGGGGAAATGTTTTGGACAGAAATTCGCCAGTCATACAAAATCTGCCCATTGAAATGTTTCATATGCAAATTGAATGGTATTAACTATTTACCAGTGGCACTTTAAACGTGGAGAGATATTGGTACTCACGAGGATTGTCTTTGGTACAAAATGGTTTACTGAATCCTCTTGGACAAACACATTCTAAAAACCGACCCTTCTCTTCTTTACATGTTCCGCCATTTTCACACGGATTGGATGCGCAAACTGTGGAAAACAAAAAATAAGCTTTGATTAATTAATTTTAATGCCGTGAAACAACATGTAAGTCAAAGTACAAACAAGTAATCTTTACTTGTTTGTAATGGAATTGCCCCCTCTTCACACCTAGGAACTCAAGTTACCTCTTTCTAGTTTTCAACCTCAAGATCTTTTCAGAAAAGTGTATGTGGTAGAAAAATACGTTGTGTACACTTGCCTCAAAAGATATTTTACACCTAAAAAAAACCAAACATGGCTGTTGGTTACTCTTACAAAAAAAATCTGTTGCCATTTCAACTGTTGGAGTCTAATTTTTAGGGTCTTTTCAGGCAATACGAATCCATACTTCATACAATTGGAGAATATATTTGTTCTATTAATAGAATAACTACACACTTTCCAATGCTTTGATGACTTTTGGAATAAAATATTTTTCTATAATACCTGATGGGTGGGTTCGGTATTCTACAAGGGTTTAATATCTTCTAGGAAGTCGTAGAAGGAAGTCATATATTTCTTTGCTCGGGTGTCGGAAGATTTCGTTTTTGTGGGTTCCACGGATGCTTTTGTTTGGAGAAAAGGCTAGCAGATTTGAAATTTGCCAACAATTAAAGTTGCATTATGAGAGCGAATAGAAGTTTCCACAATAATGTTACTGCAGATGACATTTGGTTGCAACATAATGAACTTGATGTTGAAAGTCGGTCCATGGAATATCGACAGAAGGTCTTACTGTTGAAAAGAAATTAAAACACAACCTTCGGCCGGAAAATTTAGATTAACCAGTTCAAGAATGTATATGGCTTATCTACACTGATTTCCTTCAACATGAAACACGAAATACCTCAATTCTCTTCATAGACTCTAAAAGCACTAAAAAACGCTCAAGATGAATTTGACAGAGAGAGATGAATGAAGAGTGAGTGAGGGAGGAGGAGGAAGAAAAGAAGAAAAAAGAGAGAGAGAGAGAGAGAGAGAGAGAGAGAGAGAGAATGATTTGTTCCAACAGTACAGGGCTAGGTCACACTTCTCGTGCCACAACAGAAAGCCTGAGGAAATTCAAACTCCACAAACTGACACGCTTGCCATAACTTAATTATTAAAAAATTATTACAATGGATTTTGGTGAATTTCAGACAGTAATCTAGTAAGAGGATAGGAGAAAACCTTCTGTGAGGGTTTTACGAAACTTGCTCATCACTGACAGAAATGTATTCAGTTATCTGACAATTATGTGAGCAATGAAGATAAGAAATGGAAGTGTAATTTCCAGGAAAGAATATGGTTTTTAATTTATTAAAAAATTCATATCCAGCCACAAGTAATTTTCCTGGAAGCATTATTTTTCATTCAACTCTAGTAATCTAATAATTTGTTCATTGCGGCTCTTATAATTGTTCCAATGCGCATGAACCGTTCGTAGAACATTCCATTGTGGATATTCCTTATCACGAATATTTATATCTTTGAGAAATTACCTTTTCCTTTGTACAAAAACATATCTTATTGCTATATTTAAAGAACTCAGTAAAATTGTCACTGGGCAAAAACTAGAACATTTATGCCAAAACTAAAAAAACGTAAGTAAGGCAAATCGACTCATTACTAAAATAAAGGTTTGACCTTCCTCGGGTTCCATACTGATATTTTCACTGCTATGTGGTAAAACGAAAGCCCGTGACAATTTTACCATCCATAACCAACATCTGTGAACAAACAGACTGATCCTTGTAATCATGCATATAAAAATTTCCTATTTCCATTTACTGGCTGATCTATAATAAATTTTCTCCAATAATTCATTATCCTGTAACAGCAGAAAAAATGAACATTTTCTACTTTCAGGAAAATGGTCTAAAGCCTGCACAAATTTCATTTCTATTACCTAAGATCGTAAATTGATATTTCCCGTCAAGGTTTCAGTTGTTTGTTGTATATTACTCGTTTTCCTTACACTTCATAAGACCGTACACATTTTCCCGAAATATGAGCTCACATATTTTTCTGCAAAATTGGCCTGGGCAACCATCTAAATAAAATAAGGAGGCTGCCGAGAACTAATCATGGGTGGCCCATTGTTTCCCTAAGATTCCCGAATAATTGTTTGAAATGTTAAAGTCATTGTGATGACTAACAGACAAATTGACATTTACTGACTGAAAAAAACCCTCTTCTATTGAAGATAAGCAAACCGACTGTTTCTCATCAATGGAGGACTTACTCTTTTTGAATTCACAATTCTTTCCGTAATACATTGGTGCGCAATAACACTTGTAAGTCTCCTTTTCAGTAACACAAGTGCCATGGTTTTCACAAGGTTTCGCTTTACAAGGATCTGTTCGGCTATTGTCTGGAGGACCTACCATAAGACAAAAAATAATGAGTACATATTTTATTAATACAAAACATGATACATTTGAGATTAAATCAAAGGTTAAAAAAAGGCGACAAAAATATAGATTTGTAGAGCCAAAACTTTGTTTTTATCCAAACTAGTACTTGCTTTTCAAATTGTGGTTAACAAAACAAACAAAAATAATGTTTTGACATATCTGTTAAAGGGAAAGAAATGCAGTACCTTATCAAAATATTAATTCCACCATAGCCAGTACCAGACTGGTTGAGAAAGGAGAAGGGTCGGTCATGGGGTGGAGGTACCATGACCGTAAAGAATCAAGGCCACTTGCATTTGATGACAAATGAGCAGAAATGGATCACCATAACGGCTCGGACGTCGCCTGGATAAACAAGACCCGCGTTTCCAGCTGAAGAACCAGGGCTGAGTCACAAAGTGTATGCCTGGAACGCAAATTAAATCTCCTGAAATAAAGATATGCAAGCAAGTACTGAGAATTTGAATATGGAACCTTAAAACATTACGGAGCGATGGCAAAGTAGAGCTGCTACGTGACGAGGCTGGCTGCATGACAGTTGACATCTTGGAAATGTCAGAAATACCATGGACAGGAAAGGGAGAAGCTATTAACACAGAAGTCATTTCATCGGGAGAACAAAAGGCAGCACCGAAATGACTTGATTTCCTATTGTGTCACACTGCCCAGAAGGCTCTGCTTGGGTACAACCAAAAAGCACGAAGGATAATTGGAGCTAGACTCAGCTGCCAGCCAGTAAACCTAACAGTAGGTGAGGTGTCCCCTCCAACTGCAGGTAGTCCGGAGGAAGATGTTGAAGGCTTCTACAACACGCTTGAAGTTGTGCTAAAGGAAATCCCCAAGGATGCAAGGATCCTTATGGGAAGCTGGAAGGTTGGCAGCAAAAGTGAAGGAATGACCAACGTCATGGAAAGATATGGTTATGGTGAGCGGGAAGAAAGAGGCGAAAGACTTCTGGAATTTGCAGCTGAGCATCAACTGTTTATCACAAACACATGTTTGTAGCAGAAAGACTCAAGAAAGTGGACCTGGCTCTCTCCCGGGGGCACTATATACGAACATGATCGACGTGATTCCTTCAGACAGGCACTGGTTTAGCTCAGCCAGAAATTGCAGAAGGTATCAAAATCCACACATTAGCTCAGACCACAGCTTGGTGATGTGCATGTTCCAACGTCGACTTAAGCATGATCACCATAAAGAAAGAAGGAAAAAAGTTGATATTTAAGACCCAATAACAAAGCAAATATTCAAAGATGCCCTTCAAAGGGAGCTGAACTGCTTCTAATAATCAACCAAGCAACCAACGTTGAACACCAGACCAAAAATATCTATGCTGCAATGGATAAAGCAATATATCAGGTTCTGGCATTGATTCGCAAGATAAATAAGCCACGGGTCTACCAAAAAACGCTTATGCTCTCAGGCAAGAAGACCACTGCAAAGCAGAACAGAAGATTACGTTAAAAGATGCAGCACTACGAAAAAATGTGTAGGCAGGTTCGCAAAGCTGCATGTGATGACAAGAGGACCTGGAAGACCTGAAGAATCAAGAAATTCAAAAGTTCACGAATTGGGAAGTCTAGAAAGGTCTACAACCCCCAAAAGAAAGTTAATCGACAGTGGAACCCCAGGCAGCGCTCCATCAAAGACAGCAGTGGTGAACAACTTTAATCGGCTGAAAAGATTTCACAACGATGGACAGACTATTGCCGCGAGCTTCTTAGGCAAGACCCAAGTGAGTCTACCTTGGCTAGCCAAGCTCTTGATCGTATTGCTCCTACCTCCACGTACGAAGAGCAAAGCATCCTGTCTAGCGAAGTAAAAGTAGTCCTTACAAACCTTAAGCACAACAAAAGCCCTGGAACAGACGACATCTGTGCCGAAATACTCCAAGCAGGTGAAGAGGAGCTACTACCACACAACTGTTCTTCATGAACTGCCCTGGATTGTGCTTAAGTCTTGTGGAGTGTCAAGGCGACTCTCTACTTTTCTTCATTATATATCTCGAACGCGTGATGCAACCTTTTGAAGAGTCATCTGAAGGAATATAAATTCACAGATGGCAAGTCACCAACTTGAGATACGCTGACGACATCGATCTCATCGAGCCATCTGCTGAAGCTCTCCAGAGGAGTCTTGACCAAGACAGTGACGAAGCAAGTACCTACGGACGTGTGATAAATGTTGCCAAGAACAAGAGCATGGCATCAATGAGAAGGGTGATGAAAAGATCTCACTTAATGTCGAAGTGATTGAGAGGGTCAGGGAGTGCGACTACCTTGAAAGTCAAGTCATAACAGATAGCTACATCACCACAGAAATTAGACTTCGACTATGGCGAACTCGGTGCACTCGGCAAGATCTGGAGCACCAAGTACATAGCAATTAGAATCAAGACAGCAGTCCTTCGCTCTTGCGTATTCAGAATTTTCCTCTATACATGTGAAACTTTGACTCTTTGAGCTGAAGACTGGCACGGGCTTGAGGCCTTTGAACTTCACTGCTATAGACGTCTGCTGAATATCAAATGGTTGGACCGAATCACAAATGGCGCAGTTCTACATCAAATACCTATAGTCGGTCGCCTGAAGCAGAACATCATGTCAAGAAAGCTTAGCCTCTTTGGATACATCTGCCATATGGCCGATGACCACTTGACTAAGATGGCAGGGTTTGTCGTTGTTGATGGGAGGAACGAGCGTGGCATACGAGTCAGGACATGGACTGACAACATCACTACATGAACCAACAGCAGTCTATCCACTGCGATGAGAAAAGCTCAAAACAGGACACAGTGGCGACCATTAATGCGGACAGTCATCTACACCAACAGGCAGCAAAGTGCCCATGGAAATTAGATAACAGTAGTAAGAAGTATCAATATATAAAAAACAGAAACCTTGTGCATAATCTAACACCCTATTTCAGGGCATTTGAACAAAATTAAGTGGGCGATACTTTTTAAGAAGCTTCGGTTATGTTTAGTAATTCATGTTTGTTGGAAAATTTCACGCTGAATAATTTGCATTCTTTATTTTCAGATGCAGTAATATCGTGTGTCCGTTTCATAGTGCTAGTTGTTTTATTTCGTATTTCCCAAAATTTAGTGACTAGTGGACGTGTCTTGATACAAAATAAAATTAATTGTTATAATATATGACATTTATTTGATAAACTTGAAAATGTGAAGTAAATGTCCTCATGTGGATTGTGTATGTTTGCAAAAAATCGTGCAAGAAAATATTTACATGAGTTATAACATGTTGAGTAGCTGAGAGGGCCTCTGTGTTCTGTGTTGGATTAAGATCATATGGATTTACTGACAATATTCTGGGTAGTTCATTTTGTATTTGAGTTTTGTGCTGCATTATAAGCAAGACCCGGATTTTACATGCTTAACGCATGACATATTTTTCCCCGCATATTATCAAGGGTGATCTCATATTTGGCAGGTGAGTGAGTAATTTGCTTTTAAAATAGTGAAGCTTTGTAGACCAGCTAAAACAGACATTGTGTAAGGCCAAATAAAAACGATGAGATCTTTCAGTTTTGTCAATGGTGTACTACAACTATGGTTGCCCACAGTTTTGTTCATTGCTATTCGATAAATTGGGCAAGACATTGACCTGTCGGAAGTAAACAATGCGTTAGCGTCGATGAAAGATTACTTATTTCTAAACATTGTGGGGAAAAAATGTATCACTGTTTAAATCACATTTGGTCTAAGCTTCCCATAATTTATCCAAATAACTCAAGCTCCACCATATATGTTCATTTTCGACTGTTCAGTATCTTAAAATACGTTTTGTTGATAAATCAATGCTTTCCTTTCCATGATTATCAGATATTTGATAAATAATCAAATTGGAATACAAAGCCTAATTTGAATTTGTAATACTTTTTCCAGGCCACGAAACCTATACCCTGGTGATCTATGGCTAGCATACACGGGTTAAGAGATAGTATTACCGCCCCCACCCCTTCCTAAAATCGTACGTTTTCTGAGCACATTACCGACGCTTTTCGTAAATATGTTTCGCAATTCTTGTAAGAAAGCTTTGGCGTTTTGACTGCTCGAATATTCGTCCTTGGTTTCAGATATTAGATCTGTCAATCTATTTCTCTCGTTCCCTTTTACCCTTTCCTTTTATCAATTATGTCATTTTCTTTCTTTCTTCCTTCCTTCCTTTCTTTCTTTCTTTCTTTCTTCAATGCCTAACATGTTTGCACTTTTTAAATTTGAATCCTCAATAAATTGCTTTCAGCAGAAAAAATTTTCAATACTTTGACTGAAATGTTTCACCTTTTTCTTGCATTGACAAGACCGAGAGGTTCATTAGCGGTTTCTAATGTCTGTTGGAGAATCACCCTAGTTCTATTGCGGGGTATTTCTGCGTCCTTGAAAAGTTTTCTACACTTTCTATCTTGTAATATCTTGCCAACCCTGGCATTAAAATTGCTAGCAGTAAATGTTAGAGATGATGACAGGTTCTTGAAGTTTCAAATGATTTCATTTAAGATATCAAAAAATTCGTCAAGCTCTGAGGTATGACCTTTCACTCTTTGTATACAATTGAAAACATTTATTAANTTCAGCAGAAATAATTTTCAATACTTTGACTGAAATGTTTCACCTTTTTCTTGCATTGACAAGACCGAGAGGTTCATTAGCGGTTTCTAATGTCTGTTGGAGAATCACCCTAGTTCTATTGCGGGGTATTTCTGCGTCCTTGAAAAGTTTTCTACACTTTCTATCTTGTAATATCTTGCCAACCCTGGCATTAAAATTGCTAGCAGTAAATGTTAGAGATGATGACAGGTTCTTGAAGTTTCAAATGATTTCATTTAAGATATCAAAAAATTCGTCAAGCTCTGAGGTATGACCTTTCACTCTTTGTATACAATTGAAAACATTTATTAAAATTTCCTTTTTGTTTTCACCATTTGCATTTAATTCCAGAAAAGCTATTCGTTCATTTACTTTCCTATATTTTTGTGTGTGATTTTTCTATATGTTTTTGAAACGATAAAACCGTTTCCATAGTGCACAGTGTTTAACTTCAAACACATCAATCTACTCCTTTTCCATTTATATCAACCCCTTCCTTAACTTTGGTCTCTAGTAAGCAGCACGCATCAATTTTGTATTTTTTTAATGTTGGTCGCTAAGTTTTTTCAATGTCGTTTTTCAAGCCACAAAGATTAAAAGTTGCTAAATTAAATGATTTCAATTTTCAGTAAGTCTGCGGTATCTTTTGACACAAAGCTGACTTTAGTTTTTAGACTTCGATCAACTGGAGTTTCGTCACTCGCTCCCCTAAATAAATTAAAATTAACTTTTTAGATACTGGGTATTATTCAAAATAGTTATATTAAACATATGTTTAATATAAGAGAAAAAAGACTTGTTTACAACTAAATTGAGGGTTGTATTTTGTCTTCGGTTTATACCTGGTGCATTTAATTATAAGGTTGAAGAGAAACTATTTTTACATTGTCAGTTGAGGCGCTCACGACATGCTTGTGGTGAAGGAACGCATATTTCAGACCAAGTTAATTGAAGAAAAATACTGTTAAAAGTAAGGAACACCAGCAGGAGAGCAAGTGTGATGGGCAAAAACAAAATTTAATCATTATAATAATATTGCCAAAAGGAGTATGATAAAAGCATCACGTTGAAACCAACACATATCGTTAACTGGACATTATCAATAATAATTTAGGGGTTACAAACGGACTAAAAATGGTGGTGAAGGGATACAAATTGGGCCAAAAAGATTACTAAATAAGGCAGGATTACAATTCAGGGCAAAAAGACTGCAAATCGAGGCAAGGATTGCAAACCGAGGCAAAGATTACAAATCGGTGCAGCAGAGGGTTGTCTCTTTCTAAAACAATGAGGGGCATCTTCAGAATTATAGGATTTCATAGCCTATGGATGTTTGACAATGGTGTCGTTACCGAATTATTTACAACTGTTCGAATCCCAATCTACAATCAATTTTCGGCAGTGGAGTGTAGTATTACTACTCTCGGTGTACTTTGGAAAGGCTGCGGTTAAATCAGTATTCCTATAGCTCAGCGGTTGGACCTTTAAATGATTTCTGCTATAAAAGATCAGAATCCTTTTTTATTATTGATTAGGTTATCTGGGAACCAAATGTGTTGTTTAAAGGCAAGCGTTTTTTAAAAAATAACGTCGTGAGTAAAATAATGTGAAAATGCGAGTGAATGAATGATACTCGTAAGAGTCTCGTGAATATTTCGAATCAATTTTAATTTTTAACACATTTTTTTAAACACATCTTAACTGACTTGTTCTTCGTGGAAACATTTTGCTTCAACCTTTGGGATACTCACAACGTCTTCGCTCTTCTCTGACATTATAACTCTAGGCTTCTTAAATAGTCCTCGGTGGAAACATTATTGACTAGAACTATTCCTCTTCCAATTTTTTAGTACTACAATCAGTTAATATTATCTTTTTTGCAAAAAAAAGGAACATGGACTTCTGCATGGTCCACAGTTTAGAATTTCAATGCAAAATGTAAGAATACTTTTTTCATTGACGTGAAACTTTTACTTGAGATATGAGTCCATCGTAGAAAAGAAATTGTATATCAGGTTTACAAGTTACGCATATGATCAATCATCGCCAAGACCAGCTAAAAACATTTGAATACCGGGTCTTTTATTGATGGCACCCCTGATTAAAAGTAGGCCCATTTTTGTCTCTCACAGATTCCATCTATAACGGAGATTCAAATGCTACAAATACAAAATTGTCATTAAGATTTTGCAAACAGAAATTTGATTGGATGCTAAAATGACGTCAAGCTCTTATATGCAAACGTTTTGTGAAATTAAATTTGAAAGAGTAATCAGATGCCATCATGGCTACAAAACGAAACTAAAACTAATCACAGATCACACTTCATTAAGAATATGTTTTACCTGCTGCTATGCATTCTT
Organism: Morbakka virulenta; assembly: GCA_003991215.1. Taxonomy (NCBI): domain Eukaryota; kingdom Metazoa; phylum Cnidaria; class Cubozoa; order Carybdeida; family Carukiidae; genus Morbakka; species Morbakka virulenta. The sequence continues at coordinate 1,222,149 of RDPX01000100.1, forward strand.
GTCCATCAAAAGTGAAGCCACTAGGGCAAACACAGTCCCCAGTTGCTCTGTCACATTCGGGATCTGGAATTTCAGGTAGCCCTCTTTTAGGGCAGCTGCAAACTGTTAAACCAATTAAAGGTAATTTATTAAACAAGCCCCCAAAATAAAATAAGTGTAAATTCTAAAATAATAGAATGGATTACGGTTAACAGTTTTTTGGTAGCGATAAAAAAAAAAGCTTTGTATACGTTTGTCCAAATGAATGTAGCTAAATTAAAAAAATACTGTCTCGGACAATGTAAAGGTATTCTGTACCAGTAGAAATATATGACAAAAGATAATGCGCAATGTCTTGTTTTATCCTCTTCTTAAGAAAATGAACTTGTTTACTCACACTACTTTAGTAAAAAGGCAATATTTAAAATGCAGAAATATGCAAGAGAATAGATTTAAACTCTGTTGCAAAATCCACATAGAAAAATTAGTAATTTTCTTGATGACTTCCACACGTGTAGCAGATATGTAAATTGCTACTCATGGTGATCGTAAGACCAAAAACTCGTTTGGAACCTTACAAATACAATCGACAGATATTAGGAAGAATATTCTAGGCCAAGAACCTACTCTTGCATGGTCCTCTTCAAAATGGCACTATTAAGTCCAAACGCAAAGGAAAAAAATAGGTAGAAAAAAATAGTGGTTAGCATCATGAGATAGAACTGAGGTTATTTTCATATATATTCTTTAAAGTCATCTTTTGAAAATTAATTTTTGTACTTCACATACCTTTGCAAAGGGGCGGCATCCATTTTCCTTTACATTTACACTTTGGTAACTTTGGTTTACCTTCAGCAAAGCACTGCCCATTATTGGCGCAAGGATTATTACGGCAGGGATCTTTATCTATCATAATAAAAAACAAAAATAGAAATATTTCAATAGATTTTAAAACGTATCACACGATTAATATGTCCAACGGATGGTGGTACTTTAACGTGGCTCTAAATTATGACAATGTGAAAAAAATACCCAACAAACTATAAAATCGTGGAATGACGGACAGTAAAGAATAGGAAAATATTGCACTGCACTGGTAAGTAGAACATAGATTGGTAACAACTAGTGGTGTGGCAAAGTATATTGACAAATTATTTGGAAAGCCTATTGCACACCAAGTCAACAAGAAACAAAGGAATATTATTTTAAGTGCCAAAAACTAAATTAAAACTTCCTGCTTCAAGTTTTTTCTTTATGGGCTCAACACTAATAATCCACTATCGGGAGGTATCAGGAAAAACAAGAATTGGAATAGTTTGGGGAAAAGAAGTTTTAGATTATTGTAATTTTCTTTTGTTGATAAATTTCTTAACTATATTAGTTACATTCTTTATACATTTAATTTATCTTGTTTTCTTGTTATTATTTATTCATTTACTTTTTACTATTTTTTTTACAAATTTCCTACAGAACGTATTGTAATAGCAACATTTTATTATTGATTCTATCAGGCCAGTATAAAAATCCCTAAATAAATAAATTGTAAAGTTTTCACTACTGTAACGTAAAATGTCGGTGGCAGGAGATTTTTTTTTCATGAATAACACGGCAACTATCACATCAAAATGAAATAATAATCCCAACAAGAAAAAAAGTTAATAAAATCCTTTGATAATTAAAAGTGACAAAGTATTGTACGTCATGCAAGTTTGTAAAAACAAACAACAGCAATGAAGTTTACAGAAATGGATAAGGTTTGGATATATATGGTACAAAACTTGCTTTTGTTATAATTAACATAGTATGCAAACATTCAGATTATTCCAATCTGAGGTGAAATGGTTACTTTACAGGCTACTTCTCTGCATATACACTATCTATATATCTATCTATCTATATATATATATATATATATATATATATATATATATATATATATATATATATGCTTTTCAAAGCTTATTTAACTGATGAATGAATAAAAGAAAGATTTCAAAGTTTTAAACAATAGTTTTTTCTTAATATTTATGAAATACCATTTTCGCAGTAAAAGGCAAAAAAAGCAAGTGAACAGAAATTTGCTGATTTAATTAATGTGAATTGAAAATACTTAATCAGGATTTATTACCATCACATAATTTCCCTATCCAGTCATCAAAACAAACACAATCAAAGTCATCTCCTCGAGGTTTACATTCTCCATGGAGGCAGGGATTATCTCCACATGGGTCTTGTCCTGTAAAAATAAATAAAAGTTCGGATACCCTCTAAATTGGCATTTCAGAGAGGCAAAAAATACATGTGTATTTTGACAGCAAAATTAATCGAATTACTAATGGTCCGAATTAATATTTCTAGAAAGTTTTAGAAATTGGCCGTTTATTTCCTTCAGCTGACAAAAAGTGACTTTTCTTGTGTTTTGAACGTTACAATAAAATGCTCCCTATAGTCATTTTTCCTTTTTATTAAATTTATTAAAGTTAATAACGTGGCTTTATCTGTATAGCTCACATTCATTTTTAACATCTTCCATATTTTCTAAGTTCATATTTAGCTGAGTGCTAATACTATAGGAAAGGCCTATTAAGAGTTGTATGGGAGATTAGAGACGAAAGAAGGAGAAAAAGATCTAATCAGAAGAGCAAAAAAGGAATAGGAGGGCAGAATAAACAACATGGAAGAGTAAAGTGGGAAGAATACTGTTGACAGATGCTGAGAATATACTGCAACGTTGGAAAGGATACGTTGAAGAGCTAAGGAATATTGAAAATTAAGAAGTAAAAAGAACAGGTAAAATCAAAATAGATCATGATAGATTCACCACCAGTATCAAACGACGAAGTCAGGTGAGCATTTTCTCTGGACCAGACCATACCAGTGGAAGCATGGAAATGTCTAGTCAAACGCGGTTAGGATATATTGACAAATCTGTTCAATGATACCCAAGAAAGCGAGAATATGCCAGAGAAATGGCAAAGAAACAAAGGTGCATACATAGGAGAACTGAAGAAGAGAACACAAGTAAGGTGAAATAACTGGAAAAAAGTAAGCAGTGGTTCATGTGGCAGGAGAGTGTCTGCACAGGCAAAAGTAAAAACATATACAACACCAGTGAGACCAGCACTGATGTTGGGTTGGAAACGGTTTCACAGACGAAGAGACAGTAAAGTGAATTGGAAGTGGCTGAGTAAAGGATACTCTGCATTTTTTTGGATGTATCAGGGCTATGCATGATTGAAAATAAATTTATAACAGGCACAGCTCATGTAAAAAGACTCGGTAACAAAGTGAGAGATCCTAGACTGAGATGTTATGGCCGTGTGTAGAGAAGAAATAACAGCGATGTTGGTAAGAAATTGCTGAAGGTGGAGCAGCCAGGAAGAAGGAAAAAAGGGTACGAAAGCAGTTAGAGTAAAGAAAACGGATATACCGAACAGAAGCAAATGAAAAGAAAAAGATTAATTTCTGTGGCGACCCCCTCTTGTTATAATCTAAAGAAAGAACATATTTGCTGACGGCTTTATTTTTTTTCTTTTCAATTTGAATATTCTCAATGTGAATAGATCTCCCTTCTGTGACATGTAATGTAAACTTGTACTTGCTTCTGCTTAGAAAACACTTTCAAAAACAAGCGTGCAAGACAGATCAGTAATTACTCCTTGTAGAGAACAAAGCATTTAATGACATCAGCTGTAGGGCAGGGTAAGGGGAGGTACTCATCTGCATTGCGTAGTTATTATTCTACCCATAACCAAATGTGTTTTAGTTATTTTGTGGGGTCTGAAAATAGAATTATTGTCAAGGTGAAAATGCTCAAATTTTTATCAAAACCAAAAACACATCCTTTTAGGACGAAAGCAAAGATCTTATTTTAAATGGAGTAAAAGGTCCAACGAAGTTTATTAAGTTATATGCTTTCTTTTTTAGTTGATAACCTTTTTTACTGTTGAAATAAAATTGAAACAAATTTAAATATGTTCCATTGTAGTTGAGGTATACCTATCTTTAAGAGTTTGGTTAAATACACATCATTTAATTGTAAAGCAATGATCTCAAAATAGCTAAATCATAAATGTTTAATGCACTTAAATTAATCCAACGTATATATCGAGATTAAAACAATGACCATTACCCCAGTCAACAAACTGAACTCATCGCTCCATTTCTTCACGTGGAACGCATGTGTATTTATTTAATAAAAGTTTGATAAAAACTCAGATAAACCATGACAATAACCCCAGTGATTAGGGTGTATATATACATATATATAGACATAACGTAAATATAGAGAAATAAAGATTCATGGCCAGGAAGAGAAAACACAACACAGCAGGTAAACATGGTATGAATATGATATTTGAAATGATATTTCAAATATCAATACTTTTCTTGAATAACCAAATCCTAACGTTCTTCGTTTAAATTGTCAAAAAAAACGTGATTAAAAAATGAGTATCAGGCTTCGAATAAGCATCACTGTGAAATGAATTTCTTACATAAAACGAATAATACTCCTTATTGCACAATACTCGCCGAGGGAATAAAGAGATGAAGATAAAAACACCTTGAGATTTTTAATTAATACAATCTTTTGTGCTCATGAGACACATCATGAACGAAAAATAATAACGGAAAAACACTTACGCTCACACATCGGTGGTAAAAACGGTTTTTTGCAGTTACAATGGTAGCTTCCATCTTCCTCTGAAACACACTCGCCATCATTTCGACATGGGTTAGGATGACAGGGATCCTTTTTCTCTGCAAGAAGTTACAGTCAACAAGAAATAAGGATTTTTTTCACCAATGATAATAATACTAGGAACAGACGACCCTCCTACTAATATTTTCCTATTTCCCCCCGTACGTTTGTGCGATATTAGCAAGAGGGTAGTGTCCAGCTGGCTCACTCGCATCCCCTTGCTCCCCCATACTAAACGAGGAAAAAAACTCCTTTTGGTATCATCTGGCCCACAACCTCCCACATTTCCGGTACAATCTGTTTCTGCAAACAAATTCTTTACCCTTCCGGCAAGATCATCCAGAATCGAAAAATACGTGTTTTTTTAATCCCTCCTAAATGTTGAACCCCCAAAGTTTTAACTTGAATAATAACTTTACTATGCACATTATCGATACCTACTTGTATACAAAATTTCAAAACAGTATCTTGAGAAACCAATTCGCGCGACCAATTTTAATGCTGAATCAACCCTTACCTCCTTGTGAGTAAGGTATGCGATAGAACATAAATCTTTGCGTGTGGAACGGTCAGCTATGTCCGAACTTTGGCAGAATATTGGCTTGCTCCCAGCAGGACAATAATAATAATAATATCATCAACATTTAACGTTGGGTCAAAATAATGTATGATGAGAGACGTTGAAAACGTACTCTTCGAAATGAATAAAAATAGAATAGTAATTTAAAGCAAATTACAATTAGAGCTGCATAAAATTTCATGCACCTTTATTGCAGCCAGTTTTCAAAGGAGGAGAAAACTAAAATCCAAAGTTCGCAAAGAAGTTTACTTGCACATCTAAACTTCTAAAATCATCTAAAATCTATCACCGACACAGCAATGTGTGCCAAGTTGATGTTCACAAACAGTCTGTTACATAAGAACTAGGGTTTGGAATAGAATATTTATTGCTGAAGATCTGTTTCAAAACCCTTTTGTACCAGACATTTTAACGAAATAGAGTTCAAAAAATAATCCGAATAGTAGCACTTTTTAGGTTTGAAATTGTAAAATACATAGAACAGATTGATGTTATTTCAACCAAAATATTTCAAGCAAGTTATCTTGCCATTTTCAACTATTACAAAAAATCCCCTGACATTGCTTTATATAAACCTTAAATGGTTGGCATGGTGATGAAATAGAAATTTAAAAGTCTTTGGAGAACAATTGTTACGCAAACAATTGTAACTCCTTGGAGGAGCAGCTTTTCAATATGATCTTATCGATAGCTAGATGATCCTTGGTATCCTGACTCCTTTTTTGACAGCCTTTCTGCTCCACAGGGCATAGGCCGTTCTCATCAAGGTGTACGTACAGTTCATCGGCAAATATGGCAGTCAGGAGTTTCCAAAGGAAATTTAGACATGCGATTGGCCTGAAATATATTACGTCTGGTCCCTTTGCAGCATCCCTATTCACCAGAGTAGTCTTCCCTTCTACCATCCATTCGGGTACAGAGGCTTCCTCCACACACTTATCAGGGTGAAATGCCAGCGCATCGTACAACATAGTGAACCTTTTCAACCCAAACCCTTGAATGACATTAGGGCCGGGAGCCTTTCAGTTAGGCAGCTTACTAGTTTTTGTTTCAATACTGGCCTTCTCAATCAAAATGGGTCCTTGGTCGAGCACGTTGATTAGTTCGTCCTTGAACAAATCTAACCATTTTGCTTCTGAATTGTATTGTACTGACTCACACCACAACGCAGATTAGAAGGCTGTTGCTTGTTCAGGTTTGGGGGTACACACTCCCTGTTTTATTATTATTATTATTATTATTTACTTATTTATTTATTTACTTATCTATTTATCATTATTTTTTTTGCAGTAGCATCATCAGTGTTATTAGTTGTCGTACTATTGGAATGGAGATATTCAGTTGCTGTTTATTTTTTTGTCCCGATAGCATAATTTTCCTATTAGAAAATATGTTTCCTTATAAATAAAATTTTTTTTCAATAACTCTAACTTTAACTATATAAAATTAAAAAGGCAAATGAAAGTACTCTTCCGTCAGCCTTTAAGATTCATTCGTAAGAAATAAGATAACTTAATTAAGATTTAAAACTATCTGAAATGCTAGCTACTTAAAATTAATGTTACTTGCGTGAATTGATTATTGACAGCTGTGCTTATTGTTACCCAGGTTATAGATCGTAAGGTCTCATGGCACCCCGGTGCCTGTGAGCTGGTTGGCGTAAGCTTATTGTACGTGGCAAAACAAAATACTTTATTTTCTTTCTAATAATATCTCCAGCTTAATTTCATTTTACCATTTGATTATTTCTGTCGGTAATCCCATTATTATTATATGACTGATACATTTTATAAAACAATTCTTTTTTCTCGAAAAAGATGTGAACACTGTCAGCAGACAAGGTGACGATAATGTTAATATCTTGAGGTTCATTTAAGATTGCTCTGTCGTTTGTGTACAGGTTATTCTTTTAAACTTATTGATAATATAGAGCCAAATCAATTTTAGTTTTGATGTGGCAAGTTTCTCCTTCCTCTAATTTTCAAACCAATTTCTCATCCTTGCAACCAGTGTCTTCAATTATTTGTTTTTGGTTTATGGTGAAATTTCATGCATTTTCACTGCAGATGTTATTGATCACTAGCAAACTACTTAAGATGGATTCACAAACCATATAAACTTGTCTACTTCCGCTTTGCTTTATGCTTTACTCCACACTGCTGCTCCAGGTAATATTGTTATACTTCTTTACATTTATTATTTTTAAAGTGGCAATTTCTCTCCAGAATATTTCATATTATCTACTTGCGATATTGCTCCGGGCTTAGAAAAAACCCTCTACAAAACAATACAGAAATTACGAAACATAATTGCAGAGCGTGTCAAGACTACAAAAAGGTCCTGTAAATCTTGCACTGAATCAATTCAGATCATCCGGAGAAATCTGAAAAAGAAAAGCAATACCGATATTTAGCTTCGGTGTACATGTACAACAATATTTGTAACAATCTGATTGCAATATCTAAAAATATATTGATTTCTTGCAGAGAGCACTCATTTTACATGTCTCTAATGGCTGTTCTCTCTCACTCCGAAGGGGTTCATATTTATTTAAGGCAAAATTCCAGTATTTCTTTATAAAAAATTAGCTTTCTTTGTCACAACAAGTCTTTCTAAATAAAAATATTGACTTTTCTGCCTATAAATATATATCAGAAAAAAGTAAGATAAAAAAATCCACATACTGGTACATATTATTCCATTTCCAACATATCCTTCGTCGCAAACACAATGGTCTCCTTCACAGTGAGCATGTTCGTGGCAGTTTTTACATGGGTTGACTAAGGTAGTAAATTGAAAGAATTACGAATCAGGATCAGAATTTTGCACCGATAATAATAAGCACATCAACAGTATCTATTACTTTGTTTGAGAAGGATATTAAATATGTAAAAAAATGAATTTCGCCTTTCTTAGCCACAAGTTTCAGATGATGGGAACTGATTAGTTTTCCACCGTACACCTTCACTACTTGTTTATATATATATATATATATATATATATATATATATATATATAATTTAAAGTGTGCATGTTAAAATGTTAAACAAAAAGCATTAACAGGCCAATTGCAGCAGTAACGGGGCAAACAATAGTTACAAAGTAAAATAATAAGAAACTATCCTTCCATTCTTTTCATAACAAAAGTATATACAAAATATGTCACTCTTCTTGACAATGTAGTTAGTTTTCAGTGAGTGACCTGAAGTAAGTTACAGTTACTGAAGTTAAAGTTCTACTTATACTCAGTAGTCAGAGTTGTTCATTTCTTTGATAAATGAGCCGAAACTCGGTCATGTTAGAAAAAGTTGTAGAAGCATAAGCAAATTGTCGTAAAACACTGTAAAGCAACAACATTATCTCTTTGTACCAACTGACCTCGGATTTTAGACCCACAATCTTGCTTTCCTTTTAAGTACGTCCTGCAATCCCTAATGTTCGTTGTTATCTGTCTTCTGTCTAGCCTCTGTTACTAATTTCAATTAGCAGCTACTTTGTGGTGGTCGCATGAGCAATAACCTCCGCCTTGTCACCAAAAAACCCCACAACAAAACAACGAAAACCAATATCCAAATCACAACTGGAAATTGTCGTGAAAGAAATGCAGTTAATTTTTAATACCATCATTACTCTGTTACTGATTGCATCCAGTACTACAGTACACACCTTGACCTTCCATTGCTTTTTGAGATCCAAACACCACAGCTTTTCCTATCCGCCTTCTTCCCATAATACATAATCACAGATCCCTTGATTGTTATACATCTATCTTTTACAATCATCAGTGTCCGAATACAAAGAACTAATTTTCCGTACCATCCACTTCTACTTTATCAATCCTCAACTTTCCATTTGTCATCTCTTGGTTACATCATATGCTCAGTGCTACTGTTGTTCTCAGCAAAAGCCTCCTGCTTTGCATTTAAAAAAATAGATTTTTTCTATATTTTGACCGAATAAGCAAAGACATCATGATTAGGCTAGAGAAAATGAGTAAATTAAAGTTGTAAATTATTCTATGAAAATAATTTGGATGTTGATCCATTGTGAAGAGTATAATGTTCAGAAAGATTTGGAAGCCGGTGGAAGTAAAGGTGGAGTTTTGATTACAATTTTGCATCCACAAAACCCAAAAGATTAAAACCACGTTTCACTGAAAGAAGAGCGGCAATTACTAGTCGTCGCTTACTAACACGTAAAAACTTCGATTTTAGACAATATTTTTATTTCTAAATGCAATGAAAACTCTTCATGTAAATAGTCAACATCGAAAATCAAGGCAATTGACATAAACTACATCGAAGAAATGTAAATACAGTAAAGACATGTATGATTAAACATGATTTAAAAGCTTACCTTTTTGTTGTACTAGATACCCATACCTATATCCTAGAGCTCATAATACTACACATCCTAAATATTATCTGCTCAGCTCTAAGTCTATACAGCAGTGTAAACGTGAGAAGTAAACATACAAGTTTACGTTTATAGTTAAATATACAGTTAAAGCCATGTTATCTATATTATGCTGGCAATACATATTCTGTAGGGCTTTTTATAGGACTCAAGAGAATAAGTAATAAAATATAATATTTTAGTCCTAAAAGGATATTTTAAGACAAGGCAAGTAAAAAAAAGCAATATCCTAAATTAATGTATGCATCTAAAAAGTAAATTCAGATAAGTATAGCATATATTAGTCTCTTTTACCTTCACAATTCATCCCTTTGTAAGGCAAGACACAAAGGCAGTAGTACTGTAGTGGGCCATACATCCAGTTGTACCCAGAGTAGGCATCAATGCAACGCCCTCCATTTAGACAGGGTTTCAAAAGGCAAGGGCGCACCTCTAAAAACCAAAATGAAGAAACAAGTTAAAAGAAAAATATGATACAAAATTAAATATCCATAAACAACTTATATTGGTTTGTTGTGCAGCGCAAAATATTTGATAGAATTAACTTTGGGATAACATTTGGGAAATGGAGACAATTAAAAACAACTTACTCAAATAGATAAAATAACGCAATATTCTGAACAACAAGATTAGCTTAATTTTCAAGACACTTTATCACTGACAATTTTTCATTACATATTTAGCTATTTACTTCAAAGTTTTATATCTTAGATCCAAGGCGTCTGTGTTAAAATCTTATTGAAATCTAATCGTTTCAAATAGGATAGATTGATAATCTTTTGGAACTGCATGTTAAAATTCTTATGATGCCTCCAGGGAAAAAAATTATATGCTCATTTCTGTTACCGTAAATAAAATAAAGTTAGGGTGTACCTGATACACCCTGAATTAACGACTCCCTTTAAGACAGATTGTTTCAGAATCAAATTTGTTATTTTTCAATATTAATAAACAATGTTAATTATTTACCTTCACAAAGTGATCCCGTTGTCCATTTTTGACAAATGCATTTAAATCGAGGTCCTTCACTTAGTTCAACACATGTTCCAGCATTTTTGCATGGATTTGGCGAACAAACCCGATCTGTTAACGTAATTAAAAATGCTTGATAAATTAAATGAATAACGGAAAAAGATATATATCGCAAGCACCCAAAATGACTAACTGGATACATATAGAGAAACAAGTGGAAAATACTTTGCATTAAAGTAGATTAAAACAAGTGTTACGGCTTTCAAGATAATTCATTTAACAAACTTAACTAAACAAACATAAGGTTTTCAAACACTTTTGACCCCTATTATTACGCCATTTTCTTTCCAGATCACTTAACCTGTCGCTTAAAATCTGACCTAAACTGATCATATAAGACTGAGTCTTCAAAAGACTTTCGTTCCAAACTACGAGAAATGACCAGTTAAGTGAAGGATTTTGCTGCAAATATAACAATTCAATTGATACAGAATTCTGTTTTTCTTGTTATTGCATGGTTATTGGATGGTTGAAAAACCAGGCAGTAATATTCTTTTTTAAACGTTGTCTTTTTATTTAATCATTAAAATATACAAATTCCATATTTAAAACAAAACAAAAAAATACAACAACAATAAAAATCACACTAATAATATAAAAATCATCATGATAACAATAACTTTTTAAAGAAAGCAGGAGGAAGGATTTGGGTGATAAAGAAAGTCAACGTATATCTTTTGGTGTAATGTGAGCCATCTCAAACATATATTAAAAGCCTGTGGATATAATTTAAGTTAAGATCAGACTACAGATGATACCAAAAACTGTACTGGAACACAATAAAAATATTGATAAGAATTTTGGCTACATGAAGATTCAGAAAAGGTCACCTGTGAAACCCTCGTTAACTTATAGTTAACTGCTTTTGCAGGTTATGGACCAGATGGCCAATAACCTTTCTTTGGCCTAAATATCAGTGAAAAAAACATATTAAAGATAATTTTTCTGAAGTATTGACATAAAACTGCATCAGTGTGGAATTTTCAGATGGGCAAATGAGGCTCTCTTTTGCCAAAACTATCCCCAACTCACCCTTCTCCGAGGTATAGTACCTGTCACTTCTCCCCAAGGCCTACAAATACTGCGTGACCGTCATGCGAGGACTAGCCTGTCTAATGGATAAGAGGAACTCCATGGCTTTGGTTGGCACCTCCTTTATTGATGGTGCCAGAAAGAAAAATACCGGTGCTTGTAACACCTTGTAACTACTTTCCTCATTTTGTGTGAAATTTCAAATAATAAATGATCCAGTATGAGCGTTAATGAATGAAGAACCTCATGCAATGCTATCTATCACGGCAAGTGTTTTAAAGCTCAGAAGCGTGGGCCCGGTCGTCATCCTGTTACTGGTAAAAGGACCGGAAAGAAATGGTCATACAAAGAAAACGTAATTGTTTTGGAATGACATAGGAATGTTCCAAATAACTGAATATCCCTCACCGGATCAAAATGCTCATATAATGAGATAGAAATTGTTAATAGGTCATGGGCTGTAAGAGATTATGAAAATAGAAGAGGATGCTGAATTTGGAACTACAGGAATGACCACTGGTGAAGATAGTTAAAAGCATGATAAACCCGCAGTAAAAATCAATCTGGCTAAGGATAATCATAATGTAAGTGAAGCAATAAGAATAACAAATTTGGTGTAAGCTGAGATAAAAATTGAATTAAATGTAAAGCAAGTACGTTATTACAACTGCTGGAACAAATTTAAGGAGAAAAACGCAAAAGTTTATCAACATTTTAAGGTAAAAGAAATGAAAAGATTGTCAGAGTCAGTGAATGCAGTGAATGAACTACTCGGCTAAGTAAAGTAAAAGACATTACTGAATTAAATAACCTTATATACTATGGAGTTGAACTTGTATAGGAGCTGTTAAGTATAATTAAATGCAGATATTAAAAAAAAGGAAACATTTTATAAAAAAGAAGGCTGGATAGCCAACTAAAAGTGCTTGGCAAGGTTTTATCAAGAATTGGCATGCTTATTGAGAAGAGAGAAAAAACTATTGCAGAAGAGGGAGAAGATCAAGCAGAAAGGTCTGCAGACAACCAAAAAACTAATTTACCAAAAAATTAAAGCAGAGAAAATGTCAATTTCCGCAAAACATATTATTCAGCAACAACAAAGGAAAATTCTACCAGCAGCTAAACAACGACCAGGGTTGGGAGGAATCTGAAGCACCAGATCCAGCAAAAGCCTTCTGGTCTTCTACCTGGACCAAAGAGGGCAAGCACAGTAAAATGTCANTGCAGAAGAGGGAGAAGATCAAGCAGAAAGGTCTGCAGACAACCAAAAAACTAATTTACCAAAAAATTAAAGCAGAGAAAATGTCAATTTCCGCAAAACATATTATTCAGCAACAACAAAGGAAAATTCTACCAGCAGCTAAACAACGACCAGGGTTGGGAGGAATCTGAAGCACCAGATCCAGCAAAAGCCTTCTGGTCTTCTACCTGGACCAAAGAGGGCAAGCACAGTAAAATGTCAACAAAAAACAGAATGACTCGATAATTAAATTAATGTAAAAAGTTATGGGTCACGGGGAGAAAAACACCACAGAAATTATAATTAAGAAAATCCTAAGGAAATTTCCCGACTCAAAAGCACCAAAGACAAATGATTCCCAAGGAAATTGGCTGAAGAAATTCTAAAAGAATACACCCTTACCTGGCATTAAATCTATCAAATGCTTAGGTGAAGGTAAAACAACACTGAGAATGACAAAGAGAAGAACCGGGCTTATCCAAAAGGTTAAATCCAAAGGTACAGTTTCAAGCAATGCCTGTCCTACAACATGTCTCCCAGTTGCATGAAAATTACCGATAGACAAAACGATTCTGAAAGAATTGAAAAATCAATGAAAAAAATTGCAATGACTAGGGTGGGTTATTGGAAGGCGAAAGACATGATCCCACGCTTATCAACTATGCAATGTCTAGAAGACTTGTAAGTATGTTAAAATGTTCGAATCCCGTTAAGCCAGATAATGAAATCATGGAGGGTTCAAATAATGTGCAGAGATAAATTATTTGGAGCCGTTAAGACCCAGAGATTACAGGGTGATAAATACAGACAATCAGAATTTAGAGTCAATATATACGAGTGCAATTAGACAACGAAAAATCGGCATCAGTTCTCATGAAAGGAGGAAAGATAATTGAGTCTGATGGCATTACTTTGCGAGATGACAAAATAAGGTGCTTTCAAGAAGACAGAAGTTGCAAGCAACTAGGTCTTCATGAGTTGGATGAGGAAAAGGCATTAGAGACAAAAGAAAGAGTCAGTAAAGAGTATAATCGAAGAGTGACAAAAGTGTTAGACACAAAGGTAAATGAAAAAAACCACCATTAAATTAATGAAGGCATAGGTTTTTCAGTATTTAAATACTCTGCTCCCTTTCTAGACTGGAGGAAACAAGAGTTTAAAGAATTTTATAGACGTACTAGGAAGCTAATGACGATGCTCAAAGTACTCCATTTAAAGTAGGTAGAGGTCTTTTCAGCGAAGAAGGTACGATAGAAACATCAAGATATGGACTAGCAAAGTACAAACAAGAAAGCAAGGACCCACTGTTAAGTGTAGCCAGAAGACCAGACAAAAAAGTAACGGAACACGTAAAGGATAGTAAGATCGAAGAGCAAAAGAACGTAAAGAGACCTGGAAGGAGAAAGTCTTGCACGGGCAGTCTAACCGCAAACCATTTCAATTTTAATCAAGAAAGAATGCAAGATATTATATTTGAACTTGCTATTCCATACGATACCGGGATAAGGCAGAAGGAGAGAGAAAAGTGTAATCTCGGGACTGAAAAGGAGAACTCCAGAACCTAAGGAATGTAAAAGTAAAGGTAAATTCTACAATAACAAGGGCATTTGGAACACCACCAAAAGGTATCATATGAAGACAAATATCGAAGGGATGGAGGAAACTGTACTATTGCATTCTTTAAGGATCCAGAGATAAGTCCTTGAAAATTAAAAAAAGAGACCTGCTGCCATCAATATAAAGAAGTCACCACTGAATGAAATGAAAATGCAATGATAATGAGAATAATGCTTCCTTGTTTGTGTCTTCAGTCAGTTGACAGTGAAACATGCATGCCATTCGTGCACCACGATCCCTGATCATTCACTGGGGCCAGAAGTTCTAATCCCGAGAGGTCAGTGTCCTTCTCAAAAAGTCTTGGTCGTAGCACGAGGACTTACAGCTTATCTTGACCTCTGGGGACCACAGGAGCACTTTTTCCGCAGGTTCGTTATCTCGGGATGCATATAAAACTAGCGCCAAATGTTGGCGTTTGACAACTGCAGATATACGTGGAAGGCAGTCATAGCGCATTTGTTTGTTACATGGTCACACCACGCTACGGTGTAGACGGCGCGTAGCATTTTGGTGTATGAAATATCAAGTTTCCTAGATCTAGCAACATTTGGTGTCTGATTTGCAAAGTAGGGCGGTTTCCACTGACACCTTGAAACCTTTCAGTTTTGTCTCATTCTTAACAGCTGGGTTCCAGGATTCCATTGTCGAGAGAGCTCACTGCGCTCGACGCCTAGCCAATACAAGTATTCATATCATAATATGGGTCAGTAAATCCTCCTAGATATTTGAAGTCCTGAACAACTGGCAGACTTTACTACTGGTTAAACCAACGCGAAAGTTGGAGAAAAAACTTAAGGCGAGACTTCATGGAGGTCCATTTCAATATTTTAAAGTTCAATTAATTTATGTAAGCTTCTGAGCTAAACCAAATACCTATTTTTCAACTCTTTTGTCTTTTTTATTAGTTCCCTGCAATTTCAATTAAGCATTTTTACTTAAAAATCTTGAAAAGATATTTCACAAGAGAAGACCAAGGTTTTGGGGTGGAAAGAAGTCACTAAAAATATACGCGTTGATAATTTTTATAGTACGAGATTTGGAGAACAGCAACATAGCACAACAAACACACACAGAGACACACAAATAATCAGAAATCGATGTTCCATATGATGGGAAAAATCTAACATCACAAAAAAGCTATTCCAAACATTAAACCCTGTCCGTCACTCTTGTACAAAATTATGTAAACAAATATGAAACCACAAAAAACTGTGCTAAGATTTGCCAGAGGCTAAAATTCAAGTATGCACCCCCACTCACTAACCAAAACAAATACACTGTAGAAATTGCACACAGTTCATGGCTCATAGTTTTTAAAATAACAGTTATGTTGCTAGGTGCCATACTTTTAATAAGTTATAATCTCATAGTTTTCATTATATTTTTATCTAGCCTATGTTTATTACAAATAACACTGTAAAATATTTTTTGTGATATATTATTTATATTGTGTAGGTATTAGTATAACCTATTTTAGTCTAGTCCACTGATTTTTCAATATCTTCCATCTAGTCGAGAACCACATTGAAAATAATCAAAGTTATTGTTTTGTGTGTCATCCTTGGTAAATGTGACAATTGAATATTTATATATACTTTTGTGTACATAAACACTATTACCAAATGAATTCAAATCAAATCAAATCAAATTTATTACACAGTATTAGAAGAAAATGCCTGAATAACAAAATACTGCAACAATTTGTATATACATTTTCATTCTCTTTTTGCAGGATTCAAGCATTCTTGCCAGTGCTTCAATTTGTGAAAATAACAGTAAAATGCAACACCATGTAGCTTCATACCTTTTACTAATGTCAAATAATCGCATAATCAAACAATATAAGTATGCCAAAATTTACAATAAGTAATTGGAACTAAGCTTAAGAACTTTCTGTTTTGGCTCTTTCCTAGACCTTGGTGAAAACAAGCAACACTAATTTTTGAAAACTACATTTGAAAGTACAGCAGCATGGTTCTTACTAATGTTAAATTTATGCAATTCTGAAATAATCATGAGAATATTACATAAAGAACTGTGACAAGAATTATTTACAACATCACGAAACACGACAAAACTGTAAATTACCCATTGACACACAGAATCACAAGGTATATATAATCAAACAAGATTCAAGTTATTTGTGAAACTTTTCAAATTAAAATCTCCTATTACCAATAATTTTTACGTCATTTCGAACAACATAACCAGCTTTGTAAATCAGTGCCATAAGGCTATCCATAGATAAAGGATTTTCCATTGCTAGTAAATTATCCATAACACTGCACATACTTTCATTTTAACGAAATCCACTTCTGTTGCAAAACTAGTACTAGGATTTAACATCAGCAAAAGTCTTGCTCTTAAAATACCAACCTTTTCAAGTACTTGTTGCACAGTAATAAAGTAACNCTCGATTAGTAGTGGTTATTCTTTTGCAAATGATGTATTGAAATAAACATTTAGCACGGTAATAAATGTAATAACATTGAGTGGCGTGAAGAACGCTATTTTTAAAAAGTCTAAAAAATTATATTTCTTAATCGAGGCATTAATTAACATTACGCAAAAAATACATTTTACTTCATTACATGATGAACAATATGCAAATAAATGTACACCTACTTTCACAAGTTGTGCCTTGCCATGGGTTTGTGCATGCACATTTAAAGCCACTGTCTTCCTCATGGCATTCACCACCATTTTTACATGGGTTGCTATTGCAATATCGAATTTCTAGGGGGAAAATGTAATCCAAAACGATTTCAAATTGATAGAAAATTACATTTTTCTACTTAATTTGATAGCTAATGTAACGTTCTATCGAAATGGTGGTGCGTATTATATTTGATGATATCCCTGTGGTTAATTGCACTGCAAACACTACTACTATCACTTCAGTACAAACACCCACCTACCACAACAACAACAACTACTACTACTACTACTACTACTACTACTACTACTACTACTACTATTATTATTATTATTACTATTACTACTACTGCTACTACTATCATTATTACTGTTACTACTACTACTACTACTGCTACTACTACTACTACTACTGGTATGACACATACTGCTTCATTACATAGCAAAGAATCTAGGCCGATGAAGTCATGTGATGATGTCAAGGCAATCAGTAAAAAGCTAAGACGCACTCCCCGATAGCATAATATCAAGGATTCATTTTTCACAACATCCATCCTTAAGCCTATATTCCTAAAGTCGAAGGACCCAGTTTCACTTGAATATAGAAACAACAGAGTTTACAGGCTACATTGTAAGGCCTTGTCCTGCCTTTTACATCGGAGAATCAAAGCGTTCCTTGGCTCAAAGAGAAAAAGAACATAAGAGAGCTGTTCAAAATTGTAACACTAAAAGCCATTAAATAGCGGACACTGTTGGACAAAAGGTCACACCTTTGACTGGGAAAATAAAAAGATTCTGCACAAGGGAATAAATAGTACAACAGGAAAACTAAAAGAAACAATCCATTCCCTACACCATAGCAATCACACTAGCAGCGAATCTTACAGTCTTTCAGAAATACGGCTTTCACCATTACAGAAAAGAAACAACAAACACAAGATAGGTATGGCACTATTTCTCAAAACAACTCGATCCCTGTCACCAAGCACGTCCGGAATATCAATGTACGAAAGAGTTATGCCTAATTACTTCACTAGCCTGACGATGGGAAAAGTATATCTAGAAACGTAGCTCAGTAAAAACTTACAACGTACGACATGATAAATATCCCACATTAATGACTTCCATTAAGTCCATAAAATCAAAAAAAATTTAAGATTATTAGAGAAACATACTGTTGTTAATGATGCAGGTTCTGTAGCAACTCCTCGTGATTTTAAAGTTATTATAACAAACAATACATCGTAACTAGCATTTCCTATAAAAATTTTTTTGTCACAGTCGACAAACTGTAGACAGTTTTCAACAAACATCAGCCAAAGTTTTAAACAACGAAAGATATGGTTACTTAAGCTTCTGTATTCTCCCCAATTCAAAACAAAATCATCTGATAAAATTTCGTTATGAAAATCTAAGTGATTAAAATATGATTATCACTATTGATTCTACCACTTGTGTTAGTACGACTGTAACGAATGAAACTACCACAACGATTATCAAACATAAATCCTAAATTCAATCATATATAGTATGAAACTTCCTATCTTTGTACAATGAAGAGATAATTGGAATCATATGAAACACCAAAAAAAACTTATTTGTATCCAAAAAGATTAAATAAGGAGATTACGGTAAGGTTTATATTGCCTAAAAAGCGATCCAAACCACTATAATTACGTCCCTGTAAAGTTTATTCAAAGATAATATCGAAAAACAACTTTCTATTCAAAATTTTATAAGAAACATTTTATGAGTGACTTACTATTACACACCGATCCTTTATACTCTGGTGGACAGTCACATTCAAATTTTCCAACTCCGGTTTTTTCTCTACACAAACCACCGTTTAGACAAGGATTTGGAACACAGTTTCTAATTTCTATCAAGAAAATGGTAAGAGCCATAAACTGCATTGCAAATTATGGTACCTGATAGTTAAGATACAAAAGTTGAAAGATGTATTTTAAAAATATTTAAGTATTAATTGATAATTCAAAAAAATAACCGTAGATTTTTGTGTTGGGTTCCTGAATAATTCAAGTCACACTAGATTTAAACTAAAAAGTACGAATAATAAACAAGACAAGAATATGATTCTAGGACGTAAGGAAATTTCAAAAATGAAAGAATTGGTGTTTGGCATAAAACAAACATCAAATACCTTTTGGCCACAAGCATACAAAACTTCAAATAGTCAATTTATTGGCAAAGTCCTTTTTTAACAAATATAGGATTGCTGTCTTACCAAATAAAAACTGTGAAAAGAGAAAAAGAAAGGCAGGTGCAAAAAGAAGGGGGAGAAAGCCAAAGAGAAGAGAAAACGGTATTGCACAAATTGAAAACAAAAGTGTAGGGTGCTAGCATTGACAATGTACTCTTAGAAAATAAAGGCTCTCGAATGACACATATTTCCAACATTGTTACGAAAATACTTAATGAAAATATACATCATTAAATGGAATAAACAATGAGGATATAGCAATTAATAAATGGAATTCAATTTCTACCATCGCATATATCCCCAGCAAATTTAGGTGGGCAGACACAAGTTGCAATAACTCCATCATGAGTACACGTTCCTCCGTTATTACATCGACTGGGTGAACATGGGTTTTTCCCTACAAAAAAAAAGTAAGCATACTGTTTAAAGCAATATATATATAAATGTATGTAAATATATATTTTTCTTCCTCTGTATTAAATCGAGCTTACTGAAATTAAGAGACTCCTTTTATTTTGGAACGAGACAACGTTACGGAAAAACAAAATATTTGGCCATTTGATGCAGTTCCGAGTTTTTCCAAGACAAAACGAATCTTGGGAATGGAAAGAAAGAATTAATACGGGTCCTTATTTAACAAGCAAGTAAATACTACAGCACATGGCATGGAAAAGTAACATTTTTTCCCTGGATATATTTTGTTGGGGTATTTTTGTCACTTGAAATTCGCTCTAAACAGTTCGTATACTTGTTGAAAATCAATATCTTATTGGTAGCTCTGACGTTCAGCAAAAGAATATTCCACTACATTATAAATAAGGGTCATTTTTTTCTGTTTCTAAGCCTGGTTTCATTGATCTTTTCTATATTTCAATATTCTATATTGAACAATTTCTCCAAAATATTGCTAACTAGTGCATTTGTATCTTCTTATGTTGCCAATTTTAATTGTTGTACCTCTAAAAGAAACCCGCAATTGCCAAAGTCTATGAAGAAACTAAATCAAAATGGAAAGTTATAGAAGTTTCTTTAGGAAAACACCTTATCAGTACGGTTATAATTACAATGATTTTTATTAAAATCTGGGTTTTTGGGAAACTTTGCTCATCACAATAGTTACCAAGAAGTACAATTCCATGATAAAAGGAGACTATATATGCAAAAACGTAGGGCTTATGGAGCGAAATGAACTTTTCTTTGAATAGTTAATTGGCAGTGCTTGTAAACCAATTGCAGTAAAGCCAAGAAAATTGACTTGGTAGCACTTACGTATTATCTGTGAATTTTCGTTGTTTGTCTATTGCTGTTCTTATTCTCATTAAAAAGCAAATGTTGTAATGCATGTATAAAGGTAGTTTAACTTGTTTGACACAAAAGTGTTTAAATCGTAAACGTCGAAATCAAAATCAAAATCAATATGCCCTCTTTTCTATGGGTTGCGATTAGGTACGTCCCTGAAAACTTTTCCTTTCTGTCCTATACCATCTATCTCCTCTACAAACATTAATGAAAATACAAGACAGAGATAAGGTAAAAATTGAAAAAAATGGTAAAATATCGGGGTGAAACTCTTTTCGCTGCTGAAATTATCTAAATTCTGACATAGGTTTGTTGGGATTCTTATAGTCCTTTTCTGTTGATTGGGATTGTTTTGCTTTTTAACAAGTATGTCCAATGAAATAACAGGGGAAAAAGATGGCCAATGATAGTCACCGGTAGGTATCCTTAAAAAAAGAAGTCAGTGAACAAGCTATGCGGATTCAAAACCTGTAGATAATATGATTTAGACTATGCGAATGAACAGATTAATGGGAAGGTGAAAGTCATGTTATGAAGTGGATTAGCTCTAGGTATGGAAAAGTAAAAGAAGAAGTTCAGGTAAAGAAAGCCAACTAATAGGTGAAAGTTAAGGGAAAGAACTAAATGAAAATGTGCTCCAGCCAGAAACCAAATAACAATCGGCCAACTACGCCCAACACTTTCAAGACGCAGATTTCACAGTAATTCAAATCAATCAGAAAATGCATAAAGATTTAATTTTTGAGCTCCTTACATTTGACAATGACACAAATTTTATAAAAGAGGAACACAAAGTACATTGTAACAGACCATGAAAACTATTTTATGCACCAATAAAATGATGTTTCCTACGACGTCAATACTGACGATATCGCAGAACAGGCTATCTAGCCAATCTTGTTAACGAAAGGATTATGAAGAGGTTAGAGAATATTATACAGAACCAACTGTTAAGAGATTGTCAGCTTTATTTCAGTATTATAACCGCAGTTTTTAAAATTTATACGATTTCATATTATTCATATGTAGAACTCATTGTTACCAGTTTCCAACATCTAATAACTGGTTACGAAAATACGTTGTGTAGAGTAGCTGAAAAAAAGAGCATCCTGATAAATTTAGTACGCTAATTGTTTTCATTGCATTTCCATCCGTCTGGCAAAACGTAAAGTCCCCCGTCACCCTCGTTTGAGCCCATTGATTTAAAACTGAATATTGTTTATTTTGTCATTTCCTTATTTAAAAAAAAATGCTAGTATAACTGTCATCAAGAAAAGATACACATCTCAATGGTGATCAGATTACATCCAAAGCATTATGTCGTCAAAGGAGCTATTTTGTGCAACAAAAGAGACAAGAGTCGATTTAATCTACTACTCTACATCAGATATTTTACAACATTAGCTAGTTGAAAAGAAGTTACAACTCTTTGTGAGAAAACAGCTAAAAATATTGTTTTGAGACAAGCTTGTAAGACACGACATTCACACTAAAAAACCCAAAGCCAATCTATAGTAAATGCAAACATAAATTTAACCTGTTGAAATATAGTGTTAAAACTTACTTTCACAGTTGTATCCAAGGAAACCGATAAGACAGTCACACTTGTATCTAGGATTCCTGTCAATTATGTAACATTTTCCATTATTTTTGCAAGGGCATGGTTTGCAGAAATTTCTCTCTGTCAAGAAAGTAAAAACAGTAAATCAAAATCAACAATAAGTAAACTTCCTGTGTTCTATTTATTAAATGGGGATGGAAGTCCTTGAAATGACGACTTACTCAGATGGTTCTTAACGTCAGCATTTTATTCCAGTTGTTTAAAGGAAAAACTGGGAAAGTACCAAAAGTATCATAAGTGGAAGATATCAAATGACTTTGAAAAAATACATAACTATAACATGACTACTAAACTATTGTATCATTTCCCATTTCTCCATTTTTCACATTTTCACTGCTTTCGCAATAAATGGTAGTTAATTTGTTTTAGCCTCTTCGCACTTATCGTCTTATATTTCAAAGTGCTAAATGGTACTAGTTTATGAATCCAAATGGAGAGGGTTTTATACGTTAAAGAGGATTAAAACATAGCTTGAAAGCCAAAAATTTATAGGGAATTTCAGGAGATTAAAAAAACGTTTACTGAAATTATCAAAAGCACCCGTAATTTAAAAATGAAGACCCTAACTCCACTAACCCTAAAGTGAACGATAGAGACAAACTGTTCTTCTTGATAACGAACAAAGATTTTAAATGCTGAGGCGAAACGGATAAAGGTAGATAACTCCATTTTGGATATTCTGCAACACTATGCACCTTCAATTTCACATCTTTAACATCAAAATGAAGTACCAAAGGATGTTGAAAAAGAAAATTATATCAAATGGTGTAATTGGGTGAATGTGACAAATTTATGTGAGCTGACGGGGTAATTTCTTTGACATCCAAATGAAAACAACTGCCACATTAAAATACTAAAGTAGAAAACCTTGCTGCTAATGTATGGCTCCAAAAGTCTTACAGGCCGTTTGACAGTCTAAAGGTAAAAATGGCAATGGAATTTGTCATATTCACTGTTTTAGTATATTATCTTCTGATATTTTAATTATCACTTTTATTGCTTTAAATCTGGACTTTTATGCAATCCACGGGAACTCTACTTCTTAAATACCCCCCCCCCCTCCACACACACACACTCACTCACTCACTCACTCAAGACCATTGTGATAGGCGACACGAATAAATCTCGGTTATATTTTCATCGGTCAGATGTATCTGTTTCTTTCATTTCTTCGATGTTCCAATAATGTGCAAAACAAAAGTCACACTGACGTCCTACCTGTATTACATCTACTTTTGAACTCATTTAACTTCAATAGACACAATTTATATCTGTAGTTGTTGATCACACAAATTCTTTGTTGCCAAATAAGTGATTGGCTGGCGAAAGCAAAGATAACTATTGCCAATCGTTTTGACTGAGTTATCTAGCAAAGCTCTTCAAAAGACTAGTGACACAGTTGCTAGCAGATATTAATGTACTGGTGTTATTACCCTCATCTCGCCTTAGAGGTATTAAATGACAATGCACTTCAAATCTGTGATTTTTGTGTGATTTTATAAAAATAGTGGAGGAATAAGGATTCACATCGACCCTTGTTTTTCATGCGTTTCAGATGACTGAGAAAACAAATTTTCATGACATCTACATAGACTCAACACCAAAAACCTCTTTTTAATAAGGCTAATACTTTATATTTAAATTCCAAATAAATGTTACACTTAAGTGCATATATTACCATTGCAGGTTCTTCCCAGGTATTTTTCCGGGCATATGCATTGATATTCCATTCTTCCAATAGGAATGAAAACTCCTCCATTGTGACATATTTCTTTGTGAACACCACCTACAAAAAGTAAAAAAACTCTCTTTGTAATTGTTGAGAAAAAGAGAAATCTCGTTCTATTTCAATTCGTTGAGGAAACACCAAAACAAAAAATGCTTTTACTCTTAAGCGGAAGCAGCAACTTTACGTACGCTTATAAAACCTGAAAAAACAATTATACCATGATTTGAGGTGAATTATATTTTACTGATCTTTTGGCTCCATTTGATTGTATTTTCTAATTGACGGAATACCAGGCAATAACCACCTTCCTTTCCAGGTATGCAGCAGTTGAATTCAAATGGCCTATGACCATAATAATCCGGGCGTCTGTTGTGTGCTTTGTTGATGGACCAGAGTCAAATTCCTATTAAATAGATGAATACTAGAAAATAATGCAATAAACGATTTTCTAAGTTTGGATAACCGAAGACATTCACAAATCAATTGATCAGTGCAAGTATACCAGAAACTAACAGACGTGCACTAGAATAGATCAATTCAAATATCTGTAAATTCTTTTTAATTTTTGTATTGAACACCAACTTAAAGACCTTTTCTCATCAAAATGGTGTATAGCGTTGCCTAAAGAGCAAGTGCTCTAGTTCCAACTCTTTGGAACTAGAATTACATTATTGCAAAGAACTTCAAATCATGTACTGCTGTCTACCAGGTATATTCTCTGTTCGTCTGTAGAAAACGTTCTCCTTACCATACTGTCTATGGAAGTGTAAGTAAAAGGCTTTTAACAATATGCATCCAACGCAAAAACAAGTTTCAGGGCAAAAAGTAAATTTAAGTTACATGAAAAAGATGGAACTTAAATTGCCATACCTACTTTCCATCAAATCACCAGAATTTGCAAAATGGGAAGCGCTCTAAAGGGGAAGCCAGTAATGATTCAAAGCAGGTGACTTCACAAGAACTTCGTTTTACTCCTAGGCACCACAACTATATCAAATAACGAAAGCCTCCATAGGCTCACCCGCCTCCCAGAATGAAATGAACTACGGTTTGTTTTTTAAAGCTGAGTACATGTGCAGGAAAAAGAAAGTAAATCCAAAACTAATTAAGGTAGTCGGTGTGGATGTGCCCGAAGTTGATGAATTAAAATATCTTGGTTCAACCATCTAGAATGATGGGGGAAGTGGCCACAAGTAAAGAAACGGATCAACGATAGTTGAAACAATTGCAAATAAGCAATGTGTGTCTTCTGCAACAAGCACAAACCACAGACTAAAGCGGAAAGGTCTACACGACACTAGTACAGCCAGCACTGTTGAATGAAATGGTAACAGTACCAATCACTAAGCGCCAAGCACGTCATTTTGATGTGGCAGGTATGCGAATGCTTCGGCGGCAAAGGGCGTGAACAGAAAAGACAAATTCAGAAAGGAAAACATTAGAAAAGATTTTAGTGTTGAAGCTGCAAGAGTTTCGGCTACGATGGTCTGGCCATGTGAAAAGAGGAGCTGAACAGTATGAGGGTAAGAAATAAATACTAATGGAACTTTCGGGACGATGTAGAAAAGGACGGGAAAAATGCAGGTGGAGCGACATCAAAGAAGACATGAAATTTAAAAGGCTTAACATGTATGACGGAAAATCCTCATGGGGTGGAGAAGACGCATTCGCTACGAACGACGCTTGGGAAGGGAAAAGTCTGAAGAAGAAGAAGAAGAAGAAGAAGAAGAAGAAGAAGAAGAAGAAGAAGAAGAAGAAGAANAGGTATGCGAATGCTTCGGCGGCAAAGGGCGTGAACAGAAAAGACAAATTCAGAAAGGAAAACATTAGAAAAGATTTTAGTGTTGAAGCTGCAAGAGTTTCGGCTACGATGGTCTGGCCATGTGAAAAGAGGAGCTGAACAGTATGAGGGTAAGAAATAAATACTAATGGAACTTTCGGAACGATGTAGAAAAGGACGGGAAAAATGCAGGTGGAGCGACATCAAAGAAGACATGAAATTTAAAAGGCTTAACATGTATGACGGAAAATCCTCATGGGGTGGAGAAGACGCATTCGCTACGAACGACGCTTGGGAAGGGAAAAGTCTGAAGAAGAAGAAGAAGAATCACAAAAAGAAGTACCCTCCAACCACGAATTTAAGGAATACCATAGACAACATCGGGCAATCTAGAATGTTTCTAAACCTTAAGCTCTAACTTCATCCTAGGAACTGAAAAGAAATATGAAGATAATGAATGGAAAAGCGGCAGGTATCAAAGGTGCTTCTGGACAAGCTGACCTACCTAGAAAAAAAAAGTCAAAAAGTCTCCTAACGAGAGAAAACGTTGTCAAAATATCTGCTTAACACAACTGCTAAGAGACAGGCAAAATCCTCGCTATTCGTTGGATGATAAAGTAATAGGGAAAACCCTCAAGCTACAGAGCAATAGCCTTATAGTGTTGCTGATAACATTTCGTAATCAAAACGCGAGAAATTTAAGAATGGCTCCAAGTCACTCCTGGCGCTAACATTCTTTAAATCATGATTAAAAGCGACATTCCGAGAACAAAAGCATGGACGTTTAAATATGCTGACGTTCTAGCAAAAGGAACACCATCTGCAAGCTCCAAAGCTCTAAATATGACCCTCAAAACAGACATAAACACTTGTGAACTGTCCACACTAGTATTTGCTGGTTATTATTCCGACTTATTTCCTGTTTAAGCAAAATTCCCTTGTGGAGCTAAACTCAAGTGACGCCAAAAGCAATGTGTGTTATGTGCAAGCACATCACCAATTTTGTTGAAACAATTGTTCTTAATCAAGCAGTCTTTTACCTTCATTTTCTTTTTAGTGGCCGCCCACTAATAATTCTTGTGAACAGAAAAACAAAATAAAAATAAGCGAATGAAACACCATATGGATGTTTCAAAATATTGCTGCCGTCCACTTTTTGTCTTAATGAACCCGAACGATGCATATCTCCTGCTAAAAATTTTCAGTTACTCCTGTCCTTTTTTTCATTATCAGGTATTCCTCATGATGGTCTACGATTGATCCCCTTTTGTCAGTGTATACATTTTCCATTGACCTCACAAAAGCAAGAAAAATATTAAGAAACCAAATAAAGAAGATTAAAATCGATTAAATTTATCGACGAATTCACTGACCATATTGACTGGATATTTTAACTCTTTGTATCAGGCCGTTAATCAGTTGTAGGAAGGACATTCCTATTCAGATGGCTCTCTAAATTGGCAGGCAAGCAGCATCATTTATTTCACACAGGAGAAAATTTCTTTTTTTTTGATGGCAACTAATTGCAGTCTCGGAAATGGAGGCCAGCCCCTGTTTTCATATTTACTTATGGTCGATTTTAATATAACAAGTTGAAATTCCGCGCAGTGCAAGTGTGAAAACGTCATTTTTTGCAAGTCAATAAGTTATTCTGCTAAACAAAGTAAGTAAATTTCGAACTATGCAAAAAAATCACACAAAAGTAAGACACGGTCTTACTGCAAACGTCCTTAGTGAGAAATTCTTAAAAGGAGGGCAGTTGAAGATGTTTTAAAAGATCACGGTAAATGGATGGGGAAAGGAGCTTTGCGGCAGTTAAATATATCGAAATGGAATTTGCGTTTCATATTTGGTTTGCAAACACTCAGAGTCAAAACATCCCAGTTTTTGACAGTATTCTGAGAAACTCGTTGACATTTATGACGCGGTAACCCCAGTCAATGTGTTTCTCTTCCCCGGAAACCATTAACCTAACGGAATGCTCTTATTATTATGATTGAATATCACAGAGCAAAACTTGTGGCTAAAGCT
This sequence comes from Morbakka virulenta, assembly GCA_003991215.1. Taxonomy (NCBI): domain Eukaryota; kingdom Metazoa; phylum Cnidaria; class Cubozoa; order Carybdeida; family Carukiidae; genus Morbakka; species Morbakka virulenta. Next base: position 1,250,083 of record RDPX01000100.1, read on the forward strand.
CCATGGTTCCAGAAGAAACGAATTCTGACTACTTGATAAGTAGTATGGAAATAATAAAGGAACTTTATCAAAGAAGATATATACAACATGGTTGAAGATGAAATATATTAAAAGTCATATTCTTTCAACCGACAGCTAGCACGGTTCATTTTCTACCGTCCAATATGACATCACCACTCCAACCAAGCAATTTAGGAGTCATCAAGGTATTCAATACCCATTTTCAAGCTCATTAAATACGACGGTTTATTGACTCGTACTAATGTAACTTATAATTAAACCCAATCCAGTACATAATCAAAGCAAATTTAAGAGGTATGTGACATACCAAATAGTTCCGGGGTTGATATGAAACTGTTGCTAGCAGGATAACTATCAAGAAATATTAGTAGATTTCCAAAGAAACAACGTGTCTTGCTCCACTTCAATGTAACAAGTGTACTACGTAATTTTTACAATACACTTGCTTATTGTTTATTAGTCTAATTATAGTCATGTAGTCAATATAGAAATAAGGTTAATTTACAGGTCTTCTTTGCTAAACAAACTAATGTCTGTCGGCTACTGACTAATAGCCCTGTTTCAAATTGGTGTTTTTTATTTGTTTGTCCTACGTTCCCTTAACTTTCATCATATTGATCCAATTAGATTCAATGCCTTCGTTCTTTTCGCAAAGGGTGAGGTAAAAAATGAAAAAACAATCAGTGATTTGCCGGAAATACTTTTTACCTAAGACAGACTATAGAGGTACACTTTTATGGCCAAAAATGGCTTGGATGGAACATTTTCTTAACACTATTCAGAATTGTTGGTGCCATACAAAATCGTTGAAAGAGGACCAAACTGTTCAACACGGGGATGGGATTTTTCCGATGGAGATGCACAATCTTTTTTTATCACACAGCTGAAATGGACCATCCAGACTTTTGAATGGATGGAAAATTTGTTTCTTGGTGTTAAGGAGTGGGCTGAAACTGAACATTTAAAGGTTGATGTTCATATCGTTGATTATGGAGTACAGTGGAGATAGTTGGGCAATTCCTCAGCAGTCGCGATTAAGGAACGGCTTGCAATATTGATGCAGTACAAAAGTTAGCAATGCGAATAGCATAAATCTCGACAGAAAAGGTGCACGTGACTAAATTAACTGTTTTCCCCACTTTCCATAAACTTGATTTGTGATTCTCAGCAAGAAGTTCTAACAAAATTTCATTATTTATATTTAAGAACTGTTTCGGTTTACATCAAATGAGGCCCAAAATGATACAATTAATTTAATTTTTGATACTCCGTTATCACGCCACCGAAACTAGAATGAGGAAAAGAAGAGGAAAAGGAGGGGGAAAGGAGGGGAAAAGAAGAGGAAAAGAAGGTCTGAGCAAAGCAATTAACTTTTCACCTTTACTTGCAAAACGTACTGACATGTTTAATATATATATATCCAATTTAGTCGTAAATATTTCCACTACCAATTCCTGAGCCTTGTTCCTCTTAATATGTTAAGAGGAACAAGGCTCAGAAAGCATGATTTGCAAAGCATGGCATTTCTGAAACAAGGACGTACTTAACCTAAAACATAATATAAGGAAATGTACCAGCCTCGATAATTGTAAAAGCTGATCATGTATTTCAGTCAAGATTGTGGATTTAAAAAAATAAACAAACGTAGATTCAACCACTCTTTTAAATTTCAGGGCATTATCTTAAAAATAAAGGGCTAGTCGAGGCTTCTTAAAAAAGTTTCCTTAAAATGTCAAAGCGTTGTAATAAAGATTTGTGTCTGTATTTTTAGAAAACAGTTATTCTATATCTGTAATAACATTTCAGTCTGAATCATCAAAGTTTTGCATTGCAAATCTCTCCCTTTTCAATTTCAAGCTTTTGCACTACGTTAAAAATGTTTCTAATTTTATATGGGAAAAAATCCTTCCAAAATGAAAGAGATAAACCATTTTTATAAACTTAATTTTGTGTTATGGATATCTCTTACCGTATTCATCTACTGCAGAGTAAGAATATAAATGTACTGGGCGTTCAAGATGTACCGGTGGCTGATTTACAACATAGGTATTCCGCCATGGATCATAAAATACATGGTCGCTGTGTTCTGTCTTCCAGTCAAAAAGGCCGTTTGAATGAAGATATTGTTGAATTCCAGGAATCGTAAATTTGCGCTGTGTCAATGTTGAATTAAGCTGATTCATTTGATTTGGAAGAGCCTTGAAATTCGGAACGCTTTCATTTGCAAAATTAAAGCTATTCGAACCGACGGAATTAGAAATCTTTATTGCCTTTAGATGTTTCTTCATAGTATCCCAGGTTTTTCTAAACTGAATTACGCCATCTTCCGTATAGTTTCTTACGTTTAAAGTATCATCTCCATAATAAAAGGGCAAAAAACTCCTTTCATTGACCTCGCCTTTGCTTCGTGCGTGAAATTCATGATGCACTCTCGTGATATTGTCAAAAGCACCAGAAATAGTACGCTTTTCATCCCTCCTCGAGTGTTCCTTAGCACGTGGGTCATTTTTTACACTACCAAAGCGATCAGGTTCTTCCTGATTGTGTCGATAATAATGACCAGCGCCATTCAAATCTTTATCTAATCCAGTTCCATTTTGATACAAATCACCAAATTGATTTGAAATGGATTTCTTATTAAATTTTTTTGGGTGAAATTGTATATGATTTCGTCTCAAATGCAATTTCCGATATTTGACTCGACTTTGATCCTTGCCATGTTTTCCGTAATTATTCGACCTCTTAAGTATTTTCCCAAAATTTTGCTTCCTCAATTCTCTTAATAAGTTTCTTATTTTTCGATGCATATGCACAACTGAAGACAATATCAATATATCTTCCTTATCAGGAATGTGAATTTTACTTGACCTTGAACGTTTTACATCCTCTAACGTTCTTCTAATCGACTTATTTTCACTTCCAAACGACTTGGTAATCGTAAGAATCAGACAGCAAAAATAAAGTATGTGAAAATGTCCAAGCGAATTAAACATGTTATTCTTTAAAGATATAGCCCTACGTCAGTACAAACGTTAAGCCAGCCGACTTTTTCTTAAAATCATATTGAAGTCTCAAAAGAAAGCAACCACCCACTTGAATAGGCTATGCAATTAAACTTTTGTCAAGATTCTGATTTCCTGCCGATAATTCACTTGTACGGCTGACTTTTGTAACTTACCACTTGTTTTTATTTCCACGCTGATTGAACAAAGAGATAAAAATTCAACCAGTAACTTTCTATTTATAGGCAGTGGGTTTCAACACATTAATAAAATCTGTTTAGGTAGCTTGAAATAACCCAGGGGTTATTTTTGCTTTTTTTCTCATCTTTTCAAAAAGAAAACTGCGATTAATGTGTGTCCTAATTAGAAGCTTAATTTTGCCCAACGTATTCTCTAAATTAATGAGAGCTTGTTGTTAATAAAGTCTAGCTAAATTAATTATTATTTTGATGTATTCTGAAAAGTAGGTAATTTAGGGGGGGGGGGGAGGAAGTTGATGCACTGAAGGGTTTTTTTTCTGCATTAAGTCGAAGTGCTTTCTGTCTAAAAGGTTTTGTCATAAGCAGTTGAAGTTTAATCTTTTTTCGAAACTGTTGTCTGCCCATCGACAACATACAGAATGGGGGAATAGTGATGTCTACTGTAGCATGATATGACTGTTGTCTGGGTTTCCCAGACAATGTATCGAATGCATCAGGCAATAAACAAGAAGGAGATTTTTAACAACAATTTCTTTCTAAGCAAGGTGAAAGTTGACATCCAGCAGACATCAATTAAGAAGATTCATAAGGTGACAATCAAAGATTATACCTCGGAATTTTAAGTTAATTGTTGAATTGGTGCTTTAAGTAAACAAACAAACGAAAATAATAAGAGTTCTTCTGCTACCATTTACAGTGCTCGATGGAAATCCAGAGCGAATATACAAGGTAAAAGAGAAAACTCAAAACTGTGTTTAGAACTTAAAGTTTCGCGTCTTACACTCATCAGCTATACTGATTGGTGTTTTGTAAAAGGCTTAGAGAGGAACTTGTCAGAAAAGAACATTCGGAAAAGAGCATGAGACACTTTTCCTGTAAATGGGGAACCTCTAACTTAACAATAATTTAACAATAATTTAAACAGAGTATTTCAAAATTAAATAAAATTTTCAGCTTACAGCTACCACATTGAAATTAGATCGCTGGTTTAAATTTATCAACGAAAAACGTTTCTGACGTTTGGGTACTAAAATAACAAAGAGACAGCTAAACGATCGGTTGTATAGAGTCTTAAATTGTTGGTTTGGGTCGAGAGCTTATTTGCTTGGGCTCGACCACATCACGACGGTAGGATAGGAAAACAAATGTCAAGCAAGTAATCATTTGTCAACGGTAAAAAGGAGTGGATAGCAGCAGCTTGCCACACTTTGCGACTGGTTGTCTAAGAGAATTGAATATCATATAAAAAATTGAATATGAATTGGCTCTAATGTTCTTAAGAAGTTAATTCTACGTGACGTTATAGCGTGGTGAATAATAAGCAATTTCTATCGAGAAGATTCCGGTTCTATTCTTAACATTTATTCAATTATGCAATCTGACAACTGGCAAAACAAATGTTCAAGCAAGCACTTTCCCCATAAAAATGGCAGTAAACTTGAAAGCCAGAACTGCCGCTTTATAAGCATGTTAACTCACGTTTATAAAAATTTTATGATCATCGTCTCTGCTAGAGTCAAAGTTACGTCTAAGCCTTCTTTTCTCCAGCCCAGGCAGCATACCAACCTGAAAGAACCATCACTAAACAAACTCTACTTGTTAAGCAAATAATTAAAAGTCAGCAGAATTCGGCAGCCCACTATACATCAAGTTTCTTTATTTCACATGTGGAACAGTTAAGCAAACCATCTATCAACAAGAAATGTATAAGCCACCTTAAAGCAACCTAAGACAGCTTAACTACATTCATTAAAATCGACATAAACTATACGGTGTATCCTAACTTGAAATGGGTGAAACAATGAGATGACCCATATGTTGTGGTCTTAAGTGTACCTAATTGGTGGCCATACTTTCTCCAACCTCAGTCATGCCGATGGTCTTGATATTATCAACAGCTCCTGACGTTTTCCACTGACTTGGCCATGTATGTAGCAACTGTTGGTTTATATATCACTGTATCCAAAACAAAGTGTACGACAACTAACAAAGATGACACTTATCTTAAGATCAACAACTCATGAGGATTAATAACCCGTCGAGTTTGTTTATTTGGGACATAAACCCTCATCCCAAGACAATGGCATGGCTACTGTTTAACCATCAAGTTAACCTTGGATAGGTAACATTCAGTAAAAAACAGTCGCGAATTCAAACAGAGTTCAGAACCATCGTAAATCAAAAATACCCAAGCCACATGTTGCACCAGTTTTCCTATATGGTCTGCTAACTGTCAACTGGACTACTACACTCTAAACGTTAGAGTCTGTGTTTCAAAACATCATCAAAATAGTCAAATTATAAAAAAACTAGTAATTTTCATGATCTCTTCACAACATGATATATTATCATAGTCAATTAAAACATACTAAGATCAGGTGTCAACAAATGCCCGGAGTATTCAGCTTACTTAATCGATGGTAGAAGGTGCATTGTTACCTGCACGAACAGAATATTGATACAACTGTTATATTTCGTATGATCAAATGCTTCTTTGTTTTACTACACTACACAATACTGTTTCGTATTACAGAGAACAGTATTTTTTTCTATTTCATACTGAAATAATTTTATAGATGTGCTGTACACATTTTAGTAACATTTAATTTTTGCAAATGTTAACTTTCATAGGCTTCTACTTTTATTTCCTTGTATACATAACAGGTCCCATATTGTTTTTGTTAATACTAAAATGGTGTACCTGTTTTTAAACGTTAAAAACAAGTTAACTAAGATTGTGCATGCTACCGGAGCTGACACCACTTAATAGAAGCGTGAGAGCTCAAGAGCAGCTTCCCCTTTCACATACTGTGGGACAAAATGTTGATCTTTACAGCATCACCTGTTGGGCTAATGAATATAATTTAAAGGTGATCTTAATAAACAGGCAGTTATACATGTGACTGTTGGTCTGGCCGCTAAAAGAGGAGTAAAAAATATAACTAATACAAAATAAACCCCCGACACTGGAATAAACAAGATTTGTGCAAGTTCCCTAGCGAGTACTAGCAAGATCTTATATAGCATGCACGCCATGTGGTATGGAGTTACATACAAAGGAAACCAAAGTAATGTGTTCCAGCAAAATGGAGCCTGGCAAAATAAAAATTGCAGCTGATCGCAACAGTTTGAACTGGAAATGAAAACCTACAACTAAGGAGTTTATAATAGAATACGACGAAAACCGAGTCTGGGGATTAAACAAAGAACAAGAAAAGAAAAGCCAAGTCCTGGAACTATGTATGAACAGCTTCGCTTTTTAATCATGGATGTGAAAGATGAATCTTTAATACAGTATTAACAGGGTCAACAGCTTTGTACTTAGATGCTAGAGAATCCCGAGTATCAGTGGGCTTCCTTCAAAGCAGTCATTAATAGGAAGAAATATGGAGGATACCTACTCGGAGGCCGCAGAAGCAATCGCATGGTTCGGTTTTAAAACGATTTATGCAGGAATGTACAGTCAGGGTCAGAGACAGATATGGTCAGATTACCTAAGCGATTGGATAGCCAGAAAGGGATTTCATAAAGTTGTTTAAGACAGATGGGCATGGAGGAGAATAACAACCAAGCTTTCGATAGGAGTAGGCACCTGATTACGAAGAATTTTTAGTAAACTTCCAAAATAGATAAAAAATGACCTTCAAATCTCCTCTTAATTTTTATATCGAAAATTTTCATTCAAAATATTTATGAAACTTTTGCTTCAATGACGTCTCTAAAACTCCGTACATGTGCAAAATTAAGTAGCCAGATAGTGAAATATAAATGAAAATTAGAACGATGGTTATCTGAAAGGAAAGTTATACTCTGATTGATAGGCCTTACAATTGCAAGGCCTATCAATCAGAAGTAGACCAGTTGATTATCAAACCTCGCGTATCTTATTGAAATCCCTCCACTGCTATTGAACCTGAATATATTATTTGAAGGATGACTCTACACGCGCCGCACTCCCTCGCACAACACTTCTAGTAAATAAGTCCTTTAATTATTAAAAAATTTCAATTTTTCTTTTAGGTAATATCATTAAAATTTTTGTTTTCTCAATCCTTCCTGCTAAACATAAAATACTAGATCATAATAGATCCTGTAGAAATTAGACATNTCAATCAGAAGTAGACCAGTTGATTATCAAACCTCGCGTATCTTATTGAAATCCCTCCACTGCTATTGAACCTGAATATATTATTGGAAGGATGACTCTACACGCGCCGCACTCCCTCGCACAACACTTCTAGTAAATAAGTCCTTTAATTATAAAAAAAATTCAATTTTTCTTTTAGGTAATATCATTAAATTTTTTGTTTTCTCAATCCTTCCTGCTATACATAAAATACAGTCCGTTACGCTTCAGAACATTACAAATAGATCCTGTAGAAATTAGACATATAGCTGTTGATCGCCTGTAGTGTCGGTTTTGTTCTTATTGTTTTCAAAGAGAATATGTTAATGATCAGGCACGGAAGACTAAAAGTGATGTTACTATGTGACTACCTACAGTATTGCAAAATAGCCAGATCGCTCTGGATATGAAAATATATAGATTTTTATTAGCTTTAAGTACTGTGTGACAATGTGAATTCAATTTAACTATTGGGATAATGAGGCAAGTTTCTTTATCATTACATTGTTTCCATTAAGCTAACTTGCAAACCCGTTGTGCTACTGTACTTAAGCAAGAACTTTTATTCTAATTTAATCTAATACTAAAATATCTCTTCTGATTAATAATCTCCATATATTACATTAACTTCTCTCATTTATTTAAATGTCAACAATATATAATGGCTCGAAGAACAGGATAAAATTCGGTCTAGTTTTGCTCCATTTAGTACACCAATACTATAGTGAATCAGGGAAATATCCAGTGAGAACTGAGTTGATATAATACGATAAAATGAACGATGAGAGTATTTAAGGTCCAACATAACACAGCTCTTTAATATTCATAACAAGTATTGAAGTTCAAAAGGCCTACATAAAATTTTTCAACTTACCAGTGTGGTGAAAATGATGATGTGAATATATAGGACGCATTCGTTCTATGTGGACAGCTGGCTGGTGAATATGAAAAGCTTCTGATGTTTCTTGTGCCATATCCCCATTATCCGTAGAGTCAGTTTTGTCGGACGCATCGCTTTGGGCTACGAATCCTCCAACCTCAGCATTACCCATATCGCCATTCAAATTATCAGTATAACTTGAGTGTACTGCTTCTATTACAGGCACGGGCGCAGCAGTTATACCCACTTGTTGCTGAAATTGCAAATCTCCGTGTCCCAAATTAACTCCTTGTATAGGTGGGATAGGCATTGTTGTTTGAATATTTTGATCTTGTGCGGCAACTGCAACTGGAGAAGGCTGTAATAAATATTCCGTATGCCCCACGTTAAGGTTATTGTTCAGACTGTTGTAACTTTCGATACCTTTATCCGAATAAGTTTCACCGGAGTGCAGAAACTGTGTAGGTATTATATTTCCAAGAACCTGTTGGTGATGGCTGTTTGCATGTAACAATTGTGTTGGTAATAAATTTCCGATATTTCCAATGTTTCCAAGGGCTCCATGATGTTGATCCAAATGATGCATTCCTCGATGGCCATTATCATTTCCATAAAATACAAATTGTCTCTTACTTCCCCTGGTTGATTTTATTATGTGTTTTTTCTTCAAACGTACGTGATCATAAAGTCTAGTAATATTTTTTAAATCTTCTGGTCTAACTGGTTTTCCATCTCTTTTAAGAGCGATACTATGAAAATTATGTATTTTCTCGTATATTCTTGATACATTATCAGTCCGTGTAAAATTAAATTTAACATTTGGCTTCCGAGTCTCGCTATTGCTACGCTTTATTGACCGAGTTCTTCCACTTATTGTTTGTTTTCCATTCCTCTTGATTTTTGAGAAGTCATGCATAGGGAAAGTCGTACAGAGGATGAGAAAAAGTATACTCAGGTATAGGCTGTTCATATCCTCGCCCTTAGACAAATATCAATTTAAACATGTAGGCATAGAGGCATATTCATTGAGAAGATTTTTCTTTTCATCAGTAATTTATCAATATTATTTCCCCGCCTAGAAATTGCCACAAAAACTAACAGTTAAAAGCATCTCGAGTGTTCATTGCAATTGCCCTATTTACAACATTGCTATGCTTCACTGATCTTTCGGCAGTTCCAACAATAAAGCAGGTAGTAAAGGAAAGCAAAACAATTGTGGTCGGTTTGGCAGGCGTACAGTTGTTCAATGAGCACCCTGCTACCTTTGGTTAAAACTTGCCACATGAAATCTAAAGTTTGGTTGTTAATATAAGGCTCAATACAGTCAAATATCGCTTTCTCTTGTTAAAATGGGGAGTAAATCTTGTCTTTGTCTTTTGAAAATGGCAATTAAAAAAATTCACGATTATATCTCTCCTTCAAAATTGTAAACTTCTTCAAAATTGGCAGGATATTTAGTGATCAGTTTTTAGCATAAATTAGAGTACACTATCATAAGAAATAACACATAGAATCAATCGTGGGCTTCCATACACTTTTGACATCTCGAAAGCGAATCAGCTGTCTTAAAGTAAAGTATATCTAAGAATATTTAGCTGTTCTTAGGAAAATCGTTTCAAGCTGCGATTTCCGCTCATTCTATGATCATTTCATAAAGTGTGTCTTATCAGGGACCCCATACAAAAAAGCGACAGTTGCCAACATCCAATTAAAGTTGTGCATAGTAAGGGTCTGGGTTACATCAATTGGAACACCTGAATTGTTTATCAAATATCGGAATATTTTCAAGAACAAATCATTCAGTGGAACGAGTACCGGAAACGTTCAGACTATGGTTGACTTATTTTTTGTAATATCTAAACAAAGATTTATAAGTATAATGGTATTATTATGTATTTATTAATAGTATGAAAACAAATAGGGATAAGAAAAGTTTCAGCAAGAATTAAGGATGGGTGTTGGATGAATTGTTTCATTTATCCTCCATGGACAAGTATCATGGAATACAGATATCTCCGAATTATTATCGGATATTTCGCTCTATTATTTTGTGGACTGGTTTTGACAAGTGGAAAAGGAGGTAGCAAAGTTATATTTAAAAAGCAGAGACATAACCTTACAAAAGTTTTAAGTGCTTTGGCACCTTCAAATGATAGAACTTCCCTGAATTTAAAGGGAAAACTGTCTAATAACGGTTCAACTAAAAAAGATGATATACTTAATGCAGTTATGAATAAACTTGCTCAAAGCAGAGCTACCGGAAAAAATGAAGTAATCAACCTGCCAGGGGCCATACATGTATATGGACCTCCACCTAAGAAGCAAACATTTCCTTCAGCTCAACAACCGTTACATATAGTAGCTACTCCGCATCTTACAAAGTTTCATTCGTATCATGGCTATCATGAATTGCCACCAGCACCTGATGCTAATAATCCATTTCATTTATTTCCAAGGATACGGCCTCCAGAAGTAAGGCATGGAAAACCTCGGCATTTCTTCATACCCTTCACCGACATTCATAATAATGTCAGATCAAATCGTTTTAACGAATTTCCAGACTCTTTTCGTGGCCCTGGAAACTCAATCAACTTTGCTATGCCGCCTGTTGAACATTCCAGCCCAGAAGTGATAAACGCATACCATGGACCACCAATTGGAAGTATTGGCCCATCAATTGGAAGTATTGGCCCACCAAACATTGATTTTCATGGGCAAAATTTTGATAATTTTAGAGATGGACCTATTAACACTTTTCACCACGAAAGTGCACCTGTGCTTGATCCAGGTTTGCATAACGAGTTCCACAATGAGTTTTCACATTCATTTAGTAAACCTCATTCTTTTGATATGTTTAGTAATCCAGAAATGGAAGGTAATGGTCACCATTTTATGGGGCACGACGAGCCAATTGTTGATTATTCGACTCCTCCTCCATCACATTTACAACTAGAGGAGCAGAGTCAAGTACATATTAGACCCGCCATAGTAACAAAATTACCCCCGAAACATTTATTTTTACCTGGTAAAGAATTTGTATCTGAACCAAAAGAATATACCGATACAAATCTTGTTCATGTTTTTCAGCACACTAATAACCAGCAGGAATCCATGCCTCAACCATCTCCAATACCTGTGCAGGAGGAACACCAAGAACCAGGTCATTCGGACCATAATCAGTCTGGACCAGAGCCTCTACTTATATCCCCTGACGAAAATAATTTTGAAAGTGAAGAGCCCATGGATGCTCCGATTGCAATAGAGGCTCCAAGACACGAATATCACGAACATCATAACATAAAGCACCATCATCACTTTTGTAAGTATAACGGCTGTATTTCTGTTAGCTACTAATTGCATTTAGCACTGAATATATACTTGTGGTTCTCTCGACTACATTTGCAATACTTAAACTTTAAATAAAGCAGTCTTGGCAATAACAGTATTCAGAAATACATTTTGTCCTATCTTCACTGCAACTGTGAAAATTTGAGCTGCAATATAGTTAGGGGCCGATGCAATGCAATTTAAATGGGAGTATGTAATTAATTTCATGGACTTTCATTACCATTAGATGACGAAGAAACATATTTCACATTTGTGCGTTCTATCCGTTGATTTTTTAGGCTTTTTCTCATTTCTGTATTATAATTAGTTAATTTGCAAGGCAATCAAATGCTAAGTAAAATATTAAGTCAAAAAAGATTTCAACTATCAGGGGAAAAAATCATAAAATATATTTACAAAAAGTTGGTAGCATTTATATAGTGATTCGTTTGGTTCTTTTCAACACGATACAAATAGAAAAGAAAGTAATAAATAATCATCTTTTCTTCCTTTAGCTACTATGATAGCTAAAACGAAGTAAACTATAAAAAATCATACATTTGGTTAGGGAAAAGATATATTTTAACTTACATTTTATGTATTCTTTAAAGTGGAACGTACGCTTGAGAAAATGTCCTGCTCATCGATGCTGATTTTCTCATTGGATTACCACTATTTAATAAAAAGCACATGAGTGCAAGAAAACTGCAATGTAGGACCACAAAATGGCTTCTTGGTAGGACATTTGCAGTCGAAATTAAAACAACTTTAGGTTTCGTTGGGTTGGTAAAAACACCGAATCGCTTGACCACCACACACCCAGTGAGAGGTATAAAGCAGGTACTAAATATTAATCTATGAATAAATAGTAAATAGTTCCACTTACAGCCCATCGACGAGCGTAAATTAATCCCTTGTAACTATGAAATGAGACTTTATCAATGGACCAACAACAAAGACACAAACTCACTTTTGTACTTATGTAGCTGTTGTCACAGCTAAAAAAAAATTGCCTAACTCAGACAGACTATATTAGCTACATACTTTTAGTTACAAGCACGGGTACCATTTACCCGCCACTTTGACTTTATCCATTGTAATAACCTCGGTTTTATTTGGAAAAAGCATTAAATACACTCCTTACAGATCTAGTGAGAAGCACTAATTTTAACATACTCAGCAGAAACCTGTATTACTTCATCGTTTCGCATTGTTTGACACGGCACTATAAAAAAGAGACTGTATTCCTATCCGTTTTAGGTTTTCGTTTACACAGAGGATGTAAATCATTGAACTTTGCATGATTTCATGGGCTGGTTTCGAAAAACACATTCCCTTTTCTCTACTATTGCAGGTTTTCCTTCCCGAAAACTGACTCACTTTACAAAGTAAAAAATTTTCAAAGGGCAGTACATTGTTTTGGTGTTATGTTTATTATGATATCTGCTTTTTCATAAATTCATGAACAACAGATTCACAATGTTTAGCGCTATAGTGTTTAAGTGGTTATATCAAATGTTTGTGTATAATGACGGTAGCTTAATCTTTTTTCTGATTAATTAATTCTGTAAAATTACTCATTCTGATATACAACATCAAGATGTTTCTTTTTCGGCCAGTCCCCCTAGTATTCTTCTTTACTTCGCTATCCACCATAAATAACATGTAAAGACGGCTTAATCCTATTATGATGGCACCTGATTTAAAATGAGAAACCAAAATAAAGTAAAAATACATTGACACTATCATCTCCAGAAAAAAGGAAATGTTGAGTAAAAACGGATAGAATTTGTAGTAAAAGGTTCCTTCTTCAAAATAAGATTATTTCTTTAGCAATGAAACTGATGTTATTTGCTTAGCGGAGCAATTGAAAGTTAACTAAAGATAAGATTTGTGTGAATTTGCAGGAAACGTCATTTAGTGCTATTAATATCTAATATTACCAATGGTCAGTTACAAGACATGTAACATTTTTCTTCTTGTATTAATTTATTACCCTTCAACCGACGTTTTTGTTAATAAAAATAGAAGTTGCTTCATATTTATCAATGTCTCAAGTGAAAAAAGCTACTTGTTTTTTAATTATATTATATTAGTTATATATAGATATATAACATATATATATAATGTATATATAATGTATATATAATGAATATATACATATATATATGTTTGCTACATTGTGAAATTGACCTTGTCTGATCGTTTACATTTGGAATAATCCGTATTTTTACATTTTCACATGATACACTGACAATTTTTTTGATTATTTGTTTCCTTGTTCTGATATTAGTCAAGGCACGATGCTATCCTAACCCATGTCGGAACAATGGTGTCTGTACAGCTCTTGAGCACGGATATGAGTGCACTTGTGCTATTGGATTTAAAGGTGCTCATTGTGAAGGTAAGATTACTGTGCCGTTGAACTGTATGTTTCTCTGTAAACTATATTTTGTTTATTGCTCTTCAAAAAGAATACACTATAAAAATTATGACCGTTCATGTTTATTCATTGTCAAAGTTCAAATTCCTTTCAATTTTCTGTATTTAAATTAACTCCGAAGCTAACAAATGATCGAATAATTGATTTTCAGGAATATACGGGGGCACATATAAACACGTGACTTTGTATATGCCCAAACACAGACACAAACAGAGAAACAGAATGCATACACTAAAACAGCAACACCATATGAGAAAGATAACTTGACATCTTAAAATAACAAAAAGCCACCAACCAACCACTTGAATCTGTTTACTGTTTGCTTCTGTCTGCCTTTTTCCAGCCTTGTAATAGTATCTGCCCACTTTGAACAGTCATTTCCATTTTCTCGTCTCTGTCTGTCTTCCATGGTAGCAAAATGGTCTGTAAGTCCCAAAGTATAACTTGAAATCAAATGTTTAGCCAAAATCATTTTTAAGGATATACTTTATATGCCACACAGTTTACTTTGCTCAAAATTGAGGGGTTTCGCCTTAGCTTGAATAAACGAAGTGGTTTGATAACACTAAATATGTACACGTAGGGAGCCATCGGTGTGACCATATCAGGCTAAAACTCGACCGTTTCAGCAAGTAACAATGACTTTAATGGTAATGAAGCCAAGCTGATTGTTACACGTAACCAAATCAAGTCTATACACTAGCTATCACTGACCCTTCGTCGAGGAGAAAGTGGAACTTTTGTGGAATTTCTATAAAGTATCACGAAAATACGGATGATCAAGTGGAACTCACTGTAAAATGAAAAGGCAATATAAAATGTGATGGTTCACAAAGGCACAACTCTATTCTCTTCTGAGTACTATGTTAGGTAGATGATTGACAGATTTCTTCTGGGTGGAGCCAATCTGTCAGATTGGCTCTGCCCAGCAGGCTCTACTACTGTTTGTGGTTCTCAGAAGTCTCCGCCTTCTGTTTTCGATCTTACCTACTCTTACTAAGCATTTGAACTAAGCTTCGCTGATAAATTGTCGAAGCTTAAACAATATGTCTGTTCCTGAGCTTTGCCCTTTTGTTGAAGCAAGTGGCTCCAAAAAAGTCAAGAACAGTCAAGTAAATCTTGGTTAGCAAAAAAAAATCTAATTGCGTGAACAGGTTGAAAAGAATCCAATGCTTCATGGATCAAATTAGGCACAAGTTCAAGAGATGGCTTTGGTCAGTGAAATGAAAGAAGCAATCATGTCATTATTTAGAAAAAGGGGGGTGGGAGAAAAGAGAAGAAGAAAACAATAGTGATATGAGCAGTGTAACCAGAATGGAGAGAATAAGACCCTGACATTAATAAAGGCTCAAAGAGTAAGGAGATTGCGTCCAAATCAAAAGCCAATCTAAGAGCAATACTATAGATCAAAGATAAAACGCATCTTCACAACTGATTTCTTAATATCATGCCGTAGGAGGCTACAGTTAATAAACAAAGTGGGGTTTTTTACAACCTATTTTAAGCGTATTTTCACTCCGCGCCTGCAGTCGGTTACATTTCATATTAAATGATTTTGCACACGACTTGCTATAAGGCAACATAAAATAGGTTTATTTACTATATGCAAAATCCTAGCTTTGCATTTCCTTAATAGTAGCCCACATAATACAAAATACAACTGGGCTCCTTTAGACACAAGGCTTTTTGTTATTGGTCTTTATCGTGTACTGGGTGGGCATGGAATTCTCATTGCGCTCATTACATTCTGGCGCCTTCTCCTGTCATTTTGCCATTGGCAGCCGAATTCCGACGAAATTTATACAAGAATATTATATCTTTGGCGTTTGTACTACTGAATTATTTTCCAATTTTATTGATACTACTGGAAAAGTCCCATGGGATACCAGCAGATTATCAAGGCAATATTATCACCAAGACAACGTCATATAAATCTGAAATTTCAAAAAATCAATCAGAACGCTTGGTCAAGAAGTTATTATACTTCCAAAAGCCTTTTGAATGTATTTTCTATCACTTACAAAATATGTTATTATGAAGGTGGAATAGTTGTAATATAGGTCGACTAGCTAGATAGTAAAAACAAGTATATAACCCTATTGTGTCACAACATGCAATCTCTAACAGTTTTCCAGATAAAAAAATCTGCGTGAAAAGGCGATCACTATTATAATATCTATTTAAATAAATATTTCCTTACAACAAGGATTGATGGCTGTAGTATTTAAGTAAATTCAGCTATTTTAAATATTTAAAACATCATTACTATTATTCTTTTTTAGCATCGTTTTACCTCAGGAAAAAACTACTTTGTCTGTTTTTTGGTCTATGTATGTATGTACGTACGTATGTATGTATGCATGTATGTATGTATGTATGTATGTATGTATGTATGTATGTATGTGTGTATGTAATTGTATGTATGTATGTATCAGTTTTCCACAAAATTAAAAATTTACAATGTTTTATCAAGCTAAAACACCAATACATTACAATTTTAAGTAAATACAAATATGGTAACAAATCAAATAATTACCCATTAAAACACCCTAACAGTTGTGGCAGGGATAGCATTACAAGTTCGAATTGGCTTCATTTCCATAATGATCCCCTCGAAGGTGATTTCTCACATGGAAATTATAACAATGTCAAAACGAAAGAAATAAAAACTAAAAATACAAATCCGTGTATTTTTGATGAAATATCCAGGTAAGAAAGACATTTTAGGCCTCTACTGCTTCTACGAAATGGGTCTTTAAACTTGGACCATCGTGCTATCTATCTCGTTGAATGGAATATTTCGCTGGTATACCCTAGGGCAGCTTCCTTGAAAAACTTCGTTATACTTACACTGATATTTTGATTTATTCTGCGCTTTGTGGGAAACCAGTTTATAGGTTTGAGTTCTGTAGCCCCAACACAAGCTGTATTTCAAAATTCATACAAAAATAAAGGCACTTTTTTGTGCTGACTAGAGTTATTTGGACAGCCTCTTACTCAACATTGGGTAGCAAGAGGTGCATGCATAATCAAAATGAGGTTGAATTAGAGCTTCTAAGAGCAACCTGCAAAGGAAGATAGCCGGAGAGCTCTGTTTTCGACACTGAAATTTCAGCTTGCCGTATATTTTTCTGAGCATGCTAGTTGTCTTTATATGGTCAATTGTTTCGTAAGCCCTTGCGTAGTGAAATAGACTTCTTCCTTCATTGGCATTATCCATTTTACTGATTACCAAACCGTTCATTAATTCAATGCTTTAAAGTTTAGAGAAAAACTAAAAACACCAATTTTACATACATTCTCCTCTATACCTCCTTCATGCAATTCTCTTACTCCGTTTCCTTTAAACCCTTTTTCTTTGTACAGATGTTCATCCTTCCGCAACTTTTTCTTTTACTGATGACATTATTTATTACATTTGGTATAAAAGTTATACTAATCAATATTCTGTAAGTTACCTCAAGACTTCTATGATATATCTATATCTATTATTGTTCAGAGGTGAACCAATGCCAGCCAAACCCTTGCAAAAATAATGGAGACTGTTACGAGACTGGAGACGGGTTTCAATGTACTTGTCCAAGAGGATACAAAGGAATGTATTGTGAAGGTACTGTTGATCTAACCACTTACCCTCTAAAAAACTAATACTAAACAATTTAACAAACCAACTGATGACTCACAATAGACATTATTAACAAAATGGTTTGGGAAATGTAGTTTCGCTAAACACTTGTACTTAATGTTTGTTGTATACTCGAAAATCTTGAGGAAGAAAATGTTAATCTTTTTTCTAGCTTTTTTCACAATAAAAACAACTAAACAATATTTTTACAGTAAAGTTAATGATTATTTTTATTGTATAAATTATTAAGTTAGCAACTTTTATCTTCCATGGCGTTATATGACTACGTCGTTAGCAAAACACATCCTTTAAAAATGTAGTTATTTCGTTAAAAACATAAATTTATCAGTTTTGTTTCAATACATACAATTGGTATAAATCTCTGTAAGAAATCGGAAAATATACCGTATCATGATTGGCTCTTGGCTACACTATCTAAATACGTTGTATCTAAGACTCCGGGCAGTAATAACAATATCCCTACACTTAACACATAGGGGTCTTTATTTTGATGTAAAGTAATTCAGTCCTAAAACAGTACAGATTTTCAAAATTACTACGCCCTATTGGAATTTTTCTGGTTTTTGGTAAACATGTGTCAATTTCACCGCAATGACTTAATCCGTGTCTTTTTAATTTTTTAATTTGGCATTATAGGGGGCAAAAACTTCTTTGTGGCTGCAATTTTGGCCATACTTGTCTATTTTATATATATATATATATATAAGTGGCTCCACTGTTTTCTATTTTATGATTTTAATTAAAATTCATAAAATAGTTGTATTCTGTGTTGCAAATCAAGTACATCTAGGAGTCGATTTTCCTGTCAAACGTACTTCTTGTCGATGAAAAATTCGTGTGGCCCAGTCAAGAAAGTTTTGGAGTCAATTAACAAACTTAATAACAATTCTGACTAATTATTGCTTCGCTCTTTCAACGTGTTTTCTCTCTTTAGTCAAAGTGGAGAAGCTTGATGTTGGTAACAGAATTTTTTTATTAAACAACCAAGGACCCCTGTGCGGGAAAAAAGCAAACTTTGTAATTTTCCACGCTAGTACTGCTTTACTCTAAAAGTACTTCCCTTCCTAAATCCCAGTTGTATATTAAATTTTTACGTTAAAGTCAAGTGTAAACTTATTCAGTTATTTAAAACAAATACCATGCTATTTTATATTCATTTTTTCGTTTGTTTACGTCTAAATAACTAACAATGTGCTCCAGTCAACTTCAGAACCATTTGTGACAAATTGAAAAAAAACCCTATTTGTAATCATTCCGATATACTTAATAAAATTTTCATTTTAACTGCAGTTATCAATCGTTGTCATCCCACCCCTTGTCACAATGATGGCACATGCCACGACCTTGATGATGATTACCGCTGCTCGTGTCCAGCAGGGTTTATGGGCAGAAACTGCGAAGGTAAGTCAAAGTACAGAACTGTCAATGTTACTTTATATAGATGTTACTAAAATAACCTACTCATTTAATCTGCTTAATAAACCGATTTACGTACTTACCTACCTACCTACTTACATACATATATACATACGTACATACATACTTATTTACTTAACTATTTACTTAAACCTAAAGTTATTTCTTTCAATTTTATTGCGTCTGCACTAATAATCACTTGATCAGGATTTCATAGACTCAGCACTAAGATGACTCAGTTAATTCTAAGGCTTCCTATCGAAACAAGACCACTTGTAAAACAGCGTTCGTACCACTGACTTATTTTCCAATTTAATTAATATATCCCTCAAAATATTGTGTCTTCAACTACTTTTAAATCATAAGGGCAATTATAACCCCTGACGAAAAACTCCTAGTTATTCTCTTTAATTATTTGCATTATGTCCACACAAGCCCCTTGTTTAAATTACCTGAGTTAGAACATGCAAAACAAATTGACTTTTCAAAAAATTTGCTAGCTACCAATATTCCTAGAGAAGTGTCAGGTTATACCAGCAGATCTTCAAGGCAATAACATCACCAAGACAACGTCTTATAAACCAATCAGAACGCTTGGACTTGGACTTATTACACTCCCAAAAGCTTTTCGTATTCTATCACCTACGAAATACGTTATCACGAAAGTGGAATATTTGTAATATAGACCGACTAGATGGATAGTAGAGGACTTGCAGATAAAAAAATCCAACTTCTGCGTAAAAAGGCGATCACTGCAATATCTTTTTTAAAAATATTTCTCTACAACAAGCATTGATGGCTATGACATTCTTTAAGTCATTTCGACCGATACCAGACGATTTGTAAACAATATCCACCAATACCTTGGTAAGTAAGGTCTTTCTTTTTGCCCTGAATCGTTTCCTTCAGACATATTTTTCTAAAGCCACTTGCATATTTATATACACATGACAAAATATATATTGATAACATAACTAATAGATACATGTCAGCAAGAAACTAAAGCGATACGCTTATCAATGTAAATATATAAATAATCTCTGCACTTTTGTAGTTATGTATGTTGTATTACATTTGTGAACATTTGTAAACAACTTACGAGTATAATCCAGTATGATTTAACCTGCAAAAACGTGATCAAAATGTTAGTTAAAGTAAGAAAAAGTTTGACCTTTACGAATTGTATCTACTGTTGGGCTGTTGTATAGTAATATTTGCATGTAAAAACTGTGTCCAAAAAACTTTTATATAGCCCTCTTTGGGAATTTTACAACGATTTTCATCTTGAAAACTCATTCTTATGAGCAGGGTCTACTCAGTTTCCTTTATTTTCTTTCTGTAATATATTTCTATCAAAAATATACAATATAATAACATTTAATATACAACAAATATAACATCTTAAAATAAAATATATAAGCTAATATGATTTAACACATAACGTATAAAAAATTTTATTACAGCTGTAGATTTCTGTTCCAACACACCTTGCAAAAATGGAGGTACCTGTGTCAATCTTGATGACAAATTTGAATGTGTCTGCACTGAATCGGCAAAAGGTCAACATTGTGAAGGTTCGTATAATAACATATACTATATCGAGTTAAAATTATCTTCGCAAAGTACGGCAACCTTTGCTTATTGTTTTGGGTCTAAGTCATAATGAGGGAAAAACGGCTCAACCAATTTCTTTCCCAGACTATTCTTCTTAAGTATCTATGGTACATTAATAATTTATCATTTGTACGTGATATTGTTGTGGCCATTGACACATCATGACCACCAAGACGTCTTCGCAATAGCCTACCACAGTCGAAAAGTTGACAGTGCGTGCAGAGATCTTGGAAGCAAGAGATGTCCTTGCTGAGAAAGTGGAATCTAAGAAGAAAAAGCAATCTGCTTGTTTAAACTGGTTGGCATCTAGCAAGACAATCACTGGAGAACCATCGGATGCTACGATCACGCTCATTGGTGAGCTTATTATGAGCCCAGCACGTATTGAAGCATCGTTCAGGTAGTTGAAGATGCTCTGGGCATCCTGGTGTGTCTCCTTCAGTGGGATCAAATCCTCGGCATAGTCTACGTCATAGATAATCGAGTTGTCGCCGAACTGATCACCATCATATCTTGGCTTTGTGTTCCCGGCTATCCAGTCTAAAACTAAACCAAACAAGCGTGGTAAGACCACACACTCTTGTCTCATAGTGCTTCCCAACTTTGATTCTTTCCCAAAGCGATTAATCACTAGAAATTTCACAGATTATTCGATTAATTGGATGTGCACAAGACATGAATTGTTACATTAAGGTGTGGTGGAAAGGAAAGATTAAACATAGTAAAGCCATGCTATGATATGAAAACCTTCAGTAAGCCCTACAGACCTTGTTTTCAAATACTAAAACTTCTACTCTGTTATAACATACCATCCCTTTATATGTTAAAACTATTTTTAAACTAACTTTTGACGGAGAAAAATACTTAAAGGTTTCGATTCATACTTAGGTGCACTCTCCCCTTTCTTTACGCTGGTTAAACTCAGTAATATATGACGCTCTCCAATAAATAACACGACCGGTGCTACGTATGGAAGAAGGGAGACGTCTGCAGGCCATGCCTTGTAATTGAGGTTTTTGTACGATCTCTAGTTAACTGAAAAACAGTATGTATACTGTAATATCAGCTAGCATATGCCCACCTTTGCTTGCCATTACACCCCCTAACCAAACATCTACCACTTTTGTAAAGTTGCTTTTTAAACAATTCTAAATAACAATTAGAAATGACTGAAAAAAGGTTCAGCTTATTTAGCTTAACTATTCTTCACTCTTTGGAACAGTAAGGATTCATTTCGAGTGAAGTCTACTCGGCAATTTGTTGATTCCTCTGGAATGTTTAAGATGCATTTGTAATTTGACAATTAAGCAGTAGAAACCACCCTGTCCTTCCCTGGTCTTATTGTTTTATTCACATTTACACTTGAGATATTAGGAAAAAGTGATACATTGTTTTTGTCTAAAAAATAAAGCTGAAAGATAATGGCCATGTCTGACTATACCTCAATCTTAGACCCTGATATTCAAATTTGCTTCTCTATTTCAACTATATGAACAAACGTCCTGGCCGATAAAAACAAAATGGCCAGCGTACAGACCTGAAATCTACTTTGTTTTAGTTTTAATTATGGTAAGAGTTTTGTGGCCTAACTGTTTTATAAACATATTGTAATTTTTCCGTTAGAATTGGACCGCTGTCACTCTCTTCCTTGTCTAAATGGAGGGACATGCCACAACACTCCTACTGGATATTCGTGTGAATGTACCGATGGATACTCGGGTCTTCAATGCCAAAGTAAGCAGAAGGGAAAGTACTTCTTTAATTAAGTAATTTTTTAATAATAAATCAATCCATCCCAATGCAATAAATCAACGCCAAAGTAAAGAGAAGAAAGGAAATTTGATTAAATAAAATAACTTTTCAATAATGAATCAATTAGCTTTTGAAAAAATGATGTTGCGCTGTTGAGGAAAATTCCGGGTATGAGAATCTGTCATGAGGTTAAAATTATGGCCAAATTGCTTAGATTCATAGTTTCTTTGTTCCTTTCTGAGCTAAGTTTCGAGAGATACTTCTCCCATCCTCAGAGCCTGACGATGGGCGAAGTACGTCTTGAAACGTGGCTCAGAAAAAGTTTACGACTGACGAGATGATAAATATCGTACATCAATCAGGCATCTATGTTAATGGAATTGAGAGTCTAGGTCAAGAACTGTCCTAAATTAGCACATTTCTGTAAAATGCTCTAATCTCAAAATAACAGAACTGAACCAGATACAAGAATTCTGCCAGCTCGTTTATTGTAGTAAGTAATTCTTGTTAAGCAATAAAACTTTATAATGGCTAGTCAAAACAAGTTTTAATTTTTGTCACGTTTTTGTTGATCTTACAAACTGAAAACGAATCATTCACAATATTTGTTGTATATTGTTTTATAAAAAATATAAAAATGGAGAAATGGCACTGATTAATATTGTTAATTTTTCATATAATTTTTATGATTTCTCAGTTCGTCAAAGTTCGTGCTCTTCAAATCCATGCCAAAATGATGCTAAATGCGTTGAAGTAGACATTGGGTTCAAATGCATCTGTCCTAAGGGATATAAAGGAACCTACTGCTCAGGTAATTAGTCCATCATTTTTTAAATACTATTAGCATTAGTGTTCTTTTATCAAAACATCAGGTAACTTGTGAAACTCATTAAAGTAACTGGCATTTCGCTTGTTGAATATGTCCATCTACAAATAGTATCGAATTAACATATCCATTAATTTAGAATTGTTAACTCACAAGGCTCTTCGCTCCTGTCAGTGAGAGTGTACAACATTGTGTATTTATGCATTTATACGGCTCTAATATTTAATAATAAAGGAAACAAGATTTAAATTCGATTAAAAGTTTACTTGTTGTGAAGAAGAAAACTTTTTGCGAGAGTAATAAAAGGTTTGTTTATTAATCATAAAGCAATAGCTTTACATTGGCCGTCTCGGCTAAATTTTAACAGTGTTCAGTGGTAGCGCCACTTTACCAATGCCAAATGGCACCCATGCTCTGGTCATCCATCTATGCTCGGTTTTTTGAGTCATGTATTTATTTTCAGTATTGATTCAGATACCTATGTTCGCCTCTCAAATGATAAAAGCACTAATGCACTTGATAAGGGTGAAGCTTCAAACATCTGGTGAATTATCTGTGGCAATCTGACACCAATAGTGCAATAGTTGTACCCAACAATTTTTCTTAAACTTACAGTGATCACCAATAAGTTGTGCTTATTCCATATTGGTTGCTGATTGCAATCTCTCAATTGGGTGTATTGAAGCTGCAAATGTCTACCATACCGCTGTGCATGGCAATTAAACTCAAGAGAACATACAACCTAAGTGCACATTTTCAGGAAATGTGCAGAAAAATCTATTATAAAAATAATGTAAAAAGTGAAAACTGTTACCAACTTCCATTTTGTTGTTTTTCTCATTTGGGATATCCTTTTACCTCCTCACTTTCCACTTTTCCTGCGCTTCCTCGTCTCTCCCTTTGCGCCCTTCGTTTCTGTACACACACACACACACACTCTCTCTCTCTCTCTCTCTCTCTCTCTCTCTCTCTCTCTCCA
>RDPX01000100.1:1274337-1304846 GCA_003991215.1 Morbakka virulenta
CACAGTCTTTCTTCTTACAAATATCTCGTTCCCGACCTCTTTGTTTCCAATGTATTGGTCTTCCTCTCTGTATCTCCCACTCCCACGCTGTCCTACTCTCTCTCTCTCTCTTTTTCACTATCTGTCTGTTTGTCTGCATCTCGTTCGTTTTTGTGTTCTTTCTCTGTAACTCTCTCATTATCTTCTGCCTCTCCCTTTCTCTCTCTCTCTCTCTCTCTCTCTCTCACTCTCTCTCTCTCTCTCTCTCTCTCTCTCTCTCTCTCACACACACACACACACACACACTCAATATTGAATATTCATATAAAACAACTCAAAATGTGGGCAAGATAAAAAATAGTGATGGTGAGCCAACACAGTAGGTTACAGTAATGCAATATATTTCTATCAGTCAAATATTGGTGTATTTCTATTATTTCATAAACAAAACGAAATGTAGCATATATTCATAAAATCAAACCATAATTTAATAGGAAAATTCTTCGCTATACCCGTAAAAAATTCATATGATAATTTAAGGATTTGTCTTAATTAACTTGGATAGTTGAAGAATCAAATGTAATTTTGTCAGAGATTTATTACAATCTTATATAAAGTAACTATGTTTTTATAAGAATAACAATAACAAAAGTGTCTGTTAAAATGTCGCAAATATTCAAATTAATACAGACATGGGCTTTTGTAGGATAATCGCTTCGCGATTACCCAGTATTGATTGTTAAGAGAAGAACAATCCCTGACTATCCACCTGTATACTCAAACGCATAAATAATGGGGGAAAATCTTAATACTTTTTGAAAAACAAAAGCAGGTGCAAAATAAAACCACTGGTCCAAATAAGCCCATAATTATTTAAGGTCAGAATATTTTAGTTGATGTTTGCCCTAAAAATACTTTAATTTCGTCTCCTTTTCAAATTGATAATTCAAAAAATAGGCAATTAGTATAGGCACATTCAAACAGACAACAGTTAATAAAGGGCAAAGTGTGAGCATAAATTTACGAGACCCTGGGTCTCAGTAACTCTAAGCTATAACAGTTTAAAGGTATTGGAATGGATACTAGTGTATTACCAGCCAAAGTGTCAAATGTTGAAAACTAATACTTGTGTTAAAAATAATGGCAGATAAATAACACGCAGACTTTTGTTGCTGTGTTTATATTTCTCTGAGAATCTAGATATCCAATATACATTCAGAGATGTTGCATGGATCTTGTTTTTGCTTGAAATATCGAGAAGATTTTCTTTGGAATATTCTCCGTACTTTATTTGTCTTCAACATGTTTCGATTGACAGACCAAAGCAACTGTTTTTCAAACCCGTGTTTAAATGGAGGTGTATGCATCGAGTCAGTTGGAAGTTTTCAGTGTTTATGTCCACATGGCTATTCAGGCTCTATATGTTCTGGTAAGGAAAAAGTTTCGGTTTACAGTTTATGACAACGAAATAATAATAAAAAATTAATATTCGTTCTAATATCAATTCTTAATGTTGTTGTTTGGTCAGTAAACTTGTTCCAAAACTATGATCATGTAGCAGCTTCTTTACATATAATTATATAGAAAGTGGAAAATGTTCATTGTATTAAACTGGATCGATTCGAATTTTTATCTTTGACTTTTATGGGTATATGCTTGAAAATGTGAGCAAAAACTTACTTTTAAAAAACTGCTTGTTTTTTACGAGGTTGATTGAATAAAGCAAATGGGACGTTTATTTATCACTTGTTTCCCCCTGTATTTTCCAGTTCCTTTTCTCCATACCCGTTTCTTTTACTTAGCATTTTATAAATCCGCCCCTTCTATATTTTTCTTTTTAAATCATTGAAGGGTGGCAGCTAACCTTGTGACTTGTAATTTTTCGCCTGTAGCATGACCTAAGAGCCAAAAAAAATTAACATGGACATTGTTTGACAAAGCCTGCGTTTTTTTAAGTTTCCACATTTAAAAATTATTGTAACTGCATGGAAAGATAGCTTCCTTAATCGCCGGAAAAAGTAATGTAATTTCTCTGCTATAAAAAAAATTTTAAATTTATGTGGTAAATTAACTCGGGTGGTTTATCTGATCTGCTTATGTAACAGCATCATAGGAAAGTAATTTAATGTACTATACGTATTAGGCTTAAGATTTAGATTTAGTTCCAATCCCTGTTTGAAACTTACAGTTAATATGAAAAGTCATTGTTTTTATTATGGTGCGTACGAACTCAACAAAACTTTATTTTCGGGCAATTTTTTGTTTTTGGGACAGAACAAGAGGCCATTTTGCGAAAATGATGAGAAACCGTGTTTTAACCCCACCCTCCCTGTACCACACCTCAAAACAAATCCCTTTTCTATTCAATATCAGGTTATCGATCTTAAATATTAAAATATTGTGTCTGACATGATCTAAATAAAAACGGTTATCAGACGTAAGCTTTCTCAGGAGTATTCTCCTCGTTTAGAGGTCTGCTAGTATTCACAGCACTTGACGAGAGAGACAGTTTTCTCTGCCCTTGAATACAGTTGCTTGCAGAGTCAGTCTTTGGCTTTTCTATTTCACTTTTGAATAAGATTCTCTCTAAAATACAAGCCCACACTTTGATCAGGAGAGGTGAAACATTGAGGTGTACAATGGAAACTTTTGGTACAACTTTACACTTGCTAACGTACAATAAGAAGGATTGTACAAATACTTTTTTTTAAACAGAACACAAGAAGGCTGGCTGCAGTAATTGTGACAGTCACGCTGAGTGTATTAAAGGAAATTGTGTGTGTTTGGAGGGATATATGGGCAACGGAAAAGTCTGTGAAGGTAAGTCAGTACATAATACTTTACAGCATATAAATTGGCAAAATTTATTCAATAACTTGTTGCTACTATATATTGTCACAACATTTTATCACAAGGCCTCTAAATGAAACTAGCAAAATTATTAAAAATACATAAAGCGTACTACTTTCTTAGGAAGATGAATGTTAACAGCAGAAGTGACCCAGTTAAGAAAAGGATAAGTCAGATTTGAAAACAATTGCGAAAAGGGTCATCATCTGCTGTATTGAAAGCTTAACTTTGATATCTACCTTGAATGAACGGCTAGATAAAAACCTATAGTCATGCTGAGAGTTGCGCCCTTAAAAGATCTAATCATAAAAAATTAACAGCAAGTTGAAGGCCTCTTAAGTACTTGACCAAAAGAATTCAGATTACAGGTATCGTCTAATAAATCCGAATCGTTGAAAAAGGGATATAGATATACAAAAAACAATCTATACTGAAACCAATAAAAAAAGAAAAACACCAAACATTCAAAAAATACAAAATGAGAGTAAGATATATTGCCAAATTAGTGAAAACAAAATCGAAGAAATGAAGAGGTTTCATTCTTTCCCCAATATGTCGTCATAAAAATCAAGTGCAACATTTCAATTTTCGATGACTGGTGTTCTTCTGACAATTTTCCGAGAATTTTATCATGTAAAAAGTAGTTACTTTTGATGTGATTTCGACTTTGTATCGGTCATTATACTAAAAACAATCGGTATTGCCGCAAGGATACAATAGGTTGCAGCTATCATAGTTAACTCTACCAAAAGTCATCAGCTCCTACTTAAGCAATTAAGACATGGTTAACATATGTCGCATTCAAACAAATCTGCGAGTAGGTGTTTTTCACTGGTGGTTCTTATTGGTCATCTAATGGCGCAGATGTGGCATTTTTGTGGGAGTTTTACGTTCATCTCATCAACCGTTATGGAAATGAGGAAGCGACACACCACTTCACCTTTATCGTATTGCCTTCAATTGGCAAATAGATTACTTGTCAAGGGTATGAGGTCTTGTCACAATCGTAGGTAGAGCATAACATTTTAGATGTTAACAACCCCTACTGTGAAAAAGTAATTAATTCCATATTACTAAAATGAAACATATAAACTCCGTCTCGTAAGGCAGTAGCATTACCAGACGGAGAAACCAGTGTATTTTATGTAAGGTCATCAGATGATACAAACGTCTTTAACCATAGTAACAGATAAAAATTTAGAAAACATCAGAGCCCTAAAATAACAAAACAACTTTTAAGTCTGGAACCTGGAATATCTACATAACCAACAATAATGACAAAACTGACAGAAGAGCAAGAACTAGAACACTTAAATGTAGAGAGCTTGAAAAATCAAGTATCACAAATGTGCTTTAAATAAGGTACGGCATCAAGGGTCAGGTAACTTAAATTGGAAGGCTTATGTTAACTTCGAAGGGGGGGGGGGAAAGGAAACCTGCGGGTGAAAAAAGTTTTCCCTTTCTCCTATAATAAATTACAAAAACACAGTTTGAAAAAGAAATTGATAATCGACCGCCTTATTCTCTTAATGATTCAATAGTGATACAAATGCAATGGAACTCCATTAGTTCAGGTAATCTAAGATTCAACCTTTTGGTCCAATGGCATGACAAATGACAAATTATCGGAGCGATCGACAGCTGATAGGGTTCATAATACTGAAATCGAAAGCAGGCTTCTATGCTTAGGCAATATTGTTCAGATGGCAGATGTACCTTCTGCAAAGGCACTTGCCCATTCAACTTTGTGTCTATTTTACATTTTTGAGATTCACTTATACGTTAAGAGACACATTGAAAGGAAGCAGTCAGTGTTCCTTTGCAACTAAGATGGTAAAATGATGAAAGTCAGTTTGATGCATACCCCAAAATGAACACCGGTAGAAAGACCAGAGACAGAAGAAAAACGGTTTAAAGACAACAAAGGGCGATTAAAATGAGAAAACAGAGTACAAGGATCTGTATAATTCATAAATTCCATGTTTAACTTACTTCATGTGTGAATACTATATATAATATATATGTACAGTCACGTATATACACATAGCTTAGCCCTGCCATCAACTGCCTTGAGTGAACAAGCAATTTTTGTTTTGAACAATGAAACAGAATGAATATTTCAAATTCGATCACAACAAATAACAAACATTTCTTAGTTTTAGAAAAAGGACAATACAATAAAACTCTAACGAACCCTTGACACCTAAAGCTGGTATAAAATATGTCCCTGTAAGTTCAAAGTAAAAGGTACATATGCAATCAAAATAACTGCTTGTAGAGAGAATTTCCTTTTAAGTGATATGATATACGGGCAACAAAGTGAATTCTGCTTTAAATTCTAAGAGAAAATAATTATGAGGAGAGTAAATATGTTTCTTTTTGAGGGCTTTATTTGACCAAACTGATGATTTTGTTGAGAGGTTTTCTCATTTACTCTGAGGCTCCTGATAAAAACGTTAGGTGTCTAATGCCTTGGACTTACTTAGCCACAACAAATTTCCCCCTTCTCCAACGATTGTTCCATTACGCAATATGACCCCCCTTTTCATACTTAACACTTATAATGAATTGATAACGTATTGCATGTTTACAAATACTCTAATAAATGCCTACTTATTTTTAGCACTTTCTAGCAAGTTGGAAAGACATGTAAGCCCATTCTGGGAAGGCATCAGTGTCAAGGCGGTAGGATCCAAATAAAAAGTCCCCTCCATAACGCTCCTCTAAGAAGTATGTTAATATACGCATTATCTTTTAATGTTAACATATTAAGTTTCCCATCTTGTAGAGACTTACCTGACTAGCCGAATTAAATCATAAAAATCTTTATTTTAGTACCAAAACCTTAAAATAATGTGCATGGTTAAAAATACTAAAATGTTTTTCTTTCGTTTAGCCGCTTCAAGATGCCACCCTAATCCTTGTGAGAATGGTGGCACATGCAGGGACTTGGGTTACGCATTCGAATGTTTTTGCCCACCGCAATATATGGGAAAGAAGTGTGAAGGTAATGCCTTGGAATATTTTACCTTGTTTAATCATTTAACCGATGATTTTTCTGTCGAATGACAAAAATGGAAGATATGAGATTTAATTATGTTGCTTTTCTTTCAATTAAACTTTTAAAGACAGTTCTATTTAAATATAACTAAGCTTTATAATTATAATATTCAAAGGTTTTGACTGTGACATGTTATGTGAAGTTTGCCAATCAACAAATTCCCATAGGAACCATGATTAAGTAGGCATAGAATATTGAAAGAAGACTGCCTCATTACCAATAAACTAAAATGAAATGAACACAATGAACATATATACCTTCACAGGGCAGCTCTACATATCCAATTAACCAGCGTACACATATTTACAAGATATTAAAAAATGTGGTACGACCTTTCTCCAATCAACAAAACTAATCACTTACTGTGAACCACTAATAATGGCTACCGGACTAATTTGTTGAAATTTTCTTGTGTGTCGATTATTATCAGTATGACAGAAATTTTAGTCTTGCGAGGCAGCCTTGCTCTCTTAGTCTATTAAAAAAGTAGCTTCCTAAGAACGCAAGTAACACGAACTTTTTCCTAAAGAAGGAGAAACGTTGATGTCCACTACTGCTATATAAAAAATATTAACGACCGAGCTTAGAAATAATCACAAACAGTTGTTATCAAATACAAAATAATATAATATTAACTGGAAAGACAAGAGTTAGTTGATCAAGATCCAATAATTACTGCGTTTACTTAACCCAGCTCTGTACTAGTGTTCTCTAAAAAAAACTTTTAAACAAAATCTTTAAAATTGTAGAAGTATATTTCATTTGATTGTTTTCCTCAAAAATAAAACCTTGTTTGCTTAAAATTTTTATAGGTTTCAACTAAAGTATATTTCTTATCCACTTTAGTTCCTTCTATTTTTACTAATTTTAACATATCCAAAGCTAGCTTATTCCCTTGCTGTGGTAATTTGTATTCTCTACGCAATAAACTTCTTTGAAAAGTATACAAAATGTTAGTTTCTCCTCTTTCGTTTTGAAAAATGGTGATTAAACCTATTTACTAAAAAATAAGCTACCGAAAACGTTGGTTCTCCTTCTATTCTAATGACTAAATGACTTCTTAAAATATCCTTTGCCATTATAGGTCAACAATTCACTTGTGTCTGGAGTAGTGCTGTCATATTTGACCTGATGCCCCAGCCATTTCCTTGGTAGTTCTAGTTCGAACCTAAAGGAGAAGTGAGAACTCTAATGGGATCTACTGTAGCACAATGTTGCTCCGCTAATTCTACAAGTATTCCTATATGCAATGCGTCTCTGAACAAACTGTGCTTTTGCCCTTCCGTGATGTACTTGGCTGTATCCAGTCAAGAAATATACAAGAAATATTTACTCACAAAAATCTTTACGACTGAACTGCTGGCCTTTGGAATACTCTTTGCAAAAAGTGCTATTTACAGAAACTGAAAACACCACCCACTCGCCACCTTTCTTCCCTCTTCTTTCTTCTACTGTAGTTTTGCTTTATCCATTCTGTATTTTCTTATCTCAGTAACCCCATGTTTTATTAGTGGCTTAAAACCTTATTTCGGGTAGAAGTGAAGATGAAAGACGTGATATATTGACAAAGACGTATTATTAAGTTCCAAAGACTGGGAAAGGCAGTGAATTGTCGAAAAGGATACATCTACTACTATTATCGTAAAAGGGTTCAACGAAAATCCAAATTATTAGTTTGTTAATGCAAGGGGGACTCTGTTTTCAAATAAGTCGCTTTAGGAGGGAGGGGGTAATGCTTTACTTGAAAAGGGAATCTTCTCTTTTATGGGAGTTAGTTCACTTACCTTATTTCATTTGCACTATAGTTAGCTTTCAATTTTTATTGTGGTCTTGCAGTTTAGCTAGGCTGAACACAACGGCAGTACAAATGCTATTGTGTTAGTGAAAATTAATCTGCACACTTATAAACCAACTAAATCAATTATGTCAAAACAACACTTATTTTATACAAATAATGTCCACAGAATACAAGAGGATTTTTCATATAAATATATATATATATATATATATATATATATATATATATATATATATATATATATATATATATATATATATGGCACCGTTTTTGTTTTTATTTTGTGTACAACTTATTCAAAACGAAAAATTTCACAAATAATTAGGAAATTATTGTTATGCATTAGGTCGTCTATTTGGGTACAAAACTTTAATGCTATGGCCTCGAGATAATGTTTTTCATTCACTGCAGTAAGAAGCGACCCCAGTCTTTGCTGAATGAGGATCTATGTTCAACATTTCAATGGCTTGCTTTACTCCTTTTCTAAAAAAATTTGCTTAGCCATCCAGACGTTTAACTTTTTTTTTCTTGGCTAAGTGACAAAAGTGATTCCGAAAAAGGCCACAACACATCTCAAAACTGGGTTGATGTTTGCACACTTTTGAGGATTTAATATGTGCGAAAAAATAATAAAGCTTGGTATAGTAATGTTGTTCTACGTTGCACGTTTTGGTGTTTTACCAACTTTTTGGCGTTAAAGCGCTATTGTGGTTAAAAAATAAGTACAGAAATGATCTTTGGAAAAACAGAGAATATCCAAAATACAAAATATGCGCGGATGTCAAAAAAAATATCCGCTTACCTCATATTTCTATCCTATAGTATCACGTTTACCAGATATTGGAACGTTCCAATCTATATGAGCAATAGATAAATTACTCATAAACAACCCAATATATTTTTGTTTCTGCATTTTACTCGAAGAAGTATCATAAATAACCGTCTATGTGGAAAACCTATATTTATCACCATATTTTCCCAACTCAGTTTATTTACCCGGGTGAGAACTAAATCTAATAGTAAACCACAAAACGTTAGCTAAGTTATGGTACAAAGTAAGACTGAGGTTGGCATCCACACTTTATCAAAATAAGATGATACAGTGTGTAAGGTGAGCTTTTTATAACTAAAATGTTGCTTTT
Organism: Morbakka virulenta; assembly: GCA_003991215.1. Taxonomy (NCBI): domain Eukaryota; kingdom Metazoa; phylum Cnidaria; class Cubozoa; order Carybdeida; family Carukiidae; genus Morbakka; species Morbakka virulenta. The sequence goes on from RDPX01000100.1 coordinate 1,283,168, forward strand.
TTGTAACCAATTTTTTGTAATCAATAAACACCGACAGTACAGAACATAGCAGTGGGAACTCTGCAGATTACATTCTTCCGAGAAAAATTCAACAACTTCCAAAATATCATCTTTTATTTGATTTGAAAAGTCAATACAAAACCATAAAGTAATTAAATTTAGAAAATAAGGCCTTAAGGATGTCCATCTCAAAGCAAAATTTGATATGATTTGAAGAAGAAAATTGTTTAGATCCGAAAACTTGTAAACACTTTGTTATTGACCTTTAAACTATTAATTCATAATCCATAAGGTATGGTCATTTTTTTTTGTTTCGTATAAATTGTTTCTATGGTAGATACTGTTAAAACACTTGCAACGATCGTTTTATTTAAAAAAATATCCATATTTAAGCCTTAACTATAATGTTCATTTTATCAATATACATTATATGGGGAGGAGGGTACATAAAAAATGAGCAGCTCTAAAATTATGAAATTATTTATTATTATTATTATTATTATTATTATTATTATTATTATTATTTATTATTTCATTTTTCTTAGAGATGAACCCCTGTTATTACAACCCATGTAAAAATGGTGGGAAATGTACGTACATAGGAGGTGGTGACTATATCTGTACCTGTACCGACGAATGGCTCGGAACTCATTGTGAAAGTAAGAAACAACTACATCTTGGTTAATAACTTAATGTTTACATTATGCTTACCATATCAAAGATTCTTTATTACGGCTTTTAATAAGGATACTACTAAAGTAGATGCTTTTCGACTATCAATGTATACTTGAAACGAATATTTCCATTAATATGTTAAAAGTAGTTCCCTTGAATTCAGTGCCGTTTTAACTTTAAATAAAAGAAGCATTAAGAGGAGGGGTGTTTGTTAAGAAATTCCATTCATTCTATCTTTCTGGTGCTGTTTCGCAGCTTCTTAATGGGCAAGTGTAGAGTTAAAAGTAGCACATTAAATCCCGACATAGTCCTTTATTTCATCTTCCACAGAAGGAAATGCATAGCTGAAGTATTTTCTTCAAGTTGATATTATTTTTTACCAACAAACCCATTCCATTTGTGTTTCCGTTGCGCTCTTTACACCCTCGGAAGGTGGTTCAATTCAGTAGAACTTGAGGTTCATAACTATCTATTACCATCTTCTTCTGGCAGATAAACATTGTAAAAAACTAATTTTACAATATTGTATTCAGGCTAACATATAATTTTCTAGATTGTGGTAAATTTGTAAGAGCTTTTAAAAATTGGTAGCAAAGCCTTGGATCCCCTTAGAAACAAAAGATAATCTGTTTCATGCTTAATGAACCTTTACCTTTATTCCTATGTAGAGCGCAAAAACAAAATATTGTAGACCAAAATGTTTTCACTTGAAATGATACTCGTAGTAAATCTAAACCTCAATAGACAAAATAAACCTTTATGCCAAATGCTGGTGAAATAACTACATTTGCACCAAGCCTGGTTGAAGTGACAACCCCTTTGGATAATCTCTTTGCAATTCTCTCCAAAATTCTTATCATTTGATTGGAAAAATTCAAAATAATTAGTACTTTTAAACTTTTCCAGTTCCCAATCCATGTAACCCAAGCCCATGTAAAAATGGAGGGATTTGTCATGCTGATGGTCCTCGGGCAACTTGTGTCTGCAGTATAAGATTTCGTGGGGACTTCTGTGAAGGTGAGTTTGATATGGTTACTCGTAGTAAATTGTTAGCGTCATTGAATCCTCGAGTAATTTTACTTATTATTAACATTCCTTATTAAATAACATATAACTTTTCTGGTTTTGTTTCTTGTTAATTAAGTTACTTATTGAGTTTTTCTTATCCTTATTCTTTACTTAATTTTTCTTTATTAGATGATTAGGTGACTTTTTATCATATTTCATATTTTCTTTGTTTGTTTGCTTTTGTGTGTGTGTGTATTTGTTACTATTGGTTCTTATTTGTTAGTTGTTTTCTAATATCTTAGAATAAAGTCATTTTTTAATATTATTCTCTGTCATTAAAAAGAAGTTAATTTCTCATAAAAAGTATTTTATGTTACTTACTGTGTGATAAACCCTATTGCCATGCAAGTGCTCATAACTGATCTGCCTTTGTTAGACATTTTTTGCTAACCAGTAGCAGCCCTATGCTTTAGGAATGCATTTCACTCTATCCAACCCAAATGTTAAATAAAGACTCCAAACATTGGTTTGGATTGTAGGTATTGACCTACAATCCCAAATCAGTTTTCACAGTCTCGTGTCATGATAACCTTTAAGAACTCCGTAAAGCTGGTAAATGTTACCTTATAAAAACTGGTATTGAAGTAATATAAGCTGAAGTTTTCTAGGGCTTAAATACTACGATTATTGCTTGATGTGCGCTGAAACGATGCTATTCTTATTATTCTACCTTTTGAATAGTAAAGGCACAGAATGCTGACGATTTCAAAACTTTCTACGTGTTAAAAAGTAATGGATACTAAAAAAAAGCAATTCAACAAAACTTTGTATGCAAAAAAAATTCATTAATTGATGTTGGCATGCGATAGGAAAGAATAATATCTACCCATTTAACAGTTCCGTTCTAATAATGTATCTATTAGCTATTTAACTTTTTATGTGTTTAACCCTGGGCAAGGATAAAAGCCACATTTGGGCTGTGCATTATACGTAATTGGGTTAATAATAGAATTCATAAAGATTTTAAAACCTGGAAAAATGCTACCAATATGGGAATCTAGCGGGAAAGCGGGAAAGCGGGAAAAGGTTCTAATCTGATATTACGAGAGTACGCTTAACTATTCTAAAGCTTAAAAAACAAAAAAAAATAACATAAAACGTTAGCAGTTAGTCCAAAAATGGTCCTTTTAGTTTGTTTTCTTTCATTGCTGAAGAATTTTGGGGAAAAGGGCCTCACCAGGTCTTTTTGCACGTTGGGGAAAGACATCATTTGATGGTCTTCTTTCTTGTTAGTACTATTTGCGTCTAATCCTAAATGGTGGTCACAGTCAAACTCTAGTGTTCTGTTATTTGCAAGATTTTGATTACAAACGCCAACAAATTGGTAGTTAAATCAATCTTTTTATGTCATGTACTGCCATATGCAACTACCTAAAACATTTTTTTTGGTTCAGTCTCTACCTTATTTTATTGGAAGTAGAGCAAAAATGAAATCTCCTACCATGCAGCTTTTGAAATACAGTGATTAAAACAATAAAATTTTGCAAAAATATGGTTTCTCATCAGATAAAGTAAAGAAAAGCACGACTATTCTCATAGTTAAGTGGTACTCTGCGGACGTCTGCAAAATATTACAATATGATAAAAAGCATATTTCAATTGTATAATGTCACGCGTTCCCCTAAAGATATTTATAATTTGTGAAACATATAAAAAAACGTTTAACAACAAAGTCTTTAATACATTAGGAAATCTCAGCATCTTTTTTCATGTTACACGCTTACATTATTGTTACGAATGGCGTTGTATTCTGGCAGGCGATCTATACTTCAGATACTTTTTTCTATCTGCTCAACAACGTTTTTGACGACAAATTTGGTCGCAAAGTTTGGAGGAAATAAGGGGATTTGTTTATTTTTTCTATTTGTTATTAGAATTTAGAAATTTAGAAGTTATAATAGTACGGCAGAAGGATAAATAACCTTCTCGACCGAGACACTTAGGGTACAGCTAGAGCTGAAAACTACCAAAAGTGAACATGATCTCACTACAAAGTAAACAAAAATGATGCCAACTCTTGATTTTTTTCCGTGATTCTGAAATGCAATAGAAATGCAATTTAAAAAACTCCTAAAATTTCATGTGATTTGAATAAAGCCTATAAGAGTTATTTAAAACCCTGCTTTTTTGCCCCAAATTAAAAATTTTTCCCGCTTTATGCCTGCTGAGTAAATTTTTCATAAAACTGTGCCTAAAAGACCAAGTAAAGAAATGACGAGACTTATGCAAGCACTTGCTTTAGATGATAAGTATCAATTAGCCTTTCGGATTTAAGGTCCCTTTATGGGGTATGCCAATATTGAGAAACCTCTCATTTCCTATGAATTGTGAGTACTTTTACCTTATATCATTTATGTGTGTTGTTACTTGTTATTTATGTTATTTAGTTAGTTATTTGGATACGCCTTACTATATCTTACGTTATATATCATCTAATAGAACATCGGAAAGAGGCATTGTTATATACGATATATAATATACTATTCTCTTCAAAGTCAAAACAAAGTGTAATTTCTATAGAAATGGTAGCATTTCGTGTGAGTGTTGTTTGATACAGTAATAGGTGAAGCTGGTTTACGCTGGAGTCAGTCTCACTTAAAAACTCCTTATTGTCATGAATAGCAATTCCTAATAATGAATAAAAATTACTTTCACAGTTGATAAATGTGAATCTTGTGATGAAAATGCCATTTGTGAACATGGCCAATGTGTATGTCTCCCTGGTTACGTGGGCTCAGGGCTCAAAGGTGACTGCAAGAAGATTGGAGGAACAAGTAAGCCAACAACTTTTTGGGTTTTGTTTCTTGTCAATTAAGTGTAAGTTACTTACTGAGTTTTTGTTATCCTTTTCCTTTACTTAATTTTATTTGATTAGGTGATTAGTTAGGTGACTTTTTATTATATTTCAAATTTTCTTTGCGTGTGTATTTATTACTTTTGGTTCTCATTAGTTAGTTGTTTTCTAAATATTTCGTCTGTACATACTCTGTTGTTACTTTACAACGTAAAGAAAAAAGTTCTGCGAACATAGCAAAGTATTTTAGTTCGAATCATAATGTCAAATGAAAAGACTTGAAATTATTGAGTTTAGATTAGATTAGATTAAAGTAATAACATATTATCTGTAGTCTCGTAAATCTTTCTAACAATGAATACTAACCACTCTTGACTAATGCTACTAACCCACTCTATTCAGCTAGCGATACATCGTCATCACTGACACCAGCTTCCGCGTTATCATCAGCACTATCTTCAGCGCTATCCTCTTCATCAGGTGATCAAATGTCGTCGCCGCCGCTGTCTTCCTCTTCCTCGTCGTCGTCATCATCTTCATCATCGTCGTCATCAAGCCTTGCATCAACGCTCAAAACAGCTTTGGCATCTGGCGCATTGTCATCGGCTGGCATCTCTGCAAATTCAATACTTGCGAGCTTACAAAATAGCGGCCCACCCGGATGTATAAGTAACCCCTGTCAAAATGGCGGTACATGTATCGACGAGCCAGGAAACAAGTTTAAATGTGTTTGCAAAGACAATTTTAGTGGCGTATTTTGCGAGATCGGAACTACAAAAGGTAATTAATTTTGTATTCCATAGTTAAAATGTTTTTTCTTGGAACAGAAATACTTAAAAACCTGACTGCAATAAATTGTAAACTGACAAACTATGAATCTTTTCTTCTACGTATACACTGACACCAACTTGACAAAGGTCTTGCAAAGAAAAACCAAAATTTTACTGCCTTTAAACTGAACGGGTAAACGATTATATCACAGCATGTAAAAGTTTTTGTTGTTTTTCCGAAGTACATTTATCTGCATATCACATATCTTTTCAACTGTTAATAGGCCAAATGAAAATAAATGACGTGCTTTCAGCCTCGTTGGCTAAAGTTTTATTCACATCCTGTTGTCACTCCAGTGTTTGCGCTTGGAATGAATACAGCCCAGGCTTTGTCGTGTTTGCCGTCGATTATTAATAAGAATCCCTTAGTATTTAGTTCTACCTTATTCGAAACATCAGGTTGAAAAGTTTAGTCACCCTAGAAACCGCTTTTTTGAAAGCTTTTAAAAGTACTTGGCTCTGACAACTGACACAGAACACCATCTTGGTTAGTTACAACACAATCTGGGAGTGGGGGGAGGGGCAAGAACAACAATAATTATCCGAAAAAATAGAGATGTACTTGTTTAACATCCGGGCAAAATATGGAGGGAATCATACAGCAGCCAAACCAGCAAAACGTTGTTATTCTAAGATTTTGGAAGCCTCCAAATATAACTTATGGAGACAAATCACCACCCATTCACGAATGCCACAGCACACTCTTATCGACCTCAATGAAGTAAAAACAAAAAAACGAATGATCTGAAAAGATAATTGAAAAAATGATTAAGCTCACAATAAAATATGTACTCGAGACAATTGATACAAATAAAATAACAAGAGCACTATTCAAAATAATACAAATATCAAAGACTGTATCACATACGTCACAAAAACGTTTTTACCTCAACCATTACAGATATTTGTGCAGAATACACATATCAGCTTTATGCGTTTAAACTGTGGATGCCGTAAAGAAATCACACAAGCAACTAGTTTTTCTGTGCCACGCATCCAAGTGTTTTAGAAGAAATGTTACTTTACAAAATTACTTTTGTTCTGATGTAGTTCTTAGAAATGATGGCAAAACTGTTATAAAAGTACCGAATTAAATGAACAGTTATTTTTCATTTTATATGTTTAATTCTATACAAGAGTTTTCCATGTTTTGAACTTCCACGAAAGTTCCCACCAATAGAAAGTAAACTGAGGCTTCTAGATAAACCTTAGTCCTATTTACAGACCTATGGCTTAATGTACATGGTTTATTAACAACAAAATGAATACCTTAGAACGTGTATATTTGTACACGGGTTTTACACGGACCAAAAAGATATTTTTCTGTGGTTCTTATTTTTAGCCTTTCACTTAACTTAGTATTCCCAGTGTATTAGCATTACCATCCATTTAAAAGTTTTTCTTAGTTTTCTTTCCTTTATTAGTTACATCCTCCTTAATATGAAAGGGGATCCATATAATATGACATTTATCTGAATGTTCCACTGTAAATGAGAAAGCATGCTGAGTACCTAACAATAAACGGTTTGTCTAGGCGTGTATCCAACAATGACTGAATTTTATACATGCTTGTTCCAGTAACTTAAGGTACATCTTGGTATCTTGGTTATTTTAGCTGTATATTTCAAATTTCTCTTTTTCTTAACGAAAATTTTCTCATCTTATACTTTTGGCTCCTTTTGAAACCATTTTCTTCGTGTCCTCTACAGATACTTCAATTATTAATCCAACTACGCCACATTTTTAATTAACATTTTTATTCTTTGCCAAAGGACATAATCCCTGTAATCCAAACCCTTGTGTAAATGGTGGTACCTGTATTGACGAAGGTGATGGACAGTTTTCTTGCAAATGCCCCAACAAATATGGGGGACGATACTGCGAGGTTTCAGGTAAGTTTGCAAAACAAATAATCATGCTTGACTGCAAAAGCATTTCTTAACGAGAAATTTGTGCAACCTCAGTGTTTTAATGTCTGCGAGGGTGTACAGCTCTTGAGCTCACAGTATGATAGGTGAATTTCCCTTTATACAAGTTCGTTTATCTTGGTTTAACTTTGTCAGTGATTGGTCGTAGTACTATATTTCATTCTTGTATTTAAAAAAAACATGCGTACACACTGTGAATTTTTCTCTTTAGTTTTTCACAGTTAAAAAAATATCTGTCAAGTTCAAAGTAACATCATTTTAGATTTTTCAATCTGACGAATAACGTCTACTAACTTTCAGATATTTATTGAGATATATCAAGGAAGGACTCGGAGTGTTCCTCGTAAACAGGACGTTGGTATATGCTTGTGAAAAACATTTACAAAACATTTATATCAAGCATGTCGAAAAGATTAATTTACACAACATTTTACCATACATGGAGTTTCCGAATATCACCTCGTGAAACAATTGTAAACAGTAACAAATATATACACCGAAATGTTGACATGGACAAAAATCTCATAGAGCCATTACATTATTGTACGAAAGGTTTGCTAATTTTTCTTGATTCCATTATTTTACATTTAAACGACCAGAAAGCGAATAAATAGGCAAAACTATATTTTCAAATTCATATCAGGTTTTCCTTTTTATTCTATGCCAGGGGTTTTAACCTACATCATCGAAAATTCCTATTTAATATAGTTGGTATTTTATCACATTGCATTTCTTTTCTTTTCTCGTAGCTGTATCTCTACCTCAAAGTGAAAAAGGACCTTTGGGAGCTCTTGGATACTCCCCAGAGTACCCTGGAGGTGTTCCACCACCTAAGGAGCTAATGCCACCAATTCCGAATGGGGGAGTAGGTCCTCCAGAGCCCGGCGGTTTTTCACCTGGTATCGGTGGTAGCAACTTCCCAGGAGGAATGGGCGGAGGAAGTAACGGTGGATATGGAGCAGGTAACGGAGGAGTTAATGGAGGAGGGTATGGAGGAGGGATGGGAGGAGGCAATGGAGGAGGTAATGGAGGAGGCAATGGAGGAGGCAACGGAGGTGGTAATGGAGGAAATAATGGAGGAAATAACGGAGGAAATAATGGAGGAAATAACGGAGGAAATAATGGAGGAAATAACGGAGGAAATAACGGAGGAAATAATGGAGGAAATAACGGAGGAAATAACGGAGGAAATAATGGAGGAAATAACGGAGGAAATAACGGAGGAGGTAACGGGGGCGGTAACGGGGGCGGTAACGGTGGAGGTTATGGAGGAGGCAATAATCCTGGAATGGAAGGTTATAACGGTCCTGGGAACCACAATGGAGGAAATGGAGGAGGCGAAACTTCTTCACATCCTTTTGACAATCCTTGTCATCCAAATCCTTGTCAAAATGGCGGAACATGTACAGTAATTCAAGGAGGAAAAGATTATAAATGTGTCTGTAAGACTGGGTTTGAAGGCACCAACTGTCAAGGTAAGAATAATGTTTTTGTTAAACCGATGTGTTTTATTAGTAGAACTTCAATGAATCACTATCAATACATAAATATCACTATCTATATAATCACTGTCTATCTATCTATCTATCTATCTATCTATCTATCTATCTATCTATCTATTTATCTATATATATATATACAAACAAGGACTTATGCTTATATTGGTGAATTCTCAATATTTGTAAAAACAGAACCAAAAGAGTAAACTTGAAGAATAACTTTTTTGTGTGTGTAACCAAAGCTTTCACGTATTTAACAATTATCAGGCACAAAAGATGTGATTATATACAGAACAATTCTATACTACAGAAGTCAGACATTCCACAATTCTAAAAAGCCTACTCTTTGCTCTTGCATCTTTTCATAAAGTTTAAAGATTAGTCAAGATCAGACAAGACTAGACAAAAGTAATGCAAGTGGTAATTGCCCTTTGTCAACATGGTAAATAGATGGAAATGAATATTGGAATTGAACAAAAGTAAAGTTCTAGCCCAACAGCTTTTTCTTACTTGGAGTGGAATTAGATTTCATGTTGAGTTCATAGTTGTGTTCAATTGTGGTTAGCGGTCTATTACTTGTAATAACAATTGATTTCCATTGTGATATTGGTTTCGTAAGGCTTGGCTACTAACAAAAATCTCTAAAGATGAAAAATACTTACAAAAATTTAAATAAAAACCCAAAATAGCCTGGGTTTTTTTTTCAGGAGACCAGGTGACATAAGGTAAAATTAGACCACTTGCCAACAAGTTTAATATCAACTCTACGCCGGCAAAGTAAAAAAAGTTAAACACGCCTTGTTTTTGCTTTTGCTTCCTTTAAAGGAACTTAATTCTAACACGCGACTTAATAATCAGAGCTTTATTGTTTACAAATATCCATATCATCAAGAGTGGATAAAAGTAAAAGTCAGTTCAACGTTAGGAAATGACAGCCAGAATTCTTAAGACATGATTGCAAAGAGAAAGTGCCTTCTAAAGGTAAAAGGGATGAGTTTGGGAAGGTCAAGAAGAACAAAAGAAATTGGATATGAGGCTTTCATACTGCTGCTGCTCATTTCAAACTTAAGAAAACGTGAGCTTATTCTTCTTGCTCATTATTTCATTTTCACTGAACTAGTTTGAGAACTTGGCATGACATTTTAATGAAAAAAATACCATGTTGAATTATAAAAATCAGACAAAATAAGCTCAAACTTTACATTGACCATAGTGTATAAGATTGTATTATTTGCAAAACTAAACAACACCAAGACAAAATCAAGTGACCTGAAAACTAATTTGACCGATCTATTTTGGAGTATTTTTTATTGTACTGACGGTATTATACTAAAGTGTACCTACCTCATTTCTAAAATAATGGCTATTTAAATTTATATATAATTTCTGGTGCATTATTTTGCTTATTAACTGAAAAACAGGAATGTACATTGATTCCAATATAGTTAGTGGGCGAAGAGATCGATAGTTTCCATGATGTATGATATACCAAGTGTCAATAACACACAACGTGAGGGGGTATTCAGTGGGTATTTTTTGTTTTACACAACATATAATTTGAACAATTAATTATCTACTTCTTTCTATGAAAATACACAATGGGATTTAGTAAACTACAGAAATTTCAGTAACATAATATTTACAATATTGTAGAGGATATCTGTGCCGAGTGTGACGTGCACGCACTCTGCATTCATGGTAAATGTAGGTGCCGCTCAGGATATGTTGGAGATGGATACGAATGCGTCAAAGGTATTTTTTATTTCGTTTTTAATCTTTTAACCCTTAAAAAATTAAATGGGGTGACCAACCATCACATGGATAAAATGTGCCACAAAAACTAAGGAGTAATAATAGCTAATAGATATTGGAGACTCAATTATTGTTGCATATGCTAACTTAAAGCTAATTTGCTCACTTTAAAACTATGGCAAAATTATTTGAACTTGTTATTACCAGACATCAATAAATGACTTGGATAAATGAATAAAGGGCATCTTGGTATTTCCCCTTCCACTTTAATGTGTATCATAGGTATCAGTACAAGGTCCCAAGGTCACAACAATTGACTTAATATACAAATGCATTCTGTTTATCTGTTTACTGTTCTAATATTTCAAAGAAAAATACAGTAACTTTGATATTGCCTTACAAACAGAAATCATCGTAATATTACTTAGAATATTATACTAGTAAATCTGTATTTCGCCATTTTGGGTCGTATACTTTAGATATTTTGAATGATATATATTTAAAATTTATTAAAACTTAACTATGAATTAATTATCAATTAATTATCACCATTTATTTTACTCATTACTAACCTTACCTGCAATCACCATTGCGAGCTGCACATGAAAGAGGTAAGTGCAAGCTTGGACATAAAATGGGGAAACTAAAGCTCAAAAATTAGTAATGATTAGCATCAATGATAGGAAAATATGCAGAGTGTGGTCGAAAACAAAATACACCAGTATTCTGACAAACGTTATTATCGAATCAGTAAAGTATAAGTTTCAAGCAAGGCATCCAGCAAAGTGCAGTAGTACAGGATGGCCAACATCTGTACCGGGTACACAGACTTAGTAAAAGAGTTTGGGCATTCTTTAGTTAGCTTCTTGAACAATAAAATAACAAGAATAAACTTCATTTGAATTTCTTAAACAAAAAGATTACTAAATACTTAAGCTTGAGTATTTTAAAAAAAGGTTCATATGTACAAATGTAGCAATAATCTTCACTTTGGACACGTTTGCTTTCTCAGTAATAATGTCGTTTAATGCAAATACGAGAGAAATAAATTAGTTGCTAGGGTTATATTAATATAATCTTAAGCCACACTAGTTTGGTTATCTTGTTTAGTATATTGTTATTATTTTTTGAAATTTATAGCTTTAATAGTAAAGGAAGGTCAGACTACTTAATTATAATTGTGCACTTTGTGGTTTTGCACAACTAACGCTGTTTCCTTTTAACTTCTTAGACAAATGTGATAAATGTCATGTGCATGCATCATGTTCAAGTGGAGTTTGTACATGTGATCCAGGCTTTACAGGAAACGGATTCCATTGTACAAGTAGGTTGCCACATATAGTTTTGCTATGCAATTTACTTGTAGCTATTAATCTGTACTCGAATGAAGTCTACTGGGAATTCATGATTATCAGAGCTGATATTTAGTTGCAGTATTCCTTTATCTGACCTCTTTTGTTGCTTCTTACCTAGGTTCTTTTATTTTAAATACAACAGTGTAAATTAAAACAGGTAAAAAATGTTTTATATTGAGTACGCAGATACCACTATTGAAATTGATTGTTAGAAAATGTAAAAAAACCCAATACCTACTCAAAGCACTGCTGTTTTATAGGTGCCATCATCTTCCTGCTCAAAAGAAAATTTACCAAGAAACTATCTGAAACTCTACTTTGTGTGCGTAAAAATGATATATGGAGATAATGGAGCCTATATCATCGGGAAAAAATTTTGTAACAAATATAAGATTTAATTACAGGCGTTGATTTTGCCTTGAAAACTTGGGTGGTGGTGTGATGAGGAACAACTGCTTTTATAGAGTAAAGCTAAAATTTAAGGAGTGAAAAAGAATAAAACGAAAGTATTTGGACTAAACTGAAAGAAGCAGATAAGAAAACGAAGCAGAGTGTATCAAAAGCAATGTGGGTCATCGCAGAAGTAACAAAGAAAATTTCGAAATACCTAAAAAAAATCTCCTATAGCCTGACACGGGTAACAAACAACAAAATCGATGACAAAGAAATAAAAATTTCAAAAAAGAAAATGATCATTTTCTGCTCTTCTCGCAGCACTCCACTCTTTTTTTGAGTTGTTTTCTCTCCTGTTTTCCTTATCTTGTTGCTGACGTCAGTTGTAAATTTTCGCCTGGCCACTCTGTGGGAGGAAACATGATGTCCAAAATGGCAAGAGTAGGGGCGAGAAAAGCTAAGAGCAATAGTATCAATGCCATCAACGACTCGCAAGGGCAAGTAGTGTAAGAAAATCTAGAATAGACGGAAAGAATACTTCAAACAGTTGTTGAACGTTCCGAATAGTAAGAAAGAGTTGAAATATTCTAGGACCCTGTCGAAGAGCCGGTAAAAGACATAAATGAATGCACAAAGGAAAATAAAAAATTAAAAGGTAGATGGACCTTCAGAACTGACGGCAGAGCAAATAAAAGGGCAGGAAGAAGATGGTTCAAATGGTTGACAGATATCTCTAGACTATGATATAAAGCAAATATTCCAGATAACTGGAGGGAAAGTCTATTAGATTTGTTATGCAGTAGAGTACAAACTTATAGTGGAATTAAGTTTATACATACAATTAAAATGGTGGAAAAGAAAGTGACTCAAAAATCAGGGGGAATTGTGTCGATCGACGAAAATCATTGTGACTTTAACAAGGGAACAAAAATGATAGGCAATATTTATAATAATCGGAGAAAGCGTACGACCGAGCACAGGAAGATCTAGTGTTTTGTGTAATGCAGAGGAAGGTGACTGAAATGATAGCGAAGATCGTGGAAGATGAGTAAAAGGAGCCATGGGCGTTTGTGCAGGGAACGACTAGGCGATTTGATGAATTTCAAGTTAAAGTGAGTCTGCATCAAGGCCTTTCCCTTAGTTTATCACAGTAATAAATGAAGCATCAAAGAATATCAGAGGAAGGAGATTTTTAAAGACATTATGCAGTGATGATTTGGCAATATTAGCACGTCAGAAAAAGAATTCTAAGGAAAGTACTAATATGTTCGAACACACTGGGAAACAATGTATTGAAGGTGAATACCAAGAAGAAACAAGTGATAGTTTTAAGACAGCAAATTGCCAATAAAATATGATCAATGACAACAGGAACACAAGGCTGAGAAAATCCCGAACTTCAAGCATCTTGGCTTAGTCATACAAGAAAATGGCAGGTATGAAATGGAAGTGAGAGCATGGGTGCAAACAGGCTGAGACCCGTGGAAAGAGATGAAGGGTGTGATGAGTGACAGAGGAATATCGACAAAGAAAAAAGCAAAGATAAAGAGAACTGCCATTACCCTGCGCTGGTGTACAGCTCAAAGACGTGGGCAATGAGTAAGGAAGAGGTCGATTTATTGCCAAGAAATGCGATGAGAATATTAAGGAGACTATTGGAAGTATCCTTGTTTAGGAGATGTACGAATGTTATGCTTGTTTGAAAAATGAACGAATGAGTAAATGGTACAAAGTACTGGTATAGTAGCTATATCGGAGAAGATTAGCCACACAAAAATGGCATCATACTGCTATCTAGTGAGACGAAAAAAATGAGAATGTGAGTACAAAGGCTTGAATGGAGCCTGTAAAAGAAAGACGACCAAGTAGGAGCCAGACACAACGAGGAGGTGTTGTTGCAAAGAGAGACATGCTGAAGAGAGGAGCAGAGCCAGATGAGGCACTAGACAGGGGAAGGTGAAGGTAAAATTTATTTTTTATATTTTGGGTTCTCTTTAGTGTACTGGGATCACAAAAAACTTTACTCTTATACATGTCGAGACCTAGCATTTCTTAGTCTTTCAGACGATGTTATCCTCTTTCCTTCGGTCTTTCTCTCTTTTTAGATCTTTTATGTCTCATTTTCTTTATTTTTTTCCCCACCATAGTTATCATTCCTTATACCTCCTCGAACTAACCATCTCCAACTAAGCTCTCACAACTTCAAGAAATATCTCCAAGCCAAACTGTTCCTTTCGCCCTCGTAAATTATGTCGTTTTTTAACTACCACATTCTTTTCAGCACTATTCAATATTAATTCCTTAAGCATATTTAAAGTTGCTGGGCATGCAGATCTGGTCCATTGCTACCATTCATAGTATGATCAGCGTCGAACTGTATAGCAATTGTAAATACTCATCATTGCTTGTACATCTTCATCAACATTCTCAGCTTAATTTGTATCCATTCTGTACGGTTTTTATAAACAAATACTCTGTCATTGTACAATATGTTAATATTTACTTTAACGTCAGGTACGTCTGCATTAACCAACTAGTCATTACCTATATCTCACCCATTGAAAGAAGAAATACAAAATGAAATGGCATGGTAAAAATGTCGAGTAAACTGAACGTGAAAATCAATGAGATCCGAGCATATAACAACAGTTCAATAAGTGATAGCTGCATTCTTCTAAATGGCTGAGTAGCTTATTAAAAATAAGTAGTTTGAATATCGATTTCAATTCGAGACACCTTTTCATTATTTAAAACTCCAATAAAGAAACGACTGCCATAAGGGATCAGCTTATGGAGGCACAACCCTACTTTTTTTTAAATGTTGCTCGTATTCTGTTTACATTTTGTCATATTTTGGTGCTAAGTTTTCAACCTCTATTGACTCATTTTTAATACTAAATACGTATTTTCTATTTTCAGAGGAAGGAGGCCACATTTCACATGTTCATCCCGTTTATGGACAAACATGTCCGGGGACGTGTGCATACGAGTGCACAGACACGTGCCCCCTTCTTTGTTGTCCACATTCACCAGTTTCTTCTCTCTATCATGTATTACCTGGGGTATCGTCTGCAGCAATTGTGCCAGGTCTTTCTCTCGCCCCTCCTCCGCCACCACCTCCACCTCCTCCACCTCCTCCACCTCCTCCTTCAACCCCACCGCCAGCTTTTCAACAACTGGCACCTTCTGCTGTTTCGTCTCTTTCCTCGGGTTCTTTTCTTCATTCAGCAATGTTTTCCACTCAGTCATCTCAGCAAGATCCTGTTGCTTTATTTGAGAAAGAACAGCCTATTTCCTCACCACCTTATTTGGCAAATCCTACTTCGGTTTTGACAGCACTGCCAATATTAAAGGAAAAATCTAATACCAGTTATGCCCTAGAATCTCATGACATCATAGGCATGTCCTCAAAATCAGAAGCCCCTTCTTTTCTTAATTCAGTTCTTCAGACAAATTTTGGGCCAAGTGAAGCTTTAATACCACCCCTTTCTCTTGCCACAGAAAGCAAGCCAGTTACTTTTGTCTCCAAACCCAGCAATGAAAATGATTTTGGAGTTCACGAAAATTCTTCACTTTTTAGGGAATCGTCTTGGATAAAAACTACTGTTCAACAAATCCCAACTCAGTCACCAAGTGTTCAAAAAACAATAGAAACTCCAGATAAAATTTCTCTATATGTACCAATGCCTGATTCAGTGAATACCGACAGTGAAATCCTTAGAACTGACGCTGTTTTCAAGGCGAATTCTAGATCCAGTATGGAATCAAATAATAAAAGCACTGCAAAACCACCGGTAATTTCAATAGAAGTACACGAAGCTTTGTCAACTGGAAAAGAAAACCAAGAGAACGAAACTGCCCAGGTTATTAATGCAGTGGTAACAAAAGACAAAAACATTCAATCACTTGGGGAGGATTCCGGATCAGCAGTGGTTAGGGTGTTAGATGCCACCAAATCTGTGACTACTCCTAACCCTCTGGAGAAAGTCACAAGCTATAAAAAAGTTACATTAGACCAAATTACAGCAGGTATTGAAACAATGGGTCCATCTGGGCCTTTTTCACTTAACAATTCAAATCCGAACGAAAGAAGATATGGGAAAGACCGATATTTCGTATCTGATCCCATTTACAATATAAGAACGATAAAACAGCACGCAGAAGAGATACAAGGGGATCAGTTGAATCTCAATGACATGTATTGGACAGGTATGTGATAACTTAAATGTACTATTAGCTTTCATTTCGAAACAGTGTTTTGTAGGATTTTCTTCTTTCTTCTCTTCCTCTGTCATCATTGTTTTATTCCTCAACCGGTATGTGTATCTTCTTTTTCTCTGACCTTCTAATTCCTATGAATTAAGGCCCACTATGTTATTAGTAATGGCACAACCTGAACGATATTTAATCAGTCGTATCCGAGAAACGCTGGCACTATTTTTACGTCACATTATACGTAAACAAGGGCTAGAATCTACTATTATATTAGGGAAAATACAAGGAACAAGAACCAAAGGGAGGCAGAGACTAACATATTTAGATAATTTTTACAGATGAGTAAATGAAGGAAAAAATGCTAATTTAACTACTGTTACGATAATTCATCTTGCTAGAAATAGATGGAAAACCATGATCGTTAATGTTCTTAGAAGATATGGTAGATAGATTTTAGTTGCTACATGCGATAAGAGTTTGGAAAAGTTAGCTAATTTTTATGTTTATTTCTCATTCTCATATTATTGTTGTGGCTAAAATTGGCAAATAAATTTTCAAAGTGCTTCAGGTACTCTTATTGTTTCCTGTTTTTAATTTATTATCATGCCACATTGTAGTTAAGTATTGTGTTTTGAAAATATTTGATATTCTCTTCTACAATTGTCTCTGTTCACTTCCTTTATCTAGTGATGAAGAGTTTTTGTTGTCGTCTTTGTACTCTCTTGCAGTGGTCCCCAACCTTTTGTGTGCCAAGGACCGGTTTTTCAAAGTTTAAGAACTTCCTGTGGACCAGTACATGTTTAAGTGGCAGATTTAAAAATTAAAACTTAAACAAACGGCCCTCTCAGTAGTTATATTTGAACTAGTTTAGCGTACAAAAATTTTTGCCAGATTTCAAACCGAAACAGAAACGATACCGATAATAAGTGCAAAAAAAATTAATGCTGTCATTCCACGGCCCGGTGCTGGTTCGCGACCCAGTGGTTGGGGACCCCTGCTCTATTGTTCTTGATTATTTTGGTAGCACCTGGATTTAGCGCCTTATTTTTACAATAAACATCCAAAAATCCTTATTTCGCTCTTTCTGATCTTTGTAATTAAAGACCTTTTCAAAGTAACTCTTTTCAATTATTAAAAATTATTTATTTTTTAAACCTAAGTTTACATGGTTTCATCTGTAGTTAATTGGGTAATCCTTAAAGGATACCATTTCAGATCGATGACAATTTTAACCTGGAATGCAAGTACTTAATTCTAAGCAATATTACATTCCCGGCAAACAATTAATGCTTTATTTATACCTGATGAGTTTACTGCAAAGTGTAAATGCTCATCTTAACCCCAAGGATGAAGTAACCAGGCAATTTCACTGAAAAATTCAGCTTGTTTATTGCAATTTGGCTTTCAAATTTTTGCCTATACTCTGATATTTCTATGTTATCATTTGATGGTTTTTCATAAATTTTACAATATACCGAACGGACCTCACAGCTCATCTCGCTGTAATTACCCTCTAAACCACAAAGGAACTGAAAAAATATTTCTCTTGTTGCTTTTAATTGTTTTAGATTCTGCTGAAGAGAAGGAAAGCATATGCAAAGAGCAAAAAGGTAATATGACAACATTTAATTACTGTTAAATAAAAAATAATCTTCTTCCTTTTAAGAAGTTATAATTCGGCAAGCCATACGTATCAGCGTATACTTGTACAACTTTAAACTGCACATTTTCTTTATTATCAGAAAGAAAATCGTTAATGCATTTCGTAGTTAAACATTGCTCAAACTACTTCTGCACCTAAGATCTTAGCATGAAGGTATAAAAGAATATTAGAGGGTATAAAGCGAAATTAATGTAAAAATTTAACCTTTGCAGCTATTATTCTTCAGTTGAAATCTCTCAGAATGCTTTCGCAGATGAAAGGCATTCTTTACAAGCCTGTTAGTTAAGTCGGTAAAGAATCACCTTCAGCTGGCTAGACTCCAATGATGAATCCTCAAGGTGTCTCTTCGCATCAAATATTCCGCTCTTTAAGATTATTACAGAGCTCAAGTGTATCATTGCGTGTATTTTTGTATAAACAAGTAGAAGCCTAGTTTCGCTTTTCAAAATGTATTCTACAGCTGTTTATCAACACATTGTAAAATGCTACCCAAAGGTACTTACATTGCAGATTTGCTAAAGATTTGATAAGGTAAGGCAGTACAGTCTATTAAAATATGGTATTTTGACTGCTTCAGATAAGGTAATAGCCATTACGTTCCATCACTGGTTTTATCCTCATCTCAGTTCATCCTCTCTCCTTTACATTAACTTTTCTCCAATTTCCTGCAACACTTACTACATAGAACCTTCTTTAAAACCCTACATTAATTATTTCTTTCCCTTTTGAAGACAATGAGATCATTTGAATTTTATTTTATCGCAGAAATTCTTGCAAGGACACATTTGGCTCTTTTATTGGCTTGTTTTTCAATTTCATAGTACAGAAGTTCCTAACTTGGTCTTTGGACTAAAATAAGGCTAACATTACTGTCATGCTGTTTACCTATCATATAAATGTATTCCATGCTGGTTTTTTTATTTGTTGTATCTTTAAATTGTTCTATGGTGTGTATTTGATATGTATGGTTTACTTTATCTGTTTCTCATTCAATGAATATTGTTCCATTTATTCTTTAGCCTAGTTAGCCGAGATTTTGAAAAGTCCTAAGTAATTTATTGACAAACAGAATCCCAATTTATCTTCTTTAGCTTTTATTTTTATTTTTAAGGTGACGGGGATCTTGTGTGACAGGAATATGCAAAATAAAATTAAAGGAGCGATCCATAGAACGGTGGTACGACCAGGAATGATGCATGGCATGGAAACGGTTCCATTAACGAAGAAGCAAGAGAAGAGAATGGAATAATTTATTGAAATGAGGATGCTACGATTTTCAATTGGAAAGACCAGAATGGACAGAGTGAGAAATGACACAGTACGAGAAACGCTGGGAGTGGCCAGGTTGGGAGATAAGATCAGGGAATCAAGGTTGAGGTGGTTCGGACATGTGATGGGAAAAGATGAGAGTTATGTGGGAAGAAAAGTGATGAAAATGGCCCCACCCGGAAAGAGGAAGCAGGGAAGGCCAAAGAGGAGGTTCTCTGATTCGGCGAACGAAGACTTGAGAGTGGCAGGTGCATTAGCCGAGGATACCTCTGACAGACAGAGGTGGCGAGCATTGATCAGCTGTGGCGACCTCTAACGAGAGAAGCCGAAAGAAGAAGAAGATCTTTTATTTTTTTAAATTTCAATGCTTACTTTACTTTGATGGCCTGAATGATTCACGGAAAAACAATAACTGGTTTTTTTTGTTCCTTATATTCAGGTACATTGGATGTTTCACATGTACTCTGTTTTGGAGACAGCTTAACCCGGGGCTATTATAACAAAGGGAAAAATCATCACCCATATACAAACAAACTGCAGTTTTTACTGAATAAGCTTGACACCAAAAAGTGTTACATTGTCACCAATGAAGGAAAAGATGGGGACATGGCATCAGGAGAGATGCCAACAAGATTGACGAAGATATATGATGAGAGTAAGTATGATTATGCTTATAACGTTTAAAAATCCGCAAGAAAGAACTATTACCATTACCGACACGAAAAAAATTACTTTTGTATTCCAAGAAAGAGGTTTAATTGACTGTGAAGTCTTCATACCATGACACAACTTATCACATTGACAATAATGGGGAATGTTCTTCCGTCAATCATGTTGTCCCTGATGTGTCGCATTTTGCCTTAAAAAGAGTTTTTACGAAAAAATATCCATTGTATGAAAGATGAAAGCGAGAGTGGACTAAATCTCATTTAAAAAAACCCCTTTTCTATAACTTTTTATTTTCCTTTATTGTTTGATATTGTAGAGGATTCAAAATCCGATTTAAGACCGATTTAGTTTTAATCCGATTTAGTTTCAATTTATGGCTTTAGATTTCTTAGGTTGTTTTTCTTTCCAAGTTCCAATTTTTCTTCCTTTTGCCTTTGTCGTGTGATGTACCATAATTTGCGCAACTCTGGATGACGTATTGGCATCGATCACACCCATCTATGAACTGTCCTATCTGCTAAACCCATTGATGGCCATGGTTCTCCTCAAGTGTCTTTTCAGCAGCACATTATAGTATTCACATTTTTTTAGTCTTCACTATCTAACATAGTTCTTAAAAAACTTCTAATTCTTTCTCTTCATTTTCTTTCTATGATACTCCACGCCATGACCAGGTTCTTTTTTTTCCATCTTAAATATCTAAGAAAGTTCTTTCTACGCTCTGTTATTGTATTCTATGTGATCTACTTTGTCACTGCCGGATGGAAGATAAAGATACTGATAAAGATCTTTTTTGGCTTGCGAAAACATATAAAAAGGAAATATGTTTGTTGATCTTGTCCATAGCGATGTCAATTGCTCTAGCTTTCCGCTCTTGTCACAGAATCAGTTCTATTGCTTTGGGAATCTCTGATACTCTGCTACTTCATGTTTCTTGCATCTATTTATCTTGAGAGAATTAGCATTTAAATACTCAACTTTATTTCCATGTAAATTCAGGAATGTTCTTGTATCGTTTTTTTCGTTGGTGTTTGAATTACTGAACCAGAAATATGGATACTATTTAAGTTAAATGTTGCCTTGTCTAATTCTGGATCCTGTTCTGGCGCTCTTACATCTAAACCACTCATATATATATATATATATATATATATATATATATATATATATATATATATATATATATATGCGTATGAGCTAAAAAGTATGAATGTTCAAACTATATGAAAAAGTCATATTATAATGTAAAGTTTGTAAATTGCCGCCACTGTCGAAGCTCTTCATTCACAGTTTGCACGTCCCCTTGAAGGCCAATGTCTCTGCAGTGTAGCACGTGCTCTGGTGTTTGCCTTTCCCCACATAAGCACTTGTTGCTCTGTGCTAGCCCGACTCTGTACATGAAGTCTGCATACCTTCCGTGGCCTGACCTCAGTCTGTTAAGCAAAACCCCATGTGCCCGGGGTAGATCGTGCCCTGGAGGTTCAGATGACGGCTCTGGTATGTACTGCTTCAATCTACACTCGGTGCTGTTCCTCCTCTCCTGCCACTTCTGTGCTGTCCATAGATCCG
>RDPX01000100.1:1304870-1360725 GCA_003991215.1 Morbakka virulenta
CCCACCACCACCCCCTCCCTCCTCCACCACCACCACCTCCCCCTCCTCCACCACCTCTGCCACCTTTACCACCACCCCCTTCATATCCCGCAGTTGCACCAGTGTCAGCTGGTCAGGGCACTTATCAACCAGTCTTTATGGCTGCTCCTGCTCCTCCCAAAATAATATTACCTCACGTTGTTCCGCTCTCACAACAAATTCATACTCCCCCATGCAATCCTACTTGTTACCTAAATTGTTCAGCTGACTGTGACCCGTCGTGCTGTTCAGTGAAAAAAAGAAGTAGCAGGAGAATTCCATGAGATGAAATGGGTTTCGAACTGACTGGCTCGGAAGTATGATTTTACTTGCTCAGCTTGCTGAAGTAATCCTTCCGTTCCTACAAAGGCAAGAAACACAAAAGAAAACTTGGAAAAGGGTACTTAGCAAAAGATGTCACAAAGCCAAAGGCTCTTTACATGATTTGCGATGTGGAAACACATAGTATCAATATGCATGAGAAAATCTGAATTCAGATAAAAGAAGTTAATGGAACTACTTTTCACTGTATTCTACCTTGAATTGCGGTGTATAGTTGAAGTACAGATCAGTTGTTTTACAAACATATTTACTATCTATCAAACTGTACAAGTCATACGTGAGTGGCAACATTTCTTTTGTAAAGTGTTTAATAGTTCATGTAATAAAGGTAGATATGACCTATCCCAAATAATATGGGTGGATCTAATATGAAAGGACAAATGCAAAAAAAGGGTCTTTTCTGAATGGACGAAATAGCACAATCCAACACTTTACTGGCCCAATGCCCTGTTTATAAAGTAACAGAAAGCTATTTTGTCTAGGCTTTTCTAGCAATGATATTGATAAGATGTAGTATTAAAGAATGAAGGGAGCAAGTAACAGAGAATTCGACTGCAACAATAAAAAGTATAAAAGTTCTAATAAAAAATTAGTTTTAGCAGGCTTTTAAAGTATGTCTTAGCCTACTTTATGACGACAACAACTAAAGACATTATGAATAAAAAGGTGACAATTGTAAACAGGGCCAATATATCTAACGTACTATTAAAGTAATCGCAATTAAGCGTTCGTAGTTCTCATCTCATGTAAATATATAGCAACGATTAAATATTACCTTCAGGGGCCCAAACTACGTTAGCATCACTTATGAACATTTTATATGAAGTATATTAAATTGTTGGAAGAGACATTGGTCGCACTTACGCCTAGTAGTTAATTTTAAATTAAAAATTCTATTTGTGCCTCTAGGTAAACCTCTTCGCAGTTTGTGCTAATTTCACCTGCGATAAAAGTACTAAGTGGTAATAAAATTAATAGCTTGCGACTCATAAATAACAGCGTGAAAAAATGAAAGCCAAAAATCAATTCAAGCTTAAATCATCAATAACGAAAGACGAGATGAAACAATAATTTTTTACATTAAATTCATATATTATACATTATTACATATCTAATATTAAAGTTACTTCAAACTGTGTGAACCGTTCGTTTTATTACATTAAGTTGACTACAGATTTATGTTGTTCTCGCCTTACTTTTTTTCTGTAGCAATGTTTACCGTTTTGTTCTGAGCAAATAATGCTGACTTCTTCAGTGTGCTGACTGATGTCTTTATCTGTTTTAAGATAAGGTAAAATGTTTGTTTGCTATAAGCAGTAATCATAGCTATTGCAGAGCTTTCCATAACAATCTGTGTAATACAGCAAGAAAAGCATTTACCTTTTGACAGTAAACTTTGTAATTAATAAATTTAGACTGGGATTTTGTAATATGATCTTTTGTATGAATTATAATGTCCCCGAGAAAAGTGACTTTTTCTTTGGTATCACTGATGTCTTGAAAATTCACTTCAAAAAGAGAACTAAATGAAATAAAAAACAATAGCAGCATTATCACAAATAACAATAAATGTTCTCAAACAGTCATACGGGTCTTTCATTGATGGAACCCCTGGTAAACAGTGGGCTCATTTTTGTCTCAAGCATCTCGAGACGCCTGTCCTGCATGGCTGGGCCCTATAGCCGAAGCCTAGACCAGAAAGAGACCAGAGCTCTACACTTATCTTAGCCCAAAGGCCAAGAAGCGATCATACGACGCTGGAACATTTATCACTGTAATGAACAGATAAAAAGTATAGGTTGCAGTCAATGCCACTTGTGCAGTCTTTTAATCAACACCCAACTGTCAATCATCCAATTTAAATCACAATTCCATTCTTGACTGAATGATTTCTCATGTATTAAAACAACCCTAATTTTACAAGTTTAGATGTTTCAATGCACGGGATGAGCCGTGGCTAAACGGTTAGTGCAACGGCACCATAACCAAGAGGTTCCGGGTTCGATTCCCGGAACGGGCGACTTAAGAACTTCAAAAGAAAAAGACATTGGTTGGGATCAGGAAAGGCATCCGACCAAGAAATTCCTCACTGCCAAATCAGTCTCTTTGAAGGGCACCGTCTGAGCCCAAGTTAGTGGAGGAAAATGACGTTAAAACCAAAAAATTGAAAAAAGTTTCAATGCACAATTCAATGAGTATATGTGTCTGTGTTTATGGAGTGGGTTGTGCATTTAATAGTCCTTCGATATTTTAAAAATGTGAAGCTTCGTAAACGTGAGATAATAAATCATCAAATTATAAGCGTAAATAAATCATCAAATTACCAAGCAAGAGATACCCGGATTAAGCCTCGCCACGACCCTTAACGTGATGCGCCCAATTCGCCCCCTTCATTAAACGTGCTCGGCTATTGAGTGCGTTCATGTTTGCAGTGATAGAACTGGAAGAGGTATAAGAGGTATATGAATAAAAATAATAGAAAGTACGAAGAAAAAAAAAGTCCAGTAACATGTAGTCTCTTGAATTTATGTGGCCCCGGCCTTGCAAAGGGACTAACTCTTAACAACAAAACTAAGTAAAACCAAAATTACTCTCTACTGTTACTTAATACTGATAAGTTTCAAGCAAAAATGCCTACAATAACCTCAACAAGTGATAATCATTGTGAATGGATACGTTGGCATCATTTTTAATTTTTTCAAATATAAACGACAGAATTAACCTCCTCTTTCATATATCAGTAACAAAAACATCCTTACAGATTACTGTTAGTAACGGCTGTTATACTGTTTTGTTATTGTCCTTTACAATTTTACATAGATTTATACATATTCAATCTTGTTCTTGTTCCTATTTATTTTTCCGTGTTCCTACAAAACGTAGATCTACATAATTGCTTATTACATGACTACGAGAAGAGGTACTAAACCAGAAAGAAAAGAAGCAAAGCGAACACAAGGAAATCCGAAAGAAACAAATTTAATTGTCTCTATGCAACTCATACGCAGGGAAAAATAGTGTAATTTTTATGACTTCTACAGAGAAAACTACGGAGTGTATACACTTTTATGTATCCGCTCTCCAGTTTTCTCTCTGAAATTATCGTCAAATCCACTTTCAAGAGTAATTTGACAAAAGTTGCAAATTAAAGAAGTTGGGGACCCTGCCAAATTTTTTGGCACAACCAAGATAGGATAATTTCCTATTTTACTTTTACAAAAGCTATTTAAAAACTAGAAGAACTAATCCACAACCCACTTAGCATTAGATTTTGACTTACGATTGGCATGAAATCGGAGCAATTAATTTTAAAAGTTAATTAATTAATTGATTAATTAATTTCAAAATGTTAAAGTTACAAATTTTTTTCACAACCAGAAAGAAGAAAAAAGGTAGATATTTAATTTTTCTTTTATCGTGAAGAATTTGAAACATTTTATAGTTAAGTGAATTAGTAATTTTTGTGGAACCAACTTGATTCAAGTACTATTTTCGTACAGAAAGTACATTTTGGTATAGAATTTTCGAAAATTCACAAGAATCAAACTTTTGGCCAGCAAGATATCATTATGACGTAATTTTCCAAAATGGAAGACAGCCTTTCCTAAAATCAACTCATTTCATTGCAACTGTCATTTGGAGTCAAATAAGAGAAATTTAATAGGACAAAATTATTTTTAGAGGTCAATTATTACAGCTTGACATTCCATTTTGGAAAATTACGTCATATTCCGGGCACCGTCTGATGCTAAAATACCCGGTTTCTTTAAAAATATTTTCTCCCTTCAAGTTTTAAATGTTTGTATTTGTTTGCTAGCAAATCTGATAAATGTGCCGTTTTTAGGATTGGCATATTTCATTATTGAAATATAGGTTAATTTCTTACGCGCAAAAGCAGTACACGAGGGTCCCGCTTTTACACATTTGCATCGTGTGCACTTTCCATAGGCAGTGACATTTAATTAACTCTGGGGAGACAATGGCAGCTTCAGAAAGAGTGATGCATAATGGCTGGTATAAGCAATCAGCCTTTCCCAGCTTGTCATTTGGCAATGGAATTGGATATGTTGTATTTTAAGCCACTGTTCAAATGCGTGCTTGATATGTTACCCTCTCCATGTGCTGTAGAAATGCATTTTGCATTTGGAAGGCTTTCCATTTTACCGCTCTTCTTACAAAAGACCTCCCGACGCCCTTCATTCACTAATTCAAGAACGCTGGTTTTGTTTTAAGGAACAACTGTAAATTTTTCTGACTGGCTGAAAGTCGGAAAATGTGTCCACGGCAACAAATGGATATATAGTTATGAACAGGAATATTATAGCAATTTCTAGAAAAGCTATCAAGCTTTGAAGCACCGAACACAAGCAAGATAAAAAAATTTCAAATGAGAATAACTAACACGTCAGTGTCCACCCATCGGACGACAATTTCCCTGCAACAACCTATGGCACCATTAAAAACGGGAACAATTATCTGTGTATCACGTTCTTTATGGTTCCAGTTGGGCATCTCTGCATCCTCTCCAAGTGACATCACTGATTGTTTTGACATTAAATGTATTCTTTCTTTTGTGGCAAAATAATATGATGACATCAGTAATGAAAAGAGCTCAACTTCGTTTTCAGCGACAGATATAAAACAGAACCATTAACTCCATGTATACGCTTGTGGACTTACTTTTTGTCTAATTTCACTTCCTCCTGTATAAGAATGTTCTATGCCCGGATCCTGCTTATTTATCCCATGCCACAACTACCCCTTTCACTTTGGCTAAAACTTTCTTTACAAAAGTAAGGGAGGTTTCTTTACCACGTTCTACAAAATGACAACTCTCGTCGGCTTGATGATGTGAACCAACACTGCTCAATCGAACTGCCTTTTCATTGCATCTTCTTTTGCTACACAAAGTTGACCGAATCAGATTTCTTGTTAGCTTTCCAACTATTATGGTCCGAAATGAATGGTTGGTATTTTTTCGACATTGATTTTTTTTGCTATCTAAAATTACTTCAAGGTCTCTGTTTCTCTTTTGATTTGCAAAGTACTGGCGTTCAAATACTGCAAAGTGGCTAAGAACCCAACTGATCTACTTTTGGTGAGACTTTCGTTCTTCGCATACTGAAGAGGCCTGGCTTATTTTTTGTAATCGGGGTAAGAATACTCTATCTCTGGGATTTAAAATCTCTCATTTGAACTACTGGTAATTAAATAATTCTTGCAGTCATTTATGAAAGGATTACCATACTCTTTGATGGCAATAACGAGGCTTGATGCTAGTTTAGGCAACTTTTCTGCGCTGACGCTCTTTCCGCCCGATACTGCTATTTTATCTCTAAGTCTGCGTTTGGAAAGAAAGCCTGAAACTTGAAAAGTGCCCTGGGATTTTCTGTCAAACCTACTACACCATCTTTACCCTTAACTTGGGCATTTTCCTACTCATGTACCTGACTAAATGTAACTGTAGAAAATTCTATTTTCTGCATTACACAACGTAGACAAAACTCTGTTTTCTCTGAAGGAGTCGCGTAGATGAACCGGCACCAAGCGACTGCATTTCACCTGGATTAAGATCCAGTGCAAAGTAGACGAACAAGAGTGCTTCATTGTTCCAATAAAAAAAACAGCACTATTTTCCATGTGGGCTTTGAGTTCAACACCAACATTTCAGAACTTAGTCCCAAAACCGATGTGTTGGGCTCTTTGAAGTATTCCTTATTCCAATTTTCGAATGATTCTCCTTTGGGATCAGCAGTTGATTACTGCACACACGCACTCACTCCCTTACTTTCCCTCTCTCTGTCTCTGTCTGTCTGTCTGTCAACGAGTCAGTTTCAGCGAAGACGTGCTGTTATTTCGGGAAATGAAGCCATACACTTCCCTAGTTAGCCAATTTTTTTATTCTTGAGAATTTTCCGAATCTCCATACATAAACGTATCGTTTGTGCAAAAGTTAAACTTATCTGCAGTCGTTTGCAAAGAAAACTTATAATTGGTGCTACTTAACTAACCTAACTAACCTAGCTATCATGAAAAGACCATATCTTTCCAAAATTACTCGAAAGACCAAAGCCCATACTAAATAAAGCAAAATTTACTCATAGTCCAAACTGCACTCTTTAGACTATTATTTTAGAATACGTAAAACATGTATTATTTTGTTTATGGCAATGGTAATTTGCTGTTGAAAGTTAACATTTACACTTCATGCATAAAATACTGGAAATCATACAGTCTATTTTCACTTAAAACCGAATGTTTACTAATTGGGTCTCTTTTAACTAATGCTGAAATGTCTTTTCCCTTTAGCGTGACCATCATTGAAGAATCATGCTGTTGTACGTTGACGACTATAATGACTGAATGTCCTGGCTTATATATTGGATAATATTTTAAACGTTATATTCCTTTACATAACGTACAACAAGCCTATTCGACTAGCGGTTCACGGGCTGCAGCCTTTTAAAAATTGTTCATGGCCTGCAGGACATCCAGTAAATCAGTGTGTAAATCGTGTGATTGAAACAAATTATGGTATACCGGTAGCCCCGATCTGCTTAAACAACTGTTTCGATCCATTAAGTTTTATTACGCACCTACGTGCCGGAGTTATACACTGCTACTGGTTATTACACTAGCTCTGCATTTGCACTCAGATCGCGGGCGAGAGGTATAGAACTCCACGTCGGCTTAGACAACATGTCGCTCTCAAAACTAAAAAAAGTATTTGGAAAACTGATAGTTCCAAAGGAATGGGCAAATTTTCCTTAGTATTACCTGCGGCCACTAGTATTAAACTGGTCTGTTTATTACGCAACTTACCTGCCGTTATAGAATAAAACACGAAGAGGCACTACAAATCAAATTGCGACTATTCTCTGCCAGTCCTCCAAGGGGCGCGGAGGAATGACAAGTCAAAGTACAGAGATGAACATTCGGGGATTATTCTGTTGGAGAAACCCATTAAAGTTGAGATGATATCTCAAAAGACTGTCGCATTCATTAAAGAGCGTGAGCTGGATTTAACGGACGTTTGCTTTTGGCTTACCGACAGCGCTCCAGCCATGGCCTTTAGACTTCAAGACTGGTAGAAAGACTACCAGCCGTAGCCCTACACAAGCCCTTTTTACACTGCATCATTTATCATTCTATGCAAAATTGAGGAATGAGTTTAGTCACCATGCAACCGTGATAAACATTGTGAATTTCATCCGCTAAACCTCAAGCCTACAATGCTGCCTTTTACGTATGATGCCCGTCGAAATGTTTGCGAAACACAGTGCTCATAACAATCTATGTACTTAAGCAAGCCAAAAGTCCTGGACCGTTTCTATGAAATCCATCAAGAGATTATATTTTCCGTTCGTGAGTGTAAACACAAATGGGCGACAAACCTCCTAAAGGACATGGTAGGTGAACAATTCACGACAATAGCTTACTTTGTGTGGCATATTAAGACCTTTGAATACTCTGAAACTGTAGGTACGATAAAAGTCTATCGCTGACTTGGTTGAGCACCTGAGAGACAAACCTAACAATTTCTGCAACAGACAAAGATTCCAAGGGATCAATATTCGTGTTAAGGTATTCCATTTTGCTCCTGACCCCTTTTCTATTAGGCCTCAAGCAACTTGAAAAAAAAAACGACACTGCCTTCTACTGGTGAGCGAATCGAAGATAGAAATGGTAGATAGATTCTTTGCTTCAAAACAGCACTTGCAGCCTGAAGGTGCAGAGAACATTTTGTCTAGCTAGGTTAACCTATACGAGAACTCCTCAACAAGGAAAGTGGCCTTGCTAATACTGACAACATTTGAAGCCTGGGTGTTCAGCATTTCTCACATGAATGCCATCAAAACTAAGCCACGTTGCTCCATGACCAATAAGAATTTGCAAGTGTCTTAGGATTCCTCTTACCACTAATGAGACAAGCTACTTTGAAATAACTAAGTTACGGCAGTGTAATATTTTCCATTAACTTAAACAGGATCAAAATGACAGCATTGTGATACAAACTACTTTGTATCATATAAGAAGTGTTTGCCTTACTGTTTAATTCTAATACTTTTAACTGTGTATATGGAGTTCCCATGTTAAAAACTGTTTATAACATGTTTTGCCGTGAATAGTCCATTTCTTTGTCTAAAGGGCTTGTTTCGTTCATCTTGAATGTAGCAAAATATAATTAATGACCTTGCTTTAAAATGTTGGTGTCCCAATGTATTAAAGTTCAAGAAAATGAATTTGTGTAATTCTTTATACTAATAAAATATCTATTATCATCAGGAGCAATTCTGTACCCACTAGTTCACAAATATTATGTATAACCCATGAAATCCTAGTAATTTTCATATTTGTCATACTTTCCCGAACTTTTTACAACAACTTTTCAATAAAGGTAAACTTATCACTCTTCTTTTTGATGGCTTCAAAGTGTTGCCTCTTGAAAGGACAAGGCTAAACGTCTAGCTCGATCCTCTTCTAACAACTACTTTCTTGATGACTCTGATCTGGTTCTTTCCAACGCTCCACTTCACTGCTTTATTGATATCAATGAATTCTTTCTAGCACCTCCCTCTTGTTGTTGTAGTAATTTCTTCTCTGGATCAATTTCATTGCATCTGGCCTTGAAATGCCACTCTGTGCCGACACCACTGTGTATGTGCAATTGTGTGTATATTTCTATGGGGATGAAATGCCAGATACTTTTTAAGTGGTCTATAATGATATGCAAGGTACATATTATTTTTGCTGCTGGCAAATGGTTGGTTCACCTCAGGGGCTGGCATTTTGAGTAGCCCAAAAGCCTACAGGAAATCATCATCATCATCCCTATCATCAACTTCGTTTACAGTCTTGTGCTAGCTTTTTTCTTATTCCCAATTCCCGCATGGCCCCTTGAATTACTTGTTGCCAGTCAGTTCCTGTTTTGACCTCCCTTTACCACTGGTACTGGGTAATAGTAAGTTTCTGCACTTAGCGGTCCAATTATCACTACAAATTCTCTAACATGACTTAACCACCAGAGACACATTTTTTGTATTACATTGGAGATATTTTCAAAAAAGTCAAGTTTTCTCTTAGTTCTCTAGAAGATTTTCTTTCAAGTAGCTTTACACCACACACATCTATCCGTTCGCATTTCTGTTCTTGAAAGTTTACTTATGTCGTCATCTTTCAGAGGCCACGTTTCAAAGCCGTAGAGCATGACACTTATGACACAAGCTGTATAAGGCCTTCCTATCATCTTGTGTGAAAACAAGGCAAAAGAGGCAAGAGGTCCCTAAATTTTACTCATCCACAAAGTACACGCATTATGGACCTTGCTTTGGCAAGCCATCTACACTGTGCATATCGTCTAGGTAGCAAAATTGATCCACCCCTTCATACTTTCTATGGTACTTGGTTTTCTACCTGTGGACTTAGGCATTGCCTGTGTTTAAAATTGGGTATTTCTTTCCGTTTTCTCTTCAGTTCACTCCAACGTTTGTGCACCAATGACTACGAAAGCTACCGTCAACTGACTTAACTACAATACCCTTTTCAAATACCCCACAAGGATGTTTATCCGACGTAAACACTGGAAATGTTAGTGAAATATAATTAAATAATGCAAATCTCTCTGGCATTTTAAACAGTAACTCGGGCAAATATTTCTTCGTTTGAGCTTGATAAAAAAACTATGATAGTTATCCTGCAGTAAAGTGGTAGTTTTCCAATTATATTTAAACGTAGGTGGATACCTTATATAAATTGGCTACATACAGGGGGTCTATCCGAACATTTAAATAATCCATTTTTGATCCATGGGCTTTACCAGATGAGTCGAAGAGTAGACTCGACCAGTTGTTTTGTACAAATTTGATCCCGTTGAACAGGTCTATTGATTTTAACAATGGGCAGAATGAATAGAAACTATATGAGGTCATGAGCAGGACTCTGCTGAAAAACAGACGTTAAGGTAGAATATCGAGTATAAAACAAAAATAATTTTAAATAAACATTAATACAATTAAATATACTAAATGTAAACCTGAGAAATATAAAATGAGCAGACAAAGCAAATTTAGAAATACAAGTTCTTTAATAATATGGGATTTAACGTAATGAAGCTGCTGTTGCTTGTAATAATTACTGTCCACACAACATATGGATATATCGTAACAAAGAGCAAGGCATATCAACCAACACGAAAAAAACATGAATTTTTAGCTCACACAAAGAAAACTCAATCTCGAAATTTACATGGAAATGTTAAACACCCTCTTTTAGCTCATATGTTAGAAAGAAATACAAAGTCAAGAATAGAAAAGCCATTTGGCTCCATCCAAAACGACAGTGCAAACCATGAGCTCTACAAAAAACAATACTTACTAGTGGATCGACATGGCCATGTCAATGATCGTATTAGTGACACATCGGTTTTAGGCCAGCGTTTTACGACTATTCGTGAAGGTGCAGATAATGATTTAACAACAGAACTCAAAGGCAAGGATAACCCTTTACATGATGAAAACAGTGATCGTGATTTAATGACTTCGGGAAATTTTGTAGATCTCTATGCCCTGAGCACGAAGGAAGGGGAGATAAAAGACGCGGAGACAAATGAAATGATTCGCAATAATCAAAACAAGGGCGCAATTTTACCAATTCTTACAAACAACAGGCCGAAGGACATAAATATTTACAAAACGCCAACCACATCTGCAACTTTCACCAAATCATCAAACACCGTTTCTCGTCCAATTGATAACAGTTTTAAGCCAAGCATTCGTAGATCACCTAAAGTTCCAACACACAAACATTTTAAGGATGATAAATCGACAAGTCAAAAGACCGAAATAGGAAAGACAACTAAAATAAATAGTGGATTTAAACAATTATTGGATGAGAGTAAAGAAGTTGAAAGTTTAAAAAATTCCCTTGAGTCAGTACCTGCAGGCCTCGACGCTCAATCGCTGTTACCTCAAGTAGATGATAGAGGACTGGCAACAGGGCTAATAGAGTCAACACCGCTTGTTTTACCAGGAAAACAAGATTTTCTTCAAGACCAGGCCATAGGCCCTTCTGAACAGTTACTTGACATGTTAGCAAATAAGAAATTACCAGGCCCGTTGCCAGAAGATATCCTGAATTCGATGACAGCTTACGATCCAAACAAAGACTATTTGGAGAAATATGCTGAGGGCAAACCTAAATTCTCTTCTTTGTCCAAATTTGTTAAAGTAGCATCAGATGTAATTCCTGTTCATGATGTTGTTATGAATCCAGATAGACCTACAAAATCTGATCTTTTTAATAATGATATTCTTTTTCATGACCCTTATTTTCTTGGCTCGAATCAAATGATGCTTGATCCTGAAAAATTTAAAACAGTAGAAGACCTTGACTCCATTGGTCCACCGATTTTTCCAGGAAAAACTATAAATTACAATACAAAACCAGCAAAAATGTTCTCCAAACTCAAATTTTCGGAAGAACTTAAGGAACCAAACCAGCTCCCCGTATTCAGTCAAAATATGATAACCTCTCACCTACCATCTATTCCCCATATACCAGTTATACCTGGTTTACCTCCAACACCACACGTCATGACGGAATACTCGCAGTCTCAAAATGGGCCTGTATTAGATAACATAGTTCACAACGAGGAGTCCTCATTGCAAAACGTAATACACCAACCGGTGCCAGTTCCTGTGCCATACGTTGTCAAAATACCAGTACAAGTGCCAGTACAAGTGCCAGTACAAGTGCCAGTTCCTGTGCCAGTTATGAGCAAAATGGAACCTGAGGAAATGCATATAAAACACCACACCACTCAGTCGATGAACACTGTCGAAAATATGTTTGAAGAAGGTAAGAAACAGAATAAGGGCTTTAATTTTTACTAGTTCGCTGTGCTAATTCAGATCTGTTTTTGTTGGTTTTGGTAAACAAAAATGTTTGTTAGAACCAAAAAAATCTCATTTTGAACGTATTGGTTAATTTCGCTTTGAAACGGATACATGATAAATATATCATGTATCCGTTTTTGGAGGGTCAGAGTAATGGCGCTGCTTTCTGTAGGAGTTTATTGTTTATATGTGATAAAATCTTAGCATTGATTACAAGGATTGAAAACCGCTTGTGAATTCTGTTGGCTAAGAAGAAAGGCTTGAAAAGAGGAATATCATAAAAATGTTTAAGAAAGTGGCAAAGTAAATGGGCTATGCTAGATGAATTCTAATTTATACCGAAAAGTTTCAGATTTCAATGAAATTTAACACAAATGTATACCCGGTAGTGCTATGCATTTCTGTCATGTTTGTATTGCAGTTGTTCAATGATCATTGGCAATTACAATATTTTAGTGTCAGCCACTACGCCCGTCGCTCTAAAGCTACTATTCCCTTGACGCTTTTTAAGTTGTATGACTATGTACAACGCCTCATATTGATGGTAAAACAACCTCTATTTAAAGATGCTACACTTCATAATGTATCTAGGTCATTATTTCTGTAGATTAACTTTTTATTGATTCATCTCTGCTGGAAAACGTTCACCAGGGCATTACAGAAATTTTCAGCTACACCATCACCTTCTTGATGGATGCAAAATTTGACCGTGGGATTTACAGGACTTTAGGATATATTTAATTATAAAAGTTATCATGCTGCAAATCATGAATCTTCATTTTTGCTTTGGCTGTTCACAGGACTATTTATGATTTATACTTAATTTTAGCAAAAAAACACCATTTTGGCCTTCGCAATTTAATAGTGGTTGCAATATTTCGAGGAATAAACCAGAGGAAGGAAGAAAAATAAGTGAAAACAGTGCTGCGGCCAAAATATTGACTGTTATTTGTTAATTCAAGCACAAAATATTCTAAGGTTAACAGATAGCTCTCGAGTAAACAAAGTAGAACGTTCAGGTACATTTCATAAAGAGACAAAATCAAAATTACTGATTTTGAACAGTCTCTTAGGTGAAAATAGATTAATATTAGTAGCAACATAACTGAGAGCTGTTCCTCTGGTACCCTCAACCTGGCTGCAACACTAAAATTTGCTACTCATATTTGTTCACCAAGACGCAAAGCGTGAGATAAAATAACAGCCAGAAGTATGTAACAAAAATGATGTCAATACCCAACGAAGAGTAGAACAGTATAAACAAATCGTAGATACAAAAGCTTTTCATGCTTTATAACCAAGGCGGTAGGATAATACCTGCATAGGATTTAAAAACAAAGTTAAAATAAATACACTCTTCATTTCGTATAACACATACATGGAAAAATAATACACAATCACATTTGAACTATTGCTTACCCCGAAAAGTCAAGCTGTACAAGATTACGGTGAAAGTTTACTTTCGAAGAAACAAATTTCATTGAATAATTATTATATTTTTTAGCAGAAACGTTCCCATTCGAGGTAAAATTTGTTCTTTTCACATAGGAAACCATTTCCCTTAACATGGATTCAACAACACTAATTATCTGGCATTAAAAGCTGACTATATTTCCTTACTTGTACTCTCTAACTTTACGGGTCGATACGACCCTTATGTTTATTCACTCTATCTTACTTCTTTTTCTGCTTTACCTCTTTTGTCATGAGGTCAGGCAGATTCTTTAGTCTTTTCCTTAATTCCTCTCCGTTATTAACTAGTATGACGGCTGCCTGGTATTTTTAACGCTCCTACATATGTCTTCAATTCCGATCTGCTTGTGGCGATATGTAATGGAACACTGATCGATAGATACATTAGTAATAGTCTGACTCTTTAATGGATTAATACCGCACGTCTTTTAAAGTAAACACAAATTTTTTATGCATTTCAGTAAACATTTCAATGTTAATTCTAAAAAGGTTGCGTTTATTTTATTACAACTGACAAAATCGCTGCAGATCAAGCTCGGTAAATATAATTATAGGCCAAGTAAGTCATTTAATAGTCATTTTATACAGATTTGGAACAAAAAAACAATCTAATTCGATGTATATGAAACTCAATTAAGTTAAAGAAATGCTCAGAGTCAAGCTATAACTGTCAAAAAGCGGCTTAACTCGGCACAGTTTTAAATATGTTCCTATATTTTCATCAGTGAAATTATGAGAGAATTTGTGTGAGATTAAGCATTCCATAACAAACAAAGAAATGTTTGAATGGATGCGATGATTACGCTAAAGTAAATTAAAAAATCTTAGACGCTGTGCGAAGTTTAAAAAAACAGCCTATTGAGGGCTTGAAAAATATGTCCACATTCGCTTAGTCCCAAAAACATTTGATAAACTCGATGATCAGATAATTGCAGATGCACTGTAGCACAAGTATTAAGGGACATGATGGTATAAATTAGAACAATAACCAACAACAACGAATGTCAACTGGGGACAAAAACCATCTCTTTACTACCCTACGGGGTCACAGTAGACAAGGCGCAATTGCTCTAACCGACGCTCTTTCGCTGAGTAAATTTATTATAACTTCACTT
Organism: Morbakka virulenta; assembly: GCA_003991215.1. Classification (NCBI taxonomy): domain Eukaryota; kingdom Metazoa; phylum Cnidaria; class Cubozoa; order Carybdeida; family Carukiidae; genus Morbakka; species Morbakka virulenta. The sequence continues at coordinate 1,319,713 of RDPX01000100.1, forward strand.
TTTGCCACAAATGTTCAACTCAAAATGTAGACCTCAGTTGTTCATGGTGCACTTAAGTTGTTTCTTTCCTTCTAAAGTATCTCCAAAGGAACGCAGTGGAATACCGAACAACAAATTGCAGGCAATGTATATTCATGATATCGATTTTTAAATCCTTTTCTGTTAATTGAGATTAATTAAAGGGGCAGCAAAAGATGCTGGATACCAGGTTGGGAAAGAATGTTTTGCAGGCTATGAAGATTATGCGCAACTTCTTTGCAAAATAAAAACAATTCCACAAGTTGTAACCCTTATAACACCCTTGGTGATTGCTGTAACACAGTGCGTCATGCGAGAAAACATTTTCCGCTCTCAACACCATAAAAACGTATTCCCTATCCATCATGCGCACTAACCGCCTTAATCATAACATAATAATTCATATACATAAAGTTTCCTACATTTTTGTATGCCATAAAACTAAGTTGAGAGTTTCCATATCCATGCTGTATAATGCTTAAAGCAGTGACTGGAATTTATTTTCTGCTACATCTGTAATGGCATTGAATTTACAGAAAATAGTTTTAAACTGTTTTTAGCGGTTTTTATTCATGTCATGTATTCATGTCTTGCATGTATTAATGTCGTGCAGGTTTTCGTGATACTTGTCAGATATCCGGTAGACATAATTTTATACATGTTTTTTTAATATTTTGTCAGATGATGGACCAAAATGTAAACATAATCCATGTATGAATGCAGGCCTCTGTACTGCCATTGTGACTGGATACATTTGTTCTTGTCGATCGGGTTTTTCCGGGAAAAACTGTGAAAGTAAGTTTATTCAAAAAAAGTGTTTATCTTAATGATAAAAAGAAAAATTACTATTAGGCCACTGAATATATATTAATAGCACGACCCATAACCTGAGTATTATAAAGATTGAACTTTATTTCAATTCGTCCTTCCGATCTTTGACCATTACTGGGGCATCTTCCAATTCCTTCTTTTGTTACCTTGTTTATTGTTGTCGGATTTTTTTAATTGAAATTTTCTGTTGGAATGAACTGCAGCATTTTTATTCAAATAAATGGTACCTTTTATTTTGTTAAAAACTGCCTTTTAATGAGGTAGGGCTCTGATGATCACGGGCACAAACCAACAGGTGCCCCAATTGTTAATTTTTTTTTGCTTGGTCTTTAACAATGTCTTGATGGGCTCTTGTCGTGAATACGACGGTTTTGCATGACCAATTTTTATTCCAAATTTAATGGTGACTTCTTTTCTTGAGTTATGCTATCTTAACACGTTGATGTGATCTTTTCTTGGCAAACAGTTTGCTTTTACCAGGGTGTCTGCTTTGCTTACGTGTCTACGCATGAAGAGGACGACAGTAGTATTAACGAAGACTGATACCAGTCCGAAATAAAAAAAGTTGTTTCCTTCTGTACCTCAATGGATGTCCTAAAACTTTGTTACAAATTTACTACTGCATCTGCAGTTTGGGGTCAGATGAAGTCTGCATATGAATGCAGGGAGGGGAAATTCAATTCAATTTTTATTTTCAAATTTTCCAAAGAGAAAAAATGTATTGCACTTGTCAGAGGTTAGAAGAAGGTGGAACAGCCAAAACTCTGTACTTTTTCTAGCCTTGATAAAATCTTACCGATTATTAACCACACAGTGTCGAAACTATGTTTAATAATTATCGGGCAATGTGTAATATAGAGTTAGAAATCTGAACGTTTTGTTACTTTTTCAGGGAAAATATTGGAATCATACATGACGAATTCTATATGCTCTTCTTGTGAAGCTTGAATTAATTCACAATAAAACTGTTTAAGAATTTTAAAAAAAATACAAATTTCAAGTGAATGTTCGATCAAGAAGATGGCATATTTAAAGCGCTGTTTATGGGATCAAAAGGCGTTGAAGCACATTAATGTGGAGTCATTTTCTTACTGACAGTCACTTAATCCGTCAATTGTAGACTTCGTCATTTTGAAGCTGATGATTGTCCTCATAGCCTGCTTTATTTGCATTTGTAATATTAGAATTTTAGTGTTTTATCTCTGACATTTGCTACTCGTTATTTACAATTTATCTCACTGTTTACTGATCTTTCTTACAGTTAGCAAATTTATAATTCATTTTTATTCGAAATGAATGGGAAATGGAAAGGATATTTTCATTTCTTCTGCTACTTCCTTTTTTCATTTATTCACTTGTTTTAGGGCACAGCAGCTGTATTCCTAATCCATGTAGACATGGAGCTTGTTCACAAAATACAGATGGCTACGTCTGTACATGTAAACTTGGATACAAAGGGAAGACATGTGATGGTAACGTAAACACATATAAATTATGAAGCAGAACCCTACTAGAGTTCAGGCTTTTAACTGCAGTAAAAAGTAATAAAAATGTTATTTTACTCAAACTTTTAAAAGATATGCTTCAAAGATAAAACCTTATATTTAGGCATATATTTATATACGAAAGAAAGGAAGTTAGATATGTGTATATAACCAAGGTACATAAAAACACCCCAAAGGAAGTGCTTCAAGCAATTTATGTCAAGGGTGTTGGGCTCTTTAAGGCAATGTGTTTATAAATTTCGTTAAAAAAATAGAAGACATATTTGATAACAAAACTTATTCACTACAACTGGATTCCCTGATGAAGTTCAGTTCAAAAATTGTGATCAATGGTCACAATGTCGGTTGGAGTTCCTTTGGTCAGGAATTGATAATAAAGCATAGCCCACGACTCACGTAAAAAATGGTATTATGTTTTGCAACGTTTTAAGCAATCTGATACCTCGTGTTGCAAGCTGCTTAGTAACCAAGTAAAAAAAATATTTGCAAATAGATTAATTCCAAGCAGCAGTTGAATACGCTGTCAAAGACAAAGATCTGCGCAAGTAAAGAATTGCCTTTTGCAACATGGTTAACAGCTTACGTTGCAAGCAAATCATCCTGCCATGATTCCATTTGACTACTACTGCACATCCATCCATACGATATTGAAAACAGGAATTTTCAAAAACCCTGTTTTGCGAAATGCCTTCATATATTTGTTTATACCCAGATAGCAATAGCCAAAAATATTCTGTTTGTGCAAGGTTGTTATCCAAGCCATTATCTGAAAACATCTTTAAGTTTTGTGTTAAATGACTGTATGACTGAACAATCTCTTTCTCTCTGTCTATTTCTCTCTCTTTTCTTTGTGGGCATTTAACGAAATCAATACCAAAGTTTCAGAACTGGCTCCCAAAACCGATAAGTTTGGATTTTCAATGTCAATCTTCGAATGATTTTCCTTTAGGATCAGCAGTTGCTTAATGTAGACCCCACCACCACCACCACCACCACCGCCCACACAAACTTCTCTCTGTCTCTGTCTGTCTGTCTGTCTGTCTCTCTCTCTCTTTCTCCCTCTCTGTTCCGAAAAACACGAACTACTTCTACAAGAATAAGAATGAAGTGTAATTACTTATTTTATTTTTTCCTGATTTAGAGATGAGCAAATGTCACCCAAATCCTTGCCAAAATGGTGCCACTTGTACTGAAAATCCCAAAGGAGTATTTTGCACTTGCACTTCCGGATTTCGTGGTAAATTCTGTGAAGGTATGTATTTCCTCCATTTGTGGCAGCTGAATAGCACATCCTACAAACATCAACATTCCACTTACTTTTTGACTACTTTACAAGATCTGTTGTTACCAGAAATCAAATACCATAGGATGTGAAGATTAAGTGAGTTGATCTAAATTCTCTTCCAAATTGGTGATAGGGGGCAATGAAATGTTTGTCTTGCTGCCTTTTTTACTGTGCAACACAACACCTCCTCTGTTTTATGAAGTTCCGATGGGAAAAAACATGTTGAAATAATACTGTATTTTTCAGAAATTTCATAGGGGTATGAAGTAGAAGCCCATTCTGAAATGAAAATTTCTGTCATGACATGTAAAATAATTGATGGAATTTTACAATAACAAATGGCGTATATTTATGTCACTTTAGCCCTTTACTCCATATCAAAGTTAATAAGTAAACATATGTCAACTCTGCAGTCGTAATACAGTCATAACCATATTTGTTATATATATATATATAATTTTCCTGTAAAACACTCCGTGTTCTTTTTTAGTTGAAGCAAAATGTAGTCCACTCAATCCTTGCCTTAATGGTGGAACCTGTCAAGAAATGGAGAATAACTACTTGTGTATGTGTCAAAAAGGCTACAAAGGACATAATTGCGAAGGTAAGACTCATTCCTTTTTAATTCTAATGGTTGATGATGACAAAAATATTTCACGTTTTAAACGCTACTTAACAATGCCTAATTACCAAGTCCCCTTTTGTTTGTATTTAACTATTATTTTGTTTAGCCTTTTAGTATTTACTTCTTTTTACTTGGTAGTTCTTAGGCTTTTGGCATTATAAACACGGGATTGTCAGTTTTTCCATTCCCCGTGGTGTCGTCTTTGTATTAGCGTAAAGTAGTTTGTTGCGGTGTTATCGAATATTTCCTTTTCCAAATTGTCCTAATTTTTTCCCGACGATTTAAATGGTTAGACTATTCTCCGTAAAATTTGTCAATTTTTTATCTGGTCTTGTTTTATTTCATATTTCATATGTGTTGAACTGTAGATCAACAGTATCGTCTGTAGCTCCAGGGCTCAAATCTAAGTGGCTATCTTGGAGGCGCGTTTACTTGACCAGTTAAAATTACCCAAGATTTTGAATTTTTCTCTTTGGTTGTTTTCGTTTTGCTCTACTCAGCCACAAGAATCAAACAAAATTTCTCACCTTTCCCACGTGATTTCACACTTACGTCGTGATAAGTGTCGTGGTAAGAGCATTTTCGGCAATGGCATAATCAAAAACACTGGGAAACAAGGTTTTTGTGCAAAGAACCTGACAACTGTTCCTAGGTAATTCCCACACGCTGACTTCGAAAATCGTATTTGTTTTTTGTAAATGACTAAGAAACAACAATTCATTGGCTTTTATTGCATTAAAAAACACGGTGTGTATGTAAAAATGTGCTCCCAACAGTGAAAACGAAGAAATTTCATATATATATAAACCTGTTTGTAGATATAAACAAAATTCTGACGCTAAATATGCACACGTATTGTCAAAGTAGATACAAAGAAAATCCAATGAATGTCACCTTAAGGCAGGAAGCTTCTCTTTCGGAACAATCCCGCTTTACTGAGTGTTCAGCTCTCGGACAATACCGCTTTATTGAGCAACAGTAGTCAGCGATCATGTGTATGTCCCATCTCCCTTGATATCTTTCCTCCATTTCCTTTGTTTCCTGATAGAACCTCTCGCCATGCTCATCACAGACATCTCCGAGGTTTTCTGGGAATACATCTAAGTGACTACGCAAGAAATGTAGCTTGATAATCATGTTGCAAACAAGCTTTTGGAAATTTTTCAGCAAGTCAACGATCAAGCTCCTGTAGTTATGAGATTTAAAAGTTTCCAATAACTGCTTGACAACTGCTACAAAAGAAGGCCATGCTGCCTTTTCATCAACAATCACACTTCCTTCAAATCATTGTCATTCATCAATTTTCGAATCCAGGGTCCGGGAAATACCAGGTTTTACTTTTTCATACGACAGGCCGGGGAATGCCTGCCCGATGTGCTGGAAGCATGCTTGGTCTTTGTTCAAGCCTTTCACGAACTGCTTCATGAAGCCAAGAAAGAAAGTAAAGGCAAACATACAAATGACCTGTCTATTGACCTCTGCATCCAAAATACCGAGCATATAGGGACGCATCTGCCAAACAGTGGACAATAAATTAACAATACGGTCCAAATAATAGAAAAAATATAGCATATGTACTTTGATTCTGCAATACTCACATCGGTCAGGAAATTTGACAATCACTGAATTGCTGAGAAACAACGAACGAAGACAGTTGGTGATTGGCCAGCTATCCAGACAAAATGAGCTGGGTTCCAGCTTTCTCGGTTTGTCCTTCCAACATTTGATGAGTAAACAAATGCTTTCTTGCTCTTGCGCCGCGGCAAAACAATATATTTATTCTTTGTGTCCATTAGGATTTCAATAAATCTCAGCTTTTGTAAACATTTGCTTTGAGAGAACTGGAAATGACGTGACTCAATTAGTCTTTTTTATCCAGCCGCTCAAGAAACCGGTAGGTATTTTTGTAAAATTTTTTCAATGTCTTAGAGCTCCGTCAAGAGTTCTGGAACGGACACGAACAGAACCAAACACCTTGTAAACAATAGGTACGAGTGGTGTAAAAGGGAAGACAATTTTTCTAACTCTTTTAGTGCTTCCACACCCCCAGACATCAATGAATTCACTTTTTCCTCAGAAAATTTAATAATAATTCCAGCAAACTGCGCCTGCACTGAAAACTGTTTAACTCGCAATTCTCTGATTCAAAAAGCATCTGTCCTCGGTCTTGTTTCGAAGTTCATTGGAAAATCCCGTACAATGTTCGATAAAGAAAAATCCACAACTGGAAAGTTTCCCAAGTCTCCAAATTCAATAATGGTACTTGAATCTCGTATTCGTAAGCTGACAAATGAAAAAGCATCATCCATCAACAATTTTAAAAGAAAAATTTGTCTTGCAGTATTCAAATGCATTAACGGATTTTTTCCAAACTTCGAAGATTATTTTGAACTCGTAAATCAAGGCAAAGGAACCAGTAACAAAAATAAACTTTTGAGAGTGCCTAAAGTGAAACTAGAAAGTTCTAAAAAGTCTTTTTATTAGAATGGAGTAGTAGTTTATAATAACTTACCATTAGATATCAGAACAGAATCTAACTATTGTTCTTTCTGTAAAAAGTTGGATCTATTTCTGAATTCGTAAATGTGTCTAAAAAAATTTACACCCAACTGCCTAGTTTTCAAATGTCACACCTGTTCAGATGTTCATACTTTTCCTAGACACATCCTGACAAATTTTCACTCGCTTAACTTTTATCCACTGATTTCAAAATTTGTATTTAATTGTAAATAAATTGCCTTTCTTCATTATCTTAATTGTATTATACTTATTTATTTATTTTTATACACAGGAATTATGTGAAAAACAGTTATGTAAACTGATATAATGCACCTGTTGAAATATTATCAAATAAATAAATAAATGAACGCAAATACATGAATTTTTATTTGGTTCTTTGAGGTGTAAAAACTCCGATTCGATTCAGAGCAAATTTGGAAGCTTATCGTACGTTAATTTTTTATGTTTAAAATTGATGGGAAAAATGAAAATAAAACAAATACTTTCTAGTTCGTAATACTGGAATATCTTTATATTTTTTCTGAAAAGTTAATTTGAACAGACCTAGATTTGGAACAACTTTTTTCATTTCTATTTTTGAAATGTTTAATCACCAACCAAGAAAAATAAACAAAAAAATAAAGGTACAAGGAAGGTCTATAAAGGAGAATAAGATCAACTGTATGTTAAAATTATTGCTTCAACTAGATCACGAATACCTTTGAAAATACCAAATTATCTTCATAATCACCTACGATTGACATTTAGTCATCTTTTGTTAACATATTTTGTGTTAGCTATAATACTATAACATGTACCAACAGAGAATATTAGTAAAAAATGTTTTCACATTTGTTCTAAATATTCTCTTACAGGGCTTATTACACCAACTATTAGTCCGCCTACTATCCCTATTAAATTGGTGCTGCCTCAAGCTATACCTCCACCGGAAGCAAGGCAACCTGACTTGATGGGTCAGGAAATACGTGCAACAGAAACGAATTATGCAAATGTACCAACTTTTGATAAGGAGAATTCAGTGGATTTCCACACACATTTCATATTTCACAATGGCCACTGGACATCTACAAACAATTACCTCCCGAGTGATAGTCCAGAACCATACGATCATGAAGGCCATGTGGTTACAAGTGAAAGCTTATTTCATCATTTACAGGACGAAAGCAAAAATGACAAATTCTATCCGGACAACTCCAATGTAGTAGTTATGCATCAAGCTTTCCACACTGGGTCAACACATGCAGTTTCGCCGTTCATACCTCCTGATGCACACTCGGTAGAAATAGGACCTCCCACAACCGATCCCAATGAACCAAAGGTAAAGGTATCCGACGATCATTATATGCCAAAAGATGACAAAACAGAAAATGCATCTCCAAAGATAAATCCAGAAGACGATGGTAACAACATTAAAACAGGACCATTTAAATTTGCAGGAGACAGTCAGAACAAAGGACAAAAAGAGGACATTAAAAATATACTACAAAATGTAATTGGAACTTCCACCAAAGAAGCACAAACCGATTCACCAGGTAATATTTTAAATGCTAACTCTGCAGAAAAGAATGTCCTTCGAAAAACACTAAGTGGTGATTCAAACCCTGAAAATCGATCGAATATTTCACATATTAACTCAAAAAATTCAACTAACTTAGAAAGTAAATTGGAAACCTTGAGTCCACCTAGCGAGCAGTCTAGATCTAATTCAAATTCAACAGCGTATGAGACATCGGCGGAGACTTTGGCTGTTGATAAAAGACTCCCCAGTAAAGGGGAAAATTCAGGACAATCTATTCCAACAACCGGTTCAAAAATTTCATCTGTAAAAGATGTTTCTAATATTATTCAAAGGATACAATTGACGAGTCCTTTGCTTCCAGCAACCGGAAAGTTATATAATGTTAACTTAAACAAAATAAACGGCCAATACATACCGAAAGCTCCTAAAGTAGACAACGCAATTAGTAGGGACAAGGTATTTCATGCTCCAGTAGCAAACACAAAGGAAAAAAGAGTTAAAAACCAAACAACACCTTTGCATGAACAGAGACCTCTACCCAAAAATATTACATATCAGAAGACGAACTATAAAAACAATACAGATGAGCTCGTGCATCACAGTTATGCGCCAACAAAACGATTAAGGATCCAAATAAAACCTACAAGTAAACCGAAAATTGATGTCAAGAAAAAGAATTGTCCAAGCGTTTGCAAAGTATTTTGTAACCCCCGGTGTACAATGGCAAAATGTTGTAATGTCCAAGCTATATTTCCAAATGTACAAAAACAGTTACAAACGTACCTAAAAGAAGAAATTGATAATTCAGGTAAGTGCTTTATATCTGAATTACCTTTTTTCACTAAGAATTTTACTTATTGGTACCTTGCCAGGCTAGTAGTTACGTACGTATGGTTTGAGAAAATAAATATTGGATTAGAAATTGTTTAAAAAATAATCTGGTTATGAGTTCTGTTCCTAGCGGTCAGTTGATAAGTAGATGGTCATGAAAGTCAGCTAATTACCTGAATCCTGTTCAGTCCAACTTATACTCTTTATTTGTTTCTCTTTATGAACTACCCTTAGTAAAATTTTCAGACCACTAAAGTTCCAGGCTTCCCATGTTCATGTAACTTTTCAAAAAGGAAACCTTGGAATGAAAGTAATAGTGAAGCAGTAAAGGTGCCATCTTTTTTTTAACGATATGCTATTACTGTATTCAGCATACAAAATTCTTTACTGAATTGCACTGAGATTGCTAATTGGCAAAAAAAAAATTCAGTTCTAAAGCAAATTGAAACAAAGAAAAATTCCATACTATGTAAAGCCGATCCTTTTCTCCTTTGAAGTGTTAACAACACTAAGGGCTTTAGGCAAACAGAAAGTACGATAATTCCTACAGATCTGAAAGTAAATTTATGTAACGTCAAGTCGCTCAAGTTTCCCAGAGTAATGTCGATTGATTGCAAAACAGACGAATAAAGGTTATACTGCTTGTTATATAAGGCCCTTAATAAGAAAATGAATTTTCACGTCTCCTCGCAAAAAATTTTGCAACAGGGAATTAAACCAAGAACCCATATTCTGAGTGGAACAGGAACAGAACACATGTCTGATAAAGAAGCAAACCCAATGTATGAGTCATCCTAACATCATTTGGAACAAAAAGAATGAAATCCAAATGTGAAACTTTTGCTTAAAAAGAAACAAAGGAAAGCTGTACATACTTTGTTTATGTTAGGTATTGTTTCCAATTTGTTGCTACATTGTGTTTCATGTTCACTATCATCAATCGAATTTTAATATTTTTGATTCCATATAAATAGCATAAATCAGATCAAATGTTTCCATAATGCAGAAAGTGTTGGTATTGGCAGAATGCTAAAGAAAACATTAAAAGCTATTGCTGCAGTTCTATATTTTCCCGCGTCGAAAAAAAAGAATGCTCCATCCTTGCATTATTTTTATTTCGACTAATTGTGCAGGATATTGCAGGCTACCTTGGGTTATGTGAATGGATAAACACAGAGTTCCTAATTGTGTAGCGTTTATCATTGAAAAGTATATATATATATATATATATATATATATATATATATATATATATATATATCAAAAGACTTTTTAAAGGTCATTAAATAATACTGAGACATAAAGGACACATTTCACGTATGTGCTCTACTGTCAGCAGAGGACTTGTGAAGGACCCACAATAAAACAGTATACAAAAATTTGAAAATAAAATTTGCATGGATATCAAATCAATGACAAGTAAAGCTTCTGTAAAACTGCACAATTCTTAATAACTTTAGGGCTTAACGTTAAGAACCAAAGCGCCATCTGAAAGTGAACTTTTAAAGAAGTGGAAAATTCTACTTGGGACAACAAAAAAACGGGGAATTCGGCCGAAATGCTTAGCATGATTTGAAAATTTCGTGACAAATTTAGGTACAAAATAAAAGAAAGTAAGAAGCACTAATTACTATAGATTTTAGTTGATATATCAGTGAAAAGTATAAATCCACAAAAATCCATAGCCTTTCAGAGAGAAATCTGCAATGCACTGTTCCATGATTGAGAAGGGAAAATGAAACCTCTGGTGCTATTTTTCATTGTTTGAGGGAACACCATGACAAAGTAGTCAGACAACGTATGGCTTCGACACTTTTTGGTAAAGACAGCAAAATCCACGTGCCATCATCCATGGATTGGAACATATGCTGAAGATGAATCTCTGTTCTCAGGTTCACAATCACAAGTCTCCAATGTCCATAAAAACGAACAGGCTACACTGTTAACGATGCTAAAATACGACCGAGCTGCTGGTGTTATTGAAAAGGTTAGAAGTACTATTGTAAACATCACTGCCATCATTTTGGTTAAAAATTTGGGTTTTTCTTTCCCTTTTTCTGTGTTTATTTCTTATTTTATTCTAAAAATAAGATGTTCAGAATGCTGAAATAGGTGTTCTATCGGTTCTAAAAACCAAACTTTCCTTCGCCACCCATTAATCGTGGGCACACATTATTAGGAAATTTATAGACCTGTACAGTGTATAGTTACCAGTAGTTTTTACTATAAATACTATCCCTGAAACATCAAAATACTTCAACTCTTATGCTAGGTAAATTTTGTCCAGGATGACAGTGACTTGCGACTAAAATTGTTTTAGGTATCTTTGGCTAACGAGTAGCAAGATGAGTCATCTTTGATTTCCTCTACGTCAAATCGTGAAGGCACTAAATTAAACAGTTGGACTGTGTATTCAAAATTTTTTTTCTAGCGATTATTCTTATGTAATCTATTTTTCGGATACTCATCATCATCATCATCATCATCATCATCATCATCATCATATTCGGTTTAACGTCTGTTTTACATGCTAGCATGTGTTGGACGATACTGACGTCAGAATTTGAAAAATTGTTGTATCTATCATGTACCACTTGGATTTATTTAAATTCTGTAAGATATAATAGATCGGTAGCCTGCTGAGAACAATTACCGTCTGCTGATTGCTTGTTCATATGTTTCGATCCTTCCTTCAGGTTTAAAAGATCAATGCCCGTACTGCAATGAAAATGCAGACTGTCACAATAAAAGATGCACTTGCAAACTTGGCTTTACCGGAGATGGCTTTACCTGTTCTAGTGAGTAAACAATCTATTGAATAAACCATTCCAACTACAAGCAAATTTACATTTTTGGCTATTTTGTATAAATAAGTAATAACAACAGGAAATAAAACCCTTCCAAACGGTAAACGGGAATTCCATTAAATCAGAAGGAGGCAAGTACAAAATATTCTGACTTTTCTTGTACTTAGTTTCCCATTATATTGAATTAAACGTTTATGTATCTTGTATGAAATATTCCATCCGCATTGACTGAAACTGGCAGAACACAGGATTTGAGAAAAAGCCCCTGGCACGGTGTGGAGAATAAAGTATCGAATCCAAATATCTTCATTCTCTCCACATAAACATTCTTATTGGTGTGTTCTGCAAACTTCGTTTGTAGTTTTTTGTCACAAGGAAAACAAAGTAATTCTTCCAAAAACATCAAGTGTTGTCTGAATGTCAATTTGGTCTAGACCCAAATATCAATGGAAATGTTTCTAAAGAACCTGCTTTATCCAGTAAAATACTTTAAAAAATATATCTACACACATATTCCTTAAGACACCATAATCAATGAGAAAATTAGTTTATTTCATTATCACTATCGGTTTTAATTGCTCTAAATCGAATTCTTCTACGGATTCTTGCAGAAATTGTGAAAAAATGAAGTTAAAAACAGTCATAATTATGATGCTCTACTTCTGTAGTTCAGTACTGATACTTGCGTGATATGGATAATATGGTATCTTTTGTTTGAAAACTATGTTCCTTTGTAGTATTAGGTATGTTGCATTTATTTTTGAAAAAAAAATTGGGAAATCTGTTGCTTTTGATAAACATATATTTCTTAATCGGTCAGACAATAAAAATTTATTATCAAGAAAATAAGACACCAAATTTTTTCTCAATTTAACCATTTTCACAAGCGTATTTCCTCTCGAAATCCACCTAACTTACTTACTTACTTTTAACTTTCTTTAATGTCTTCGTTTCCCATTCGTGGGGTTTGACGGAATCACATATTTATCAGACAAATGGTGCTTGGTATTCCATTGAAGGTTGGCTCCAGATGCCTAGCTAAGAACCTTTTCTGATGGTAAAGTATCTTCTTCTTCTTCTTCCATTTGCTGTTTTCCCTGTCATCAGGGGTCAGCAGCACGTAGTTGTTGGCGCCAACGAGCTCTGTCCATTGCATCTCCTTCCGTCAGTCCCCTGTTCTCCATGTCCCGCTTCAGGATGTCCCTCCACCTCAGCCTCTGACTTCCGACCGATCGCCTCCCTCTAACTGGTTCTCGCCGTACCCTCTGGACTGCACAACTTTCATCTTTTCTTGCTACATGCCCAAACCACCTCAACCTTGCTTCCTTCAACTTGATGCTAATGCATGTTATTCCTTCCACTTTCCTTACTTCCTCGTTTGTGCATCTCTCCCGCAATGACACTCCAAGAATCCACCTCAGCATCCTCATTTCCGTCTGCATAAGCATTTGCTCCTCCTTCTTTCTAAGGGCCCAGGTTTCCCCTTTGTACACCAGTACTGGTCTGATCATCGTTCTATATNCCGACCGATCGCCTCCCTCTAACTGGTTCTCGCCGTACCCTCTGGACTGCACAACTTTCATCTTTTCTTGCTACATGCCCAAACCACCTCAACCTTGCTTCCTTCAACTTGATGCTAATGCATGTTATTCCTTCCACTTTCCTTACTTCCTCGTTTGTGCATCTCTCCCGCAATGACACTCCAAGAATCCACCTCAGCATCCTCATTTCCGTCTGCATAAGCATTTGCTCCTCCTTCTTTCTAAGGGCCCAGGTTTCCCCTTTGTACACCAGTACTGGTCTGATCATCGTTCTATATACCTTTACTTCTGATGGTAAAGTATACAATCGTCTAAATATCTTTCTTGTAAGCGCGCGACATGCTTTATCGTAATGTAGAGCCTTTTCCTGCATCTCGTTGCACCTCACCTCTTATGTATCTCCAGGGCTTGCTTTTTTTCCTCCAAAAAAACAATTTCAAGTCCTGGCGCAAGTCTCTGCATCGATTTACGTAACACCATACTGAATGTCTCTAATTATTCAGTTTCATTTAAATTTGTGGCTAAGCTCTAGCTCTGCCAATTTAGAAAAGCAGCAGTTAAAAGTTTTAATTTAGTAATCAATGGTGAAGCAAAGTATAAGTATATAAAATTTCCTTGTAACATATCAGCTTTCAAAAGGTAGACAAATCTTCCCCTGCAGTGGCAAGATGCATCTGCTTTGTAAAACTTAAGTTGTTTAGTTGTATCTTATTCAATTTCCAGTCCCATAAGTAATGTAGATTAATTTGCCTTTCAGAAACCAACGTGTATCAGGTGTCTTCTTAAAAAAAGCTGAGTATTAGACATAACTACGGGTCATCAGGTTAAAACTCCTTGAACTTTACCTGACTTACGACGCATGTTAAAAATCAATTTATAGTTTTTGACAGAGGAAATCCCAAATTATATGACAGCTTTTAAAAATGAACATTTTTATTTTCAGAAAGCAAGGGTAGACACATACCTTTTCCTTTAATACAAGTGGAAGAATATTCTTGACACTTCACCTGTCACGTTTTTCGACTATAACCGCGGTTTCAATACTTCCAAGGCATTAAGCAGGTGTACGTCGGATGAGGCATCAGTAAATTCAATTATATTATGACAGCAAGCCTACCAACAGCGAAACAACATTTTCCAACAACTCACTACATTTAATGCAGTACACCTGAAGGATCTCTAATATATTGCCTTATCTACTTCTTTGAGCCCAGGTAGCAAAAAGGACTTATGGGTAACAAAAAATAATAAATTCTATTGCCCTTGATTTCTTCAAACTATTTGTTTTAATTTAACAAATGAAATTCTCTTGCAATTGGCTCTACTTTGGTGGTTCTCATATGACCATACAAATGCGACGTCTTGGTGAAATTGATGTAAAAATCTTACAGATTGGACCCTCCAATCAATCAGATTACTTCTTATCCACATAATGTTCCCCCACATAGTTTCTTATGTCTTGACACCATACGTAAGAGCAGTTCAGAGCACACATTTGCACAGAAGGAGTTTTAAGAGAACTTTTCCAGAAATCTTATTCTTTGACATTCTAAATAAAACCCAACACGTAAGTTGAGGCTTACCCAGTTATCTCTGCTTTGATAAAAGAACTGGCAAGGAATGCTGCAAGGCTTTGCAGTTTGCATGTAGAAAAGGTGCTTTTAAAAATTAGTATTATGAATTCCAATCAATTCTGTAAATTAACTGATTTCTAAAGGTTTTAAATAAGTGATTCAGTTGAAAAGGTGATAAAAAACTTCCTACCTCGAGTATAAATGGGTAGATGTTACCTATTGACACAATGCCAGGCCGAGCCTTATCTTAAGTGTACTATTATCTGCCTGTATGTTTAGTTGTACTGATCGCAATATCAAGATATTAACCCTCAATTAAATGCATACGGCTTGTAAACTAAAGGAAATTATCGAAAATGAATAGCAGAAATAATCTTTTTATTAAAAGCTACTTGAATCTACCTTCATGACCCTTTACGGGCGCATTAACTCTACACGAATAATACCCCCAGCTACCTCTAGTCTATACCACGTAATTGATGAGAAAATTTTGATTGATTGCTACCTTCATTACTTTAGACATATAGTCAGTGTTAATAAAAATATGTGAACAAGAGACTATTGACACATATAAATTAATTTTAGATAGACATGATAAAGAAATATAGCTATAATAATAATATATTCATAAAATAGTGCCAAAAATACTTTGATGATAAAGATCTGTTTATATATTTCACTGGTTTACAGGGTTTTCCCTGTTGAAAAAATTCTACAGGGGTGTGCACTACATAAAAAAGTCCACAATGCCTGCAAAATAGAAGCCATGGTGAAAAAGTTACCATGTGAAGACAGGGTAGATTGTTTGTGTCCATGAAAAACACCAGTTGATCTTACACTACTTGGCAAGGTCAAACGAAAGACGCTGGTTTAAAATATTTTGACAATATCATCTTACAAGTATCTCAACGCAATATAAATAAAGCACACACACATATATATATATATATATATATATATATTTGTGCTTTATTTATACGGAATTTAATCTTCCTTTTCTTGAATAGCTGCTTCGGTATAGTTAGAATAGAGATGTAAATAAAGTATAGTACAAAGACGCTTATATTCCATATACTTTTAAAGCAATGAAAAGTACTGAAAAAATCATCCAGGTTATGCACGGACCAACGAAAGAATGTTGTTATTAGTGTTAAGATAATTACAAAAATATGGCCAGTGTGTGCAAATGTAATAACTCTACAATGCAAAATTCGATTTCCTAGACTCCAGGCGCTATTATTAAACCTTGTAAATTACCAATCTTAAATAGTGGAAATCTAATTCTAAGCTCTGTGAAAAACCTATATTGTATGAAAGTGGTAGCGTATGCTTAACTCATATAATAAAAGCCATCCACAATAGCTCAAATCCGCTCAGCAAACCTATGTTATCTTGAATCTGCACATCAGTCATCAGATGCCTTGGCAATGCTTGTTGCTTACCTGTGGAGGAAGGGGGAGTTTTGAAGCAAATAATACCCATCATACAGAATAAGCCAAGGTCTGCCTTGCATCATATATTTGCAACTAGCGTGCAAAATATTGTTAAAAATTCTACTCTGGTGGTTTGCTTTGTATATTATTAAGTTTGTTGCAGAATAAACACTTTCTCACTAATAGCTTTGCCTGAGTTTGGCTATGTAAAGCAAAAGCACAATGCCCATATATCTGATCACATTATACTTCCATTACTCATATATTATGATTTTCAGAACAAATTGTTTGATATATGGATATAGGTATATAACATCTGTATTCGTAATAGATGGTAAGTAAACAAATCTTTTAATTAATGTAAAGTGTTTTAGCTTGAATATTATACTGAAAGGCTTTATAAATTATAACATGGTAAGATATTTATAAGCATGACATTTTTTGCATTGTTTTTCCTCTGGGTGCTATTGATAGGAGTAGTGTTAATTCTATATAGTTTTAATCTAGATATGACTTCTGTCTCAAATATGCTCTATTACATTATGTAGTATATTACGAGTAATAATATTATATAATATGTGTTATACCCACTTAACTTTTTATACTAACAACTAAAAATATTGTGGAATAAACAATGCATAATATACTGGTCCCGAATAATTTCTAATACGATGTTAATATTTTCAAGGTGTTACTGAAGGGATAAATGAGGAATTTAAGTTCTAAACTGTGATAACTCTTTTCTTCTCACTCGCCACTGTTGGCTTATTAATTAATTCTCACTTATTTTTAATAGTTGACCCTTGCCTCTTCTGCCATATTTATGCTGATTGTCAAGACGGTGCATGCGTTTGCAGACATGGTTTTAAAGGGGACGGATACGACTGTCAAGGTTGGGTAATTTACCACTGACTGATGTTTAAATTTGTTCCTTCTGTACTTCATAGAAATACGCATTTTAACTCTCTAACTGCTTTTCTGAATTTCTCTTAAAAGGCGTTAAGACTGGCAAAATCTGTCCTACTTTGAAGTCACCCTAAAAAAATATACAAAAAACCTATCGTACACAAATATTTTCTGTTTTACCAAAGCAATCAAGGTGCTTTAAATTTACACCTAAAATTGGGAACCAAATTATATCTTGTATATTTGAGACTATATAATCTTAGCAATTTCAAATTAAACAGTGTACAAAGTCTACAAAAGTAACCCAGCCAGTGATAACTGCCTTGACCTTTCACCGTTTACTTCTACCTGCTAATCATCAAACGGAAAGATCGTCTACAGATCTCCAGTGGCCCTCCACAAAAATTTCGCCAACCAGACCGACTTTGCGCCATTCGATATAGTTCTGGAATAGATTTTCCGTCACATAGCTGGGAGATGTTATCACTACAGCGTGTCTTAGGCCTACCTCGTGCTCGCTTACCAAATACAGTCTAATAACAGATCCCTGTCAACATTTGTCATGACGGCAAATATGACCAAAGAAAGAAAGTTCTCGCTTGGTGATCTATAAGGTATAAAACGTGTCTTACAGTCAATCTTCTGGATGACCCACTCATTAGTCTTTCTCTTAGTCCAACTAAATCTCAGTAACCTACGATAACACCATATTTCAAAAGATTCGATTCTTTTAAGATCCTGTTTCTTTACAACCCAACATTCTGAACCAAATGTTGCAATGGAGAAAACGAGGGAAGCGAGCAATCGTTTCTTGGTGCTTAAAGATATATGCGAATCTTTCCAAATATTTGTCAAAGAGATCATAGCATTTTTGGATATATTTATGCTTCTCTTAATTTCGTTAAAGTCGTCATACGTGGCTGTAATTTTTGCACCGAGATAAATGAATTCGTTTATATTTTCTATTGCCTCCCCGTTAACAGTGATGTTATCAAGACGTTCTGGTAAGTTGGAACGTTTAATTTTAATTACTTTAGTTTTGTTAGCGTTTACGAATAGTCCCGCAGACTCGCTTGTAGTGTTAACCTTATTGACCAGAGATTGTAATTCAATCATGCTGCCGGCTATGAGAACAGTATCATCTGCATATCTTAGATTATTGATGGACTTGCCACCGATTTTCACTGTACCTTCCGTATCCTCAAGTGCATCACGCATAATTGTTTTTGAATACACGTTCAAGAGGTAGGGAGAAAGGATACAGCCTTGTCGGACTCCCTATTCAATACTAAACCATTTAGTTAACCCATGTGCAGTTCTTACTGCTGCTCTCTGGTTGGCATATAATTGCATTATTAATACAACTTTATGTTGTGGAAAGCCCATTGATAGCATGTTTGACCATAGAACTCCGCGATCGATGGTATCAAATGCCTTCTTATAATCAATAAAACATAAAAATATTTCTTTGTTACATTCTCTGTTTTTCTCTATAATCATTTTGAGCTTTAATATCTGGCTTCTAGTCCCTCTGCCTGTGCAAAAACCGGCCTGCACCTCATTTACCTCCTTATTCAATCTTTCTTTTATCCTGTTTGCGATTGTATAAAGCAGTATCTTACTCGGGTGACTGATTAAGGAAATAGTTATATGGTAACAATACTGCTGAACATCACCCTTTTTAGGAAGGAGTAAGAACAAAGAGCAAACCCAGTCTGTAGGCCAGTATTTTTCGTGCCATATTTTAAGACAGAGTTTGTGAAAGAAATGAACGACAGAGTAACCACCGAACTTTGTAAGTTCTGCAGGAATGATGTCATATCCAGGGCTTTTATTTGATTTCAGATCATTAAAACCCTTTCGAACCTCAGAAATCAGTGGTGGAGGTTCTTTAGGAAAAGGGTCAACAATAGGAAATGGAGGGGTGGTGACATTTACATTTTTCTTGTACAGGTTACTGCAGTATTCCTTTCGACAATTTTTTATTATTTTCATCGTTTGCCTCTGACAGGACATGCCTACCATCTGACTTGATGGTATCGATGTTAGGACGGAATTTCTTAGTTAATTTTCTCACACTCTGATACATTTCTTTGGTGTAGCTTACAACAGAGTTCCGTTCAACATTTTCACAAATTTCGTGAATTTGAGCAGCTTTGTCTCTTCGTAACAGACGTTGCACTATTGTGTTTTGCATTTGGTATTTTCGATTATCTGCAGCACTACGGTTTCGTTTACTCTTTGGGGACCTTCTAATTTCAATTGCTTCTCTTGAAATCCAGGGTAACTGCTTACGCTTTTTTTTTAGGGTAGTGTTTGCGAGCAGTGGTACATAGTACATCCTTTCCCTGTTCTCAAAGTTCATTTGGTGTAATTTCATTATCTAAGTCCAGCAATGGTCGAAACCTATTTTCTAGCTCTGATGCGTAATCATCGTTTGGTTTGGAGGAATCGAACCTTAAAGGAACACGTGGCTTACCATCAAGACTTCTAAATCGGAGCTTAAAGTTCATTGTTAGTAACTGATGGTCACTACTGCAGTCAGCACCGGGTTCTGTTTTGCAGTCTTTAACACTACATCTCCATTTATCAGATATTAACATATAGTCTATCTGATTTCTCGTTTTCGTATCAGGAGAGACCCACGTATAGAGATGTCTGGGATGGTGCTTGAATAAAGTATTAGCAACAGTGAGATTGTTAGAGGTACTAAAGCTTATTAGTTCATTTCCCCTGCTGTCACGTTCCCCAGACCGAATTTCCAATGAGTGTTACAGTGCGTTGCAGACTGTCCAACCTTGGCATTGAAATCACCCATTCTTAGTTTTATGTCTCTACTGGGGCAGGTGTCGATTGTTTCTTGAAGTGACTGATAAAACTGTTCCACTTCAAAATCAGCAGCAGCAGTAGTCGGTGCATAGCATTGTAAAATACTCAGATTATGCGGCTTTGATTGGATTCACAGCTTGATAATTCTATCTGAGATAGGGACATAGCCAATAAGAGCATCGGATGCAGCCATGGAGAGAATTATGCCTACACCCTGACAAAACTCTCCCTCATCATTTCCGGAAAACAGAACAGTCTTGTTGCCTTCACTGTAATGGAAACTGCCACTGTTGTTCCAATTCGTTTCACTAATGCCTAGAATATCAATGTTGTTTATATCCATTTCATTGTAAATATTATTCAGTTTTCCTAAGGCCTTCAGTTTACGAACATTTCACGTGCCAAACCTCACAACGGATCGTAGATTTAAGTGTTTTTTATTGGGTTTTCCAGTAGCCAACTTCTCGTGTCCAACCTGGTCACCCACTGGAGAACGCGCCCCTTTGCGACCCACGCGACGGACGATGTGGTATGGTAAGTTTCCTTGAAGCGTCATAATAGTGGAGGGTGTTCAGGAAAACAGAAAATCTAAGTAGGGTTTTTTAGGACCTTTCTTTGACCGCAATATCCTGCTGACTCGGAGGTGTGACCTCTGCCATTACTTAAAAAACAAGTTGAGCCTCTGTCGGACGTCAAAGTCACTTGCACCATTAATCTTGTTGTGAGAGTTGCCACAAGTGATGGGAACTTCAGCCAGCTGCCACTGAAGTTGGCATTCCCAAAGACTGAGACATACCCCTATTCAGCAGGGTAAGCTGATAGGAACAAGGCAGTCCGTAACCTTAGGAGGGGTGGCTAATGGGTACTACACTTTGCCAAAGGGTGACCAATAGACTATGCAGGGCAGGGTTGTCTAAACCCCTGAAGCTCTGTTGAGCTCGCATACGCTTCTACCTGCTAAGTAAACATAAAATTCAGGTTCGCTTTAAATCCATAAAGTTTAGATTTGTATTTAGGATAAAATTTATTTAAGTCATAATAGAAAAAAACAACAAAATTTTTGCATTTCTCTTTCTTCTTTACCAAAAATAAATATAAAGGAAAAATTTAAACTAGTTTTTCTGTACCAAAACAAATACAACGTAGGAAGGTATGCTGTAATATAAGTTTAAAACACAACTTCCCCCATACAGTTAATTTTTCCTTGCTCATCAAATTGAAACGATAACCTTGATGAAAATGAAAAGTATCAAAACCTCATAAAATAATACAACCTCTCACGTTTCAAAACCATGAAATGCAGGAACCAAAATGAGATGTAAACTCGGGGTTTAATACTTCGTCCTTTTTCGGTGTTATAAAGAAGAAAAATAGAATGGGTCGTAGGCCGCAAATGGTAATAATTGTAATAAGTGTAGAATTTCCTCCATAAAGGCAAAACTTATTTTGAGTTTTTCAAAGAAAATGAGAGAGAAAGGCTTATTACCGCAACATTACAGTGTATTTCAGATTTGTATCCAAATTAGACATACAAACTAAACGTCTGCAATACATATTGGGTATCAAAATGTATGTACCTGTGACCGTGCTAGTGTGCTTTTATCCAATCTTATTTCATTGTCATGAACCAGAGGTATCATGTAATCGTTAAAGAAAATAATCCTTCCTTGTATCGAATTAAACCTCGTTACATCCCATCTTCAAATAATGACACTAACTTCAACTTTCACGCTGTATTCTGCTGCAGTCAACTTATTTTCGACCATTGTGAAACAACCAAATACTAACAACTTTAAATAGTTGAATTGTATATTGTAAAACTTGTCTCGTATCGTCAACTGTTAGTAATTAAATGTTAATTCACTTTTTTTTAGGACCAACAGTTAAGGTACTCTTGCTGAAACCATAGCCGCCTTTAAATAATTACTGGACCTTACAGACATTGTAGTGGATTCTTTGAAAATTCTAGAAGTTGTGGTGTAAATCCGGCATGGAGAATGTCTCTTGTTCCGTATATAGGAAGCCTTGCTACTTGCCAAAATATCATAAAAACCATGGATATTTTGTAAATAACGATCTAAAAGAACAATTCTTTATGGGTTGCCATTGTAAGTTTGATATTCTATCGCTATTTTATACAAATGGTTCCTAAACAGCTGTCTGCTGTTTTTACTTAAAAAACAGTTCCCAGTATTGCTTTGATTATAAAAAGACACAAATGCTTTGTAATATACTGTGTATTCAGAATATTCAGAAAATGTAAAACGTAATTAAAATACCATTCATTCCGATTATGTACGTTTATATCAAAGTGAAAAATATGTTTGTACTGCACTGGTATAGAATCAGTGTTTATAGCTGTTGTAGCCAAATGCTCTACCACCTGATCTGCGGGCGCTTGTCCTTCATCAGATCATTTATTGGAAGCAAATCTCTCATTTAAGCGACCCACTCTGTCCCAAAATCCCTGTTGTTGCATATCACATCACAATCACCCATATTGGGCTGAGCCTCCCATAGAACGACTTCCCTTCCAAGGTGCGACTTACCTTTCTTAAGTGACAGACATGGTTGCAAAGAATGATCTGCTGAAGGACGGGCAACGATAACTCATGTGTTAGAGCATCAGGGCCTTGTTTGAATACAATTCGGTGCAAACATACTTATCACCTTCCTGTATTTCCAAATTCCCATAATATAATATCTTATATTATTTTCACAATACACACATTTAGTAAAGTCTCTTACATACATACGAGAGAGAGGTAATATCATCAAGACTCATTATTACTTTAATCAAATGATTGGCTTGTCCAATCTATCATTAAAGGCAGTAGATCTTCAGGGCATAATTTTCGGCTTCTGGCAATGTAAGCTTGCAGAAAAGAGAGTAGACAAATTGTATACATCTAATCTCTCTTGCTGACTGACCTTTACGTCTAATGCTTGTCTATTTATACCATACAGACAGTGACAAACAATATAACTAACTGCATGCAAAACACATCATAATATAATACTGTATTATAAGAATGTCTCTAGAGACAGTTACATCAGCATGTGCATGTGATAAGAAAATCACTAGGGGGTCGTTATATAAGCATGTGTATGTGACAGAAATCCCACTGGGGGTAATTAAAATCAGTTGTTGACACAGGATGAGCTACGTCACTGTAAAGTTTTGTCACAAACAAGCTAGCAATATGCCACAGCTTCTGAGCTAACACCCAGTAAGAAAGTCAGAAGAAATTCAACTGCATCTAAACATTTCCTGTCATGATTGTCGCCTTTCTGTTTCAAGCCAGATATGACCTGTATAATTTTTACCATGGTTTTACATTTATACTGGTAGATTAAATAATTTTATCTAAAACCGTACATTCATTAATAAGTCGATATAATTTTACGAAGTTAGGATTTAGGGATACCCATGTAAATGTACTGAGAATGGATACAAATTATTATTGTATACATTATAACAATCAATATTTAAAGAGAAAGCAAGGCAGAGGTTTTTCAAATGGTCCTCATACTAAAAGAAGTCGTACAATATTTTTACTGGTATAACTTGCCTGTTTCATAATATCGAAGAACAGAGTTTTGTAACATACAGTGTTGATCACCAGTTGAGCAGTAACTGGCACGCTGAAGGTACCATTCAGCTGCTGCTGACATTATAAGTATTGCTGTTAGTTGTCCTAAATTAGAAAGGCAAGAGCTGTGCCCGAATACCTTTGCAAATATTCAGACAAAAAAATCAGGCATGTAAACTAGTAGTCAGATAACTAGGAAATAAAAGAGGAAAAACGAAAATAATCTAGGTAGCAAGACATTTATTTTTATGAATGATCTACTTTAGAAAAATTTGTTTTGCCTTTTTGTGGAAAGCAACACAACATTAGTAGTCTATGAGGCATTTTCCATAACATACGATGTATAAGAGTTTTATAGGTATTAATAATGGCCTTGGTATTGGCTTTTCTTTGTGAAACTCTTAATCTCATATATTTTCATGTACCTATATTATATTTTGAAAAGAAAGCAATTAAATGTCAATTAACGGCTTGCTATTTTGGTTTTTGTTTGCAAGAGCTAGAGGTCTGGGTTATCCATTTTTTCTATTTACATTAATTCAAACCAAAATTACTACTTATTATTCTGGAATAGATAACTTATTTTTGTGCAAGGTTTTAAGATCAATTATGCGGACACACTAAAAACTGTCTCATTGATTTCACTTCTTACCAAACAACCATGATTTTCAAACTAATGAAAGTTTAAATATTTGTCCATCAGAAAACATGGCCCAGCACGGGTTGTGCTGGGCCATGTTTCTGTGCCTGGTGGTCATAAATACAAGAATACTCTCAATGTGAAGTGACACCACAACATCCGTGCTGCCAAATACAAATCGTATTAAGACGATGAAACGATATAACGATTGGTTGCCAGAAAGCAATTTATCTTAAGCAAACAACCTGATCCTGGGATCATTATAAGGCAGCCACATCATATGAAGTCATTTTAAAGGGTAAGTATTTATGCAGCATATTTCAACTTTCACTGAAGAATATGCTCCAGTTGAGGGAGGACACAGAAATAAACTGACAGTGTGCGTGCATCTCAGAGATCCAAATGACCAGCTTTTCAGTGAATCAAAGCAATATAGTTGTCACTCAGTTGATATAAACAGCACAAACAGTATCATCGATGCTAAACATTACGCACTAAAGTGGAGCAGAATTTCCCCATATGTGAACTTTGGTAACCTAAGCACAATTTATAAGGAACATTGTCAGGCAAAGTTACTTCAAAAACTAGTGATGAGACGATCAAGCACAGTATCGAGTACGGACTTGAACTGGAAACGCGGGATGCTCGCTCGAGTCGGTATGTCCGAAATCGTTTTTCACCAATTTTCATTTTTGTTTCTTTAGCGATTGCGCATGCGGGGCGCGCGCAGGTTACATGACGAGGGAGCAGTTTGTATTTCAAATCCACTGCATTTTTTCTATGCAGACGACAATTAATACATTGGAATGTTCATAAAATATTTTTGATTTCTACCAAAGCTTCAAGAAATGGAAAGGACTATGGTAGTAATGGAATTGACAGGCGGTTAGAGCTAATTAAAATTTTTACAATAGTTTTTTCATAAAAAATTTCAAGTATTTCTACTATAGCTTTAAGGCATTGATAACAACCAACGTTTCTTTTTCTGTGACTCCATTAAATTGAAGAGGGAATGAAGGGTCCTGTTCAATCTTTCACACTGACCATTCCCTGTGGCATGGTAAGGTGTGGTGCACGACTTCTTGATGCCATACATGGTGCAAAGCTGTTAAATGAGTTTGGTCTAAAAATTCCGACCTTGATCCGAATGTAATCTCGAGCGGACACAAAATCTTGCAAACCACTCTTTCACAAGTATCTTGGCTGTTGTTTGTGTTGTTTGATTTCTTGTCGGCACGGCCTGTGTGTATTTGGTGAAAATATCTGTCATGACAAGCACATTTTCTCTTCCAGCTGATGAAGGTTCAAGAATGGTGAAGTCCATTGCCAGAATTTCAAGTGGTCTTGAGGCTACAATACTCCGAAGAGGGGGCTGGGTTTTTGGATGAAAATCTTTGGAGAGAACGCATCTTCTGCAGGTGGTGAACAATATCTTCACATCTTTGTTGATCTTTGGCCAGTAATATTTCTTCTTAATTGATTGTAGAGTTCTCTCTTGACCTTGGTGGTCCATCCCCGTACGATAGACGTCAAAGACAGTCTTCTGCAAAGCTTCAGGCGTCAGAAACGGTTTAAAGGACTCACCAAAGTTTCCTTTAGCTATCCGGAAAAGAAGTCCATCAGACTCCACTATATTGTCCCGTTCTCTAAGATATTGCTTAACATGGTTTGGAGTGGCATTCTTTTCAAGGTGGGTTGGCTTCTGTCCTTGGTCCCAATACTGTCTGAATAGCTTTAAGGCTGCATCAGCTGATTGAAAGTGCCGGAGCTGCTCCTTGCTTAGCTGGGGCATTGTCTTTGTTGCCTTGAGAGGTTGATCTTGATGTTGGGCCGCCTGAGAGAAACTAATCACATGCCTCAGGTTAGCTGGAACAAGTGTGGATTATGAAAGTTGAAGGCTGCTGGTAGCCTCAGCAGGGATGGCATCATCCTTGATACAGTTCTCCAATCTGGAAAGAATATCTGCATTTACATTGCTCTTGCCTGGCTTATACTGCATCTGGAAGTCAAACTGTGTTAGTTGTGAGCTCCAACACTGTTCCACTGCTCCACATCTTGCTGATCTCTGAGAGTACGTTAGTGGGTTGTTGTCAGTGTATATTGTAAACTTGGTTCCCATGAGGTAGCCACGGAATTTATCTGCAACAGCCCACTTTAACGCCAGTAGCTCTAGCTTCATAGAATTGTAATTGTCCATGTTTTTCTCTGCAGGTGGAAGCCTTTGGCTGGGATAGGCAATTACTTGTTGCTTCCTTGCTCTTGCGATAAAACAGCACCCAAACCTTCATGTGATGCATCTGTCTCTAATATGAAGGGCTTGGAATAGTCAGCATAACCCAAAACAGGAGCTGTGGTCAGCTTCAGCTTCAGTTCTTGAAAGGAGGCTTTATGAGTGGGAGTCCATAACTTGTACAGTGGTATTGCTTTCTGCTTTGTCTTATATGTGTGAAGGCAGGAGTTAACCAGTTCATGTAGAGAAGCAGCTATCTTTGCAAAGTCCTTTATAAAACGACGGTAGTGACTGGCAAATCCGATAAAGGAGCGAAGATCTCTTAAAGTGGTGGGCTTCCTCCAGTTGGGAACTGCTGCAATTTTTTCTGTATCTGTTTCGATTTCTCTGGCAGCAATCTGATGTCCTAGGTATCTGACTGTATCTTTCAGGAAGGTACACTTGCCTGGCTTGAGCTTGAGGCCTGCCTGTCAGAGGTGCTGGAACACTATCCGCAGTCGCTCTAAATGCTGCTTAAACGTTTTTGAATAAACTATTATGTCATCTAGGTAGACCAGCAGGATCTGGAACATCTGTTCTTTAAAGATATACTGCATAAGCCTCATAAAAGTAGCTGGTGAATTGCAAAGGCCAATCCGCATTTTGTTGTACTGGAAAAGACCATATGGCATGGTGAAGGCTGTTTTTTCCTTGTCCCTTTTGTCCATAGCTACTTAATTGAATCCACTGGCCAGGCCCATCACCGAGAACCATTTTGCACCATGAAGGAATCCATCGACTCATCTATCCTGGGAAGCGGGTACGCATCTTTTTTCATCTTTAAGTTCAGGTTCCTGTAACCAATGCTGAGTCAAATACCACCATCCTTCTTGCGAACAACGACAATTGGAGAGGCATAGGGACTGTAACTTTCTTTGATGATGTTATTCTGCAAAAGCTTTCCAATGTGTGACTTTACTTCTTCATACTGGTTTGGATGGATATGATGATATGGTTGGGCAATTGGCTGGTCGTCAATGAGGTGAATACGACGTTTGACTACTTCTGTAGAACCAAGATCTGCATCATCTCTGGCAAAGACATCAGCATACTGCTTGAGGAGGTCTTTCAATCTTTGCTTCTTTCTGTCAGAGTAAGGAAGGTGGGAGAGATCTGCCGGGCAGGTCCCATCTGTGCTGTATTTTTCTTCATGTTGTATGCGCCGGCAAACATCGTCATCCCGTCCAAGGCTTGACAACCTGGTTCCACTGATGCCTCGTACAGGATGCCAAGTTTTGCTCTAGGCTGCACCAAAACGTCATGCTCCTCCAAGTTGAAAATAGGGACATGGAATAAGCCCCTTCTCATTGTGCTGATGGTAGCTGGCATGATGATGGAATTTCTTTGTTGCACACTGCAATGCTTGACGAGGAGGCTTGTTCCATCTATTGTGCTACCATTTCACCCACATGCAGGTATCATCATCCTTGTCTGTGCTGGCACAAGGACAGGTTTCTGTCCTGCAACCTTAGCTATGCCTCTTGAACTGCTTATCTTCTTTGATGTTGCAATTACGGTCTTTCAACCTTCTGACTGGACTTCTTGACCTCTTGATGTGACTGCATCTGCTAGCAGCCCTATGACATTCATTCCCAAGAGGACGTATACAGATGGACATGGCTTGACTGTCTTGCTCATGACTAGGAATACTCGTCTGGGAAGGGTAATCCCTACAGGATCAATGTTCATCTCCACATATCCAAGGTAAGGGATACTTAGGCCATTTGCTGCTGTGAGAGACAGCCAACTGGCAACATCTTTGAGCTGTGCTGGGTCTCAGAATGTTCGCCAATAAAACTCCTCAGATATGGTAAAGACTTCTGAGCCTGTATCGAGAAGGCAGCTGGTAGGATAACCTCCGATTGTAACCTCTGCAACTGGACAGCTTCTGATGGTTCTTTCTTTGAACGTTTGGTTTGGTGTAGAGCCACTCACAGACCCACTTGTCAGTGGCAGTGGGTTGGAGTTTGACACTGTTTCTATTGCTGCCGGGTTTTGTCTTTCTGACCCTGTTGGGCAACTTTTAGCAATATGACCTTGCACCTGGCATTTGAAGCAGGTCAGCTTCGAATAGTCCCCTTTTCCTTGATTCCCTCGCTGAAATCATGATAGCTGTACTTTCCTGTCTTTAAGCAGATTTACCAATTGGTCCAGTGTTACTTGCTGCTTCTCGACAAGTGCTACAAGCATCGCCATCTGTGAATCAGCTTTTACGGGCCCTCTGGTTGAAATGAAGCTCACCTCACAGGTTCTTGGGTTGGCTGAAGGCTTTTCATCTTCTTCTGACCATCTCATGGCTTCCTCCCGTATGTCCATGAACGTCAATTTTCTTTCTTGGTGAATGAGTCGTTTCAACTCCTTCTTGAGTTGATTATCACGAACACTGTCTGCAAAATGATCTCTCAGGATCTTGTCTGCACCTTGGACAGCAGAGGGGCTCTTTTGTTTGACGTCCTGGATCATGATCCCCAAAGAGTAAGAGAAATCCCATAAACTTTCTCCATCTTTCTGCCTCCGGCTGTAGAAAGCTCATAAAAGTTGCGAACTTGAATGTCATTCACCAAACAAGCTCTCTAGAACGTCCACAATTTCTTGGAAGGTCTGCCTGGTCTCTGGTGGTCGTAACCTGATTTCTTCCCTTGCAGGCCCAGCCAGATATGAAAGAACAAAATCGGCTTGGTCCTCAGGTGGAGTATATTGTGTGCGGATTGCTCATGCTACATCTTCTGGAAAGTCTTCCAAGCCAACGTTTTCCTCAGTTTTTCGTCTGGTAAATGTCTTGATTTTTCTTTCTCTAGGGATGACAATATACAGTCTTTCTGGTCTGTTTTTCTGGTCTGCTTCTGCAAGGGCACTGGCCATGTTCTCCATCTACCTTCTTAATTCTTTGATCTGGTCCTCTGACGACATGTTGTCTGTAAATGCTACCACTCTTTCCTTTTTTGTAGAATCCTGTTGACTGTGCCAATTGTGACCATAGGTTCCTTTTAGTTCCATGTACAAGTAATACTAAAAGATGTCTGGTTATCTTCAAAACATATATTGTGTACAAAAGCGGTAGCAACAAAGGCTTATAGATCAGTCCTTTGACTGATGAATACTAAGAGGCGATCGTATTTATAACCTGTGCTTTTATTCAGGGTGCGAGATGAACTCGTGATGGCCTGATATCCTGAGCCAATGAGAAAGCTACAGGCAGCATCTTACGATCCCTAAATTGGCCTCATTGGTACCTATTGTTATGCCAAAATTACTAGTGAACAAACTGAGACACATTACGCAGTTCTAGATGTCTTAAAACAAACGTGGTCAGCTGTAATAGCATGTGTCTATGGTTACAAATGTCCCATGCAGTGCAGAAATTTTGACATTATTGTCTGAAGCTATTTCCTTTGGAATTCCATACTTTGCGAACAGAGCTTTGACGTGCTGAACAACAGTTTGGCTTTCAGCATTAGGTACTGCAGTTGACTGAGATCAAACAAGTTGGTGGCATAGTCTACTACGTATGACGTATCACTTGTTGAATAGATGGAACAGATCAGTGCCGACCTTGGTCCAAAGAGTCGATGGAATGGTGTGTGACATTAGAGGATATTTGGTCTGAGAGTTTCAAAACTCTTGGCAGATGCCACATGAGGTAACTAGATCTCCAAGTTAAGAATCAATACCAGGCCTTAAATTTGACGTACAAGCTCTGGCATTCATCTTAGCTATGCCTGGATGGCTGGTATGCAGAACTTTCAGCATGCCCTTTCCTGTTGAGTTGGGCACAATTATTCGTTTTCCTTTCAGAATAAATCCACTGTTATTAGACAGTTCACAGCAGAAGTTGTAGTATGGTTGAATGCATACTTCAACTTGGATGTGTTGTGATGGCCATTCGTGCTTTAGTTACTTTGCAAGAATGCTAAGACTAGGGTCCCTGGAAGTCTCTTGCTGAAATTAGCACAGTTGAGTCTCACTCATAGGCACTGAATCACTGACTTGATGTAGGCATTGAGTTCTTCTTTGATTTCTGAAGTGGTGTCTTTCAATGCTCCTTGACTGAGAGTATCAGCTACGTACATCTTCTTGCCCTTTTCATAATGAATTCTAAATTTGTATTGTTGGAAATGAACCATAAAACGTTGTATCCATGCTGGGGTTTTGTTGAAAGGATAGTTGAAAATTACTTTTGTACTTTTGAAAATTACATTGTACATGTCGAGTCTTTGACAATAAAGGTAGTCTCTGAATCTTACACAGGCAAATATGACAGATGGGGTCTCTCTTTCCAATGCACAATAATTTCATTCTGAAGAACTGAGTGAATGTAAGGCAAATGCTACTGGGTGCCACCCAGTTGAGTGTTGCTGTTCTAGGACAGCAACTAGTCCAACTTTTGACAAGTTTGTTGAGGTCAAAATATTTCAAAATGGGGCTGCTAGTGACAAGAGATTTTAGTTGTTCAACTGTATCAAGATGAGGTTTGTTAAAGTTCCATTGAAAAACTTTTTCAAGTAGCTTTTGCAGAGGTGCAGTTTTAGTTGAAAGATTTGGAATAAACTTACCCAGGTAAGTTATCATTCCCAAGAATTGTTGTAGCTGTTTGCCATTGGTAGGGTGAGGCATTTTGACTATTGCTTCAATTTTCTGAAAATTGGGTTCTATACCATTTGCAGGGAGTGTGTGTCTGAGAAACTGGAGGTGAGGCATTTCAAACTGACACTTCTCGAGGCAGAGTTTTGATCCACTGTTTTGAATTGCTTTTAAGCAGGCAGTAATTTGTTGGCAGAGTACTGGTTTGGTTGAGGCCCATATCACAAAATCATCCTGGCAGTTTAAGGCCCCATCAATGTGTTCAATTATTTCTGCTATGTAGGCTTGGCAAATTTCAATGGCAAAGTGTATGCCATAGGGCATGCAAAGAAATCTATATTGTCCAAATGGAGTGTTGAATGTTAATGAGTGAGAACTCTCTTAATCGAGTAGAAAGTAGGCATTGGAGGCATTGAGTTTGCAGAAAAACTTTGCACCTGCCACCTGAGGGAGAATATCATCAGTACTAGGCAATTTGTGGTGATGGGATTTGATAGCTTTATTTAAATTTGCTGGGTCAAGGCAGACACGCAAGGTACTGTTTGGTTTGTCAACAATTTCAAGGGAGCTGACCCACCCCATTGTTTCTGTAACTGGAATTATGATGCCAAGTTTTTCCATCTGCTTGAGTTCTACATGAAGCTTATCACGTAATGTGACTGGTACTTTTTGACAGACATCAGTGACAGGAGTAATGTTAGGGTCAGTGAAGAAATGCTATTCTTTCTTCAATGTTAAGTTCACCAAAACAGTCTTCAAATTCTGACAAATAGGACAGCAGTTTGTCTATTTTGTCAACTCACTGGATAAGATTTAGGGCTGAACATATTTGCAGACCCAGGATTGGAGAAGACTGAATGTCAGTGACAATAAACAAGACAAAATGACTATACACTGTCAACTTGGCATTTGTTTTATGGAGTTTTGGGACTCTATCAAGTCGTTTGTAGCAGATTAATGGGAGTAAGTTGGCTTGAGCACCAGATTCTATTTTGAATTCAATGTTAGTCCCATTTGAAGGAAGAGATTGTCCAGTCATCATTAATTGGATTCATATGTATGGGTTTCTGCTAAGTGTCAGAGTTATCAGAATCGGAGTCAGATTTATCATGAGAATCCTATTATCTGGAGTAAGGTCACTATTGGTTGCAT
This sequence comes from Morbakka virulenta, assembly GCA_003991215.1. Taxonomy (NCBI): domain Eukaryota; kingdom Metazoa; phylum Cnidaria; class Cubozoa; order Carybdeida; family Carukiidae; genus Morbakka; species Morbakka virulenta. Next base: position 1,352,172 of record RDPX01000100.1, read on the forward strand.
TAACATGGTGAGTGTGAGAATTAGGATCATGCAGAGTAACAGAACCAAGGAAAAATTCGTCGTAGGAGTCAGAGTCAGATGATTTTTGAAGCTTGTTGACTTTATGACGAGGTCAATGTTTATGCTGCTTGGACTTGATGACTTTTGTGTTGGGAGTAGATGTGGGGCAGCAAGTAGAGAAGTGGCCTTTACGATTGCATTTGTTGCATGTATGCATGTGGACAGGACAGGCACCACAAGGATGCTTTCCAGCACAAAACTTACAATGATTGATCATTTCATGGGAGGATGATTGACAGTTGCTGTGACACTTATTAACCTGGTTTAGCTGAGTTTGATTCTTGTCTTGTTTCTGGACTGATTTTGTGTGGAGTTTGGAGGCTTCACTTGCATGACAGTTCTTAAGAACTTTATTTAAATGTCACTTTCACAGAGAAGTCTTTCTTGGAGTTTTTTGTCTTGTAAACCAATGATGATTAGACCTTTAACGAGGGGGTTTCGTAGTTCACTGAACTCACAGTCCTCACTGAGCTTATAAAGCTTGGTGTAAAACTCATCAAATTTTTCACCATCTTCTTGACAGGCAGTCAGAATGGTGGACCAAAGGTATGTCATATCCTTTCTTGGCTGAAAATATGCATCAAACTTGTTCATAATCAAATTATACTACATTTTCTCTTCCTCACTGTTGAAAGAGAATGCCTGATAAATTTCTTAAGCAGATTTCCCTATGCAGTGCAGAAGGATGGAAGATTTCACAATGTCTGGCTTTGCAGAGGATTCAGTAGCTTGCAGGTAGATTTGAAAGTCACTTTTCCACACTTTCTATATCTTAAATAAGTTTCCAGCACAGTCCAAGTTCAACTCTCCTGGAGGTTTCAAACTGTGCTCCATTTCAACAAATATAGAAACAAGATCACTAAAAATGTACTAATCTCACTTTTGACACCATGTAAAGTATTTGTAGTCAATACTACTCAAGATTAAACAAGATTCTAACAAGCAAGGTATAACAACATTACATCATGTTTATCAATCTAATTTAACTTCTAAGTACAGGCTGATAAATGAGGGACATAGAGTAGTGTGTATGTAACAGAACTGGATGTAAGATGGTAGACATAGTAGTGATGGCACACTGGACTGAATGAGGTACAAACAGAACAGAATTAAACATGTATATATAACAATGGTGAGTCAAGTTTCAATAAGTTTTTTCAGGATGTTTTCAGTCTATACAGTGTCAGTTTCTAGTTTTCAAGCAGATAAGATAACCACACTTATGCCTTTCTTTGGTTATTCTAAATCCTGGGATTAAGTCAAAACAAACATGACAGCACAATGAGGAATACTGTTCATAATAGAATAAAACAGGGTTTATTTTTACCTTCAAGTCAACTAAGCTAACTTTCAATACCATGTATATCTGTCCATTATCATTTGACTGTTAAGACCACTTTGATACAGTTTGTCATTGTACAGTAGTGGATACATAAATGCTGAGTGTTATACATCATATAGTAAGGAGAAAAGAGGCTACACTTTCCAAGGAAATGGAAATTGTAGCCCTTTGAATCAATTCTCCATACTTTAAATATATACATATATATATATATATATATATATATATATATATATACTTTCAATGCATATGTACCTAACACTTTATTTAAAATTATTGATATGAATTAACAAAAAATGTGGAAAAAATTTTGAGCCAAAAATCATGTTGCAAAAATAGTTTAGCTGTGAATGATCCATGCCTTAAAACTCTAAAATGATACAGTAAACACATTTAATTGGAAAGCTGTTTGAACATCTTTTCTGAGGCCCTTGTAAAAGAACACAAAAAAATATTTCTCACATATAGGAATTAAAATTTTATTACTTTGTCTAAAAGATTACACTGGGAAACCATTACAGCTATCTGGATACTAGCAAGTAAGTGAAATATCATACAATCCCCAACAAGAGTCCCTTGTAAATAAACTCTCATCGTGATATCTGCTTCTCTGGTCTCCATAAAAACACCTTTAATAATCCAATTTTCTAACTGGGGCATTTACAGCTTTATACTGGTCTCCATTTATTTTCAGCACCACACATACTGATTTCCTTCACAGACAAAAATGCTCCTTTTTGCCCCTATTCTGCCCTCTTATCAATTATGATAATTCACTACCATGTAATCTTAATTCATAGCCCACCCTAAAATAACTTTTCTAGAATATACCTCCAGATGAAATTGCCTCCAATCAAATAAGCTATAAATTTAAATAAGTTATCATGGGAGTTTGTAATGTTTGGTAGACTAGAAAACTATTACAACATGATATTTGTTGGTTTAAGAGCTCTATCATACCTTGAGTCATAAGCTTTTTCAGAGTTACATTTCGAGGGACAATTCTCCCATCACCAGGCTACTGAAATAGTTAGGTACAGCAGTTTTTATACCTTGGCAGAGCAGACCTACATGTGGGCATGGATCAAGTTGCTTTGAGAAATGGAGCCATACCTATGTTGTGTTTCTCTCTTTAGTGCTGGAAGTCATATATTTGGAATGGTGTAGGATAACTGTTGCACTAATGATAACTGTTGTTAAGTTTTGCAAATGTCTATTTTCTATTTACATGCATATTTATTTTATGCAACTAATTCCATAAAACACTTGAGATCTCCATTTCTGCACAATTGTCACATGCTTATCATTACAGTTTCTTGAAAAATCTGGGGGGAAAATATGTTTAAAAAAAATTGGCAATACCAAAATACCATTAGAAACATGAATTTGGCATATGGCTGTTCCAACACCGCTAACTTTTTTCATTATCACATTTGTTTTAAGCCAATCGTAAAGACTAACAATCAGAAAAAAATCATGTACTACATGTTTACCTCTGCTCATACTATATCAACTACTTAAACTGTTTTTAAATCATAATCAACCTACAAGCAAAGAAGCTTCGCTGAACCAAACAAGTGGGATAACCACACATGGTCATCAGCAAGATGCTGTACCTATAAATGGTCACTGAATTTGCAATGTCATATGATCATAGCTTGACTGCAGACCACCTGCATGGCTCTACTTCTGCAGAATGGGAATGCCTTCAGCCATACAGCCTTTGAAATCCTTAGAAATAAAGCCCCTGAAGCTTGTTGTTACCACTCCATCCTTCTACACCATCAAACTTCAAAAACAAAAGCCAACAATGGAGGAAGTATGCAAAGCTGTTACTAGCTTAGCTTGTGACAAACCAGCCAGCAAAACAATGGTATATCCATTTTGATTTGATCAAATGCTGCAAGATCAAGTTCCTGAAGCCCCTGGAAAAAACCATTTGTTAATATTGGACAAATTCCTGTGGCACAAGAAACAACAGATGCCAATTTTACCAACTTATAAAAGTATAGGCATGACTGAGGCAAATGCATTAACTATAAGGGAATCTTGCTTCTGTGCATTGCAGACAACCATGCCTGAGTTATGTTATCCTGCATCCAAAGGCGACTGAGATTCTATCCTGAGTTCCAATGGATGTTTTGATTAGAAAGCTGAACAGTAAACATGATACTATCAGATGAGCTTTAAAAACTGCAGTTTAAATGTTATACCTTGTAGTACAGAGTCAATTATTACAGGTCATACAAAAAAACTGTCTTCTGAAGACAGTCAGAAAACAGAGTTGGAAATGGCCATGTAACAGAGGTAGAAACAAAAAGTTGCAGCTACTAACCACAGTTGAACACATTGGTTCCCTTAACAAAAAATATGTTAACTTGGAGCTGTGTTTTTTTAATGCTTTGAGGGAATAACTCACTTGCCCCAGCATTGTTTTCATCACTTTTAATACTACTCAAATTTTGTGTTTCTATGCCAAGTACTCTAGGTAGGTATTTTGGTAAACTTATTTAATTTGAGTCATATTACTTTTAGCATAACAAGAAAGATCTTGAAAAGTCCTTTTAAACGATATCCACTTCTTTCAAATATGATGGGTATAAAAATATATTAAAACTTTTATCATAAAATGTAACCTAAACTCTGGCCAAGTAAATTACATACAAAATGCTTTGCGGAGTGTAAGATACAATAATCACATTTTAAGTTAAGCATAATAATGACAAGTTAGATTGCAGAGTACATATAATGTAAAAGGTTTTTGCCAAAGAGAAATCTATTTTGAAGTTGTTTCTAAAAATCTTTTTATAGTTACAGTAACCATTTTTATCGAGACCACAGAGTATTCTGAATGCAGGTATGGTGCTTTTGCTTAGATGACAAATGGGCAAATGACGGAAGTCAACAAGCTGGGATAAACCAGTTGTCAGGGGGTCCTTCATATAAGGCTGCCTTGAGGTGGGGTATCTGGTGGTAGATTGTGTTAATATAGATTATGTATTTTTTTGCCAAGGGCAAATCTATTTTGTAATTGTTTCCCAAAGTTTGTAAAATGGGTGCAGTTGGGTTTTCTTGTGGAGTAAAGAATAAGTTGAATCACTTAGTTGTATCGTCTTTGCATGGATTTCTGAAATTCCGCTTTCCAGCAGGCTTATTATTACATATATTTCAATTATTGAAAATTATACCTTTTCTGTATAATTTAGGGTTAGACTAACTATATAAATATTAATAGACCTTAATCCTTTGCTATCTAGATTTTACGACATCAGCAGTCGCTTGCAGGAAGGGCTTCTGAAAGAACAACTGAGATTTGCGTAGGCCTAAATTTTATTTGATGTGAAAGTGTGACCGTGAAAATTGGGAATACTACAAAAAATTACTAAAACTTTACAAGATGAAAGAAAAGTGGTTGAATTAAATAAAAAATATTGCTTAAAATAACCTTTCTATGTCAAAGTCCAAGGTTTTTTAAGCAAAATTCCAGCACTTTCTCCACAACTTCAACTAGTGTTTGACAAAAATTCAAGCAATGTTAGAACAAAAAACAATAGATTTTTTTATAAAACCGGCTGTTTAGCAATACCTTACCAAAAAACATAGAAAAAAGGCAGGTTTTGTAATGCACCACTGTGCAACCACGAAAATGCTGTCACAAGACTTGCAACTACCAATATTCGAAGCGCGATGTGAAATGGCAATATACCTATTTCAGATCCTTTATTGTTGTTAACTGCCCATTATTCAGGAAGGACTTGAAATTTATGCCTATGCCAACTGTTGCTTATATTTCTGTGGCAAAAAAAGACAAGGGAAAGAACACCAGGAAACAAGCAGTAGTTTGTCAAAGATTCCTGAAGCGCTTTAACGAGATTAAAGACAGAAGAAATTGCACCGATTCCCCAAGATTAGTTTTCACTCTTATACATCGGTTACCATTTAAATATCTATGGGCCAATGTTAAACGGCCCTTATCGGTAAACGTTAATGATATAGGAAAACAGTGAGAATAGTTATCGACCAATTAGTTTAATAACACGGTGAAACGTAAGACCCACCGTTTTTCAACTGCAAGACCAAAACATGGATTGAAGGGGCTTTGTGGTTTTTCCATAGGTCCATGTCCAGGAGAAATCACACAAAACATAAATATGTCACGAAAAATAACTTACCAAGTCCGCTGAGGTTTGATTGACTCCATAAATTTACCAATATATTCCGTGGGAATTGTCAGAAAAAAAACGCATGGCGAAATTAGCAGAAAACGAAGGTTCAATTTCCCCGCCATTTGCTTCCTTGCCTCGCTTTCAAAACCATTCCGACAGCTGATCTGAAATCCACATATCTCGAGTTGATCAGGGCTCCAAATTTTGAAAATTTCATTTTCATGCTGGTACTTCCCAACACACACGATGACGTATCCGACCCAAAATCCAATCTCTATATAAATCTCGAAATTGGCCATTAATTAGATCTTCTGCAAGGGAAGTTTTCAATTTGATTGCTTTCAATAGCAGCAAATTATTATCATCCATTTATGGACCTGAAATCCAAATATCACCAGGAGAGTTGACAGTGTTTATATCCATTATAACATTATATCTGAATCAAGAGTATCAGGACTGCAGACGGATATATTATATCGTTTTCATGTTAGTAATCTTCAGATTAGCTATCCAATTTTCAATTTAAGTCAAATGGCTTTTATTTAATAAAATTAACAACAACATTACAAAAAATGAGAATTTGTCTAACTGATAATCTCAATAGATCGTTAGATTTGAATGGGTTACCGGATTTTGTAACTTTGATTATTAAGAAAGATGTAGAAAATGATAGACATTAGTTATATATGAAAACAAAATTGTTCAAGATCCATATTCATATTAAACTTAGGAAATTGATATTGATACTGGTGAACGTATTGATGAAAATAGTGTAATGCAGACTGATGATGGTTTAATTGATAGTCTAACATCTATCGGTAAAAATCTCCAATCAAAATTTACATCAAAACTCACTAAATCCTTAGCTAAAAGAGCTACTGAGAAAGCTGTTTAAGAAGGTGCCAGTAAAATCCGCTCTAAAATGGGGAGGCTTTAGCAAAGGAGATAGATGGTAAACTCATGAAAACCACTCAAGAGAATAAAGGTGATGTGATAGTAGATTTACTTAGGTCATATCCCAGTCATAAACAAGAGAAGAACACACACACACACACACACATATATATATATATATATATATATATATATATATATAAAGTCAGCCTTATCATTAGAATTTGATAAATTATTGAATTCGAAAATTATCTATAGTATTAATATATGTCATTAAGAGATCCGAAATATTGTGAAACATGAATACGTTTCAATAGAATTAATAACACCATTTACATTACCACAAAATGGTCAATATCAGAAGAAGATCAACAATGATTTTGTAGTTGATTCAAGTGGAGAGTCATCTCCCTACAATATGTATAAGCCAATTCTGGAACTTGATATCAAACCAAACAAGGCAGCGGGTGGTACTGCTCTTCAGGTTGCTGATAACACAGCGACTTTAAGCAGTGGTTATGGAACGATTCGCCCTCTTCGCGTTGAAACAGACAGAGTAAGTGTTTATGAATCACAAGAGAATCATCGTGTTGTTAACATTAAGAATCTTCTTGAACTCAGTAATGCATTTGCTGCTAGTATTGGTACTTCTATGTTTCATTACAAAGATACAGATACTGGCACAAGAGATAATAACACCGGTTTAAAAAGGAAAAAATCTCTTTTAACTGCAAATCAGGTGGTTAACATGTGTTTATCACTCAAAAGATATGGGATCTTCAAAGGCTTTAGAGATGAACTTGCTTCTTCTGGCAAGTATAAGGTTTTTTTCGTTTTAGAAGATGATAATAAGTTCGTTTTTAGAAACGATACAACAAAAGAAAATGATGCTCGTTACATAATCACGAAATTTGTGTTATTGATTCCAAATATAACTTTTAGTTCTGAGGGCCAAAAAGCTCTTTTTGGAGGGAGATCTAAAGCATACATTTGGAGTTATGACAGGGAAAGAATACTTAGCCTAACAACATCACAAAGATAAGGTGTTTTCAAACTTGAAAATTCAATAAGACGGCCTAAGGATGTTTTCCTTTGCTGTGTTGATCGGACTAAAATGTAGTCGCAACAAGGAAATTTCTTCACGTTTGACACATGTAACATCACTGGGGCTAACAATACAAAGTTTGCCTTTAGCAATGCTCAACTTGAAATGATCAACGGTACGTTTTATTCACAAATAGCTCTGAGATCAAACACTGAACTCTGTAGAGTGTATCACTGATTGAGTAACGACGAGCAGTTAGCATACTTGGTACTAATCATTTAATTTTGCTAGCATCATTTCAATCAATGTATGGTATCATTTATTTTAATTTAACATGTCAGGATCAGCAATTACATTACTCAGCTCACCTTTCATTTCGTTATCAGTTAAGTGGTACCCCATCTGCAAATTATGTTCTATATAGTTTAAAAATATATGAAATGGAGCTGATGGTTGATGTTCTTGGTAATAAAGCAATCATTCGATCTTACTTAGTTCTTGATTTTATTAATCATAAAACATGCATATTATACAAAATTATCAAGACTACTAATATATCATGAGTAAATACCATGGATACAGAGTGTATCTAAGTAAGACCAGAAACAGTACTTGCTAAAGCAATGATTAATAAGAAAGCTATTGTACCAAGACTAACAAACAGTGAATTGAATGGTTCCGACGAACTGATATTAACAAGAACACAAATTAATAGAATTCAAAAGACTAAAAATACTTCAATAGGTATTGGTTTGAAAATTTTAAGATTTCAGAGGTCGTGTTAGTCTTTCTTTCTTTTAAGTGCCATGTCTGTAGACGTTGGCTATCATGATGTTCCAATTAACCCTGTTCCTTGTCAGATGTAATATTTTACTTGTTTGTATTCCATTCCTCCAGTTTTTTGCCACATAGTCCCTCAAATCTCCCAAAAATGTACTTCGCTGCCGCCCTCTGTCTCTGGTTACTTCTTTACGTACGATCAGTCCCAACATTTCCAAACCCTCCTTCCTCATGAATTGTCCCAAGTATTCCCTCTCTCTTCTTCCG
>RDPX01000100.1:1362449-1392634 GCA_003991215.1 Morbakka virulenta
CCCCTTGACGCCGTTATCTGCTTTTCTTGGTTTTCGGTTTGTCATCATAATGTTCTTGGCAAGATACGGCAGTGGTTTGCCATTGCCTTCTGTCGCGCAGTACCATGTTGTAATGGTATATGACACCTAGTCGTTGTCTGTGTCGTGACAGATCATCCGCCTAGCCGCTGCGTTACTCCAAGCCGTTGACTCTAACTAGAGAGTTCTTCCGCCCTGAAGAAACATCCGACGCCCTGCTGCCGACGTCTTCATCGTAACCCTGATAGGGGAGGCTAAGGGGTTGCTGATACTTGCCCAAGGTATCACCCTAAGACTAAGCAAGTCGGGAGAGGACGCCTTATTTCCCCTTAGTGGACTACGGTTACCCGGTTCCACCTGCTTTCCCCTAACTCCGGAGGCAAGGGATGTCACCCCTTTCTATAGCAAGATTCTGCCATAGCCGTAGCCGTGTTAGTCATGTAATAAAAAAAGGTGGAAACCTTTTCACTAACAATATGTCACTTGGCACTAAATTACTACCAACGGTAACAAAAGGAGCATCAAAAATAATTCCTGGGTTAGCAGATGAGGTTGCCGAAGCTCCAGTTAAAAAGGTGGTTTCTCATTTCACAAACTAGAATCAACCAATTGGTTCCACACAAAGGCCTAATAACAAAGAAACAGAATGAACAAATTATGACAGCTGTTCAAACTGGTGGTAAACTAGTGGTCAGATTAAAACCAAAACAAACAAGGTGGTTTTCTTGGAAGGTTATAAGCATCATTTGGTGTTCAGATTCTTGTGAAAGCTTTGACAGGTAATTGTCTCAGAAATAGAGGTAGATGGCTTCAAAACAGAACATAAAAAACAGCTGCTGGATTAAAAATCAGTCCTTATTCTGATATGTTATTGCCATATAAACCTCCTTAGGTTGGTTTGGGAAGCAAAAAAAAAGGCTTCTGGTTGCTTTTTGGCAAGAACAGTCCTTTTAAAAATATCACTATATTAGGAATAATATTTAAAAAACCCACACAATTTATTCGTACTCCACTATCAAACATTGATTTGAATCAATGGGCTCATTGTCTTCAGATAAAGAATTTTAACGGTGTCCTTTACAAAGACCAAATTCTTAATCGAACTTAACTAGGATTTTATAATATCAACTTTGACAATTCTTAAGGAAATGGAACTTATTGGGTTGGAATTTTTTGATAGACCTGATATAACCCTTTATTTTGATTTGTTTGGGTTGGTATCACCTCATAAAATTGTTTTAATTGTCTGATAAATTATGTGTCAACTATATTTATAATAGTAGTCAGTTTCAAGATTTGAAACCAGTGCTTTGTGGTTATTGCCTGTATTGGATCAATGAATTATTGAAAGGAAAAACACATTATAAAGTGATAAGTCTGTTTTTTCACACTTACACTGTTTACAATGAACAATTAATCAAAAAATATTTTTGAAAAATCTAATTTAATAAGTTAATAAAATGCCTATTTTGACCGTAATCATAAGAAAAATGTTACAACAATAGAGGTAATATCAATAGAATCAAATGAATGAAGTGAAAAGTATAGACCTTCAGCTGAATTAGAAGATCCAATTGTTGATATTGATGCTGTGACTTTATCATATCCAGAGAATAAATACCTTGATAAAAACACTGATTGATCCATTAATGGTGGAACTAATATTTCCTCAAATAATCTTTTTGTTCTTCAGAATCCTCCGACATTTGATTCATCGGCTGTCTCTTTTGGCTACATTTAATCACATTTTTGTAACCAATTGTGCGAGAGTTTATTGTGGAAATACCATGCAAGATATGGTACATCTATAAACTTGACCGTGGTATTTTTTAGAAGTAATATGTTATAGGTCAACAAGGTAAGTATCGAAGTTATATGATCAGACGTTATCTGAAAATCATGCTGAGCAAACAACTTTAGCTAACCAACGAACAATTTGCACTAAAGGAAATATAATTAATAATCGTTTTTATCTTGATTTTTAACGGTAGTCAATGAATGATTAGTGATATCAATCCTAATGTCTCGTCTAATAATCATAGTTTAGTACCAGCACAAGGCATCGTCAATGTGTTTATTTTTTATAAACTGAACACATTTGACGGTACATCTTGGGCTAGAAATGCTTTGTTCGGTCACGACGATGGAGGTTTTGATAAATTAGTGGTTTTCTCACCAACTGGTCACCTAATTGTAGGTGATACAACAAATTATCATATCATTATTGGACCACACAGTTTCAATTTAAAAAACACCAAATGGAAATTACCAAACTAAAATCTTCTTCATCTTCGTCTTTCATCCGACTTCTGGCAGGTCGGCCGCTCGACTCTTCTTTCTCCACTTGACTCGGTCTTCCCAATCTCCTTCTCTCGCTCCCACTTCTTTCATGTCAAACTAAAATGCTGGTGAATTAAATAAGCGGTGTTTCTTATCCATTCACTGGAATGTACCAAGAAGAGCAAACATATCTAATTTTGGGTATAATGGAAAGAAACTGTAATTTTACTGCAAGAATATCAAAAGATCAAATCTCATGACATTTGGAGACAAAAACCCAGATGGTTTTTGCTGGCCTTAAAGGGTCTATACTTTTTTTCGGTTTGTATAAGGATATAGTTATTCTATATGCTGTTATTAAATGTTCTTTATGAGAATTGGTATCATATTGATCATAATTCGATAACATTAGACTGAAATTTGTATACACTGTTATATATGACATTTAATCCTCAAGTTTGTTTAAAATATTTGAAAGATACATTTCAAATTACAAAATAATTGTGTGATCGGATACAAATGCGATATATATCAAATGCTAGCATACCATTCTCTAGACGAATTATTAACAGCTGATGATATCCTCGAAGAGTATAGTCAAGAAATAGGTAAAATTGGTCCAATAGATAGTTGTTGTACGCATGTACTAGAAAGACTAATTAGAATGATTAAATGTTGCCATGGTCATGCTACTTTTCACGATGCTTATGGTTGCTTTTACAATAAATATCAAAAAGGCTGTGGAAATTGTTATGTTATGCCTGAAAAGAAAACACCTCATTGTTTTAAATCATCATCGTTATTAGGACATGTATGGTTCTTTGTGCAGTATGTTTAATAGTAACCAATATTAATGTGTTACTTTTTAATAATATTTGATTTTTTCACCAATCAAGTCTAAGATTTTGTTCAAATATTGCCTGTTCTTAACAATAATAGGTTCACATTTACTCACTGGCTTATTCCTTTAAGGTAAATTACCCATATAATTCTTTAAAATGTACTCTAAATTAATCATCCTTTTACCATTACCTGATGCTTGCGATAATATTTATTATATCTCTTCAAATAGTTTGAAAATTTTATCTCTTTGATTTGAGTCAAATTGAATATTATTTTTTGAACTTATTTGAAATATTAAATTCGAAATGTGATATCGACGCTTTTTTTAAAATTCTAGATCTACAATTATAAAAGTCAATACATCCTTCAGCATATTTATATTCATGAACGGAAGCACAATTAACACAAACAACCACACCATCTCATTAATTGGTAACGGTTCATTGCAACAACTTTGTTTACTTGATTTTTGTGTTTGTTCATTTACAGGTTCTTGTATTTGTTTACTACAGAAATCACAAGTGATTTTCTCAAGATCGATTAACGCTTTGTGCGCATCATTATTGCATTGATTTGCTTTTTTCTTATTCATATGTTCTATAATAAGATTATATAATATGATGACGGACAATGTATTAAACAATAGTAACTTACATAACGTGATATCCTTTTTATTGTTGGTGTTGGGAGGGACAAATATGAGAAAATCACCTTATTGGCAACAACGAATCCATCATACCGTGACTAAATTTTTACACCTTCTTTTCTGGATAAGACACTTTAAAATATGTCTTCATAACATAGGATGATACTACCATAATATAGAAATACGATGAGTGCTTTTTGATGGTGTTAAGATACACAATTATCAGGTAAATTTTGAAGATTGTTTTACCACAAATCAATAAATAGCTAAAATAATTTTTTTATCATTATGATAAGTAGTATCGGAATTTGTGTGTTTTGGCACATTTTAAATGGGCCGACCAAAATGTCTCTTCGCTGGGTGATGACAGGAAAACTTTTTAAAGTATTAAGTAAATTTAAATTTCTCAGCTACAAAACAGAATGCTTATAAGCAAGATGTCAATACAAACGAGGTGGCCTGCCATGGACAGAGCTATTTAATTGAATAGGAGAAAGCAATTGGATGTAAAGGAAGTAGAAGGACACTCTGATAATGATGTCTAATATTTTCTATACTGTATATGTTGGTGAGTTTTCAAATGCAGCAGTGGACTCGGCATGAATTCCCACACTTAGCCCAATAGCATAAGATCGGATTTTCAGGAGGTGCCAAGATCCTGTTTTGTTAAGTGTACCGAATTGTTTATTTACCAATTTCAAATTTTTATCAGAAATTGCATCATTTTTATGCTCATTAACCTCCCTCTTTGTGAAAAAAGTATGTAGAGTTTTTGTAATATGAACCACAAAGAGAGGAAAATACTTATCAAATACTTAGGAGATGCTAGCTTGTCGTAATATTGGTTGTCAGCCAGTGACGCCAGAGAGCCCAAAACGAGCACGTCCTTAGACCAACTAAGTAACTTGAAAAAAAAAGGAGAAGGAGAGACCTGATAGTATCTGGAGAAGAACAACAGAGAAGAAGAGAAAAGATGGAGGCTGGACATCATAGGAAAAGGACAAAAGTGGGAGACAAAAAATGGTAGAAAATAAATATGTGGAGACCTTCTTTGCTACAGACTGGAAAAGTTTTATTTAAAGGAAAATATTTACAGCAAATTTTATAACGTCTTCTTTCTAATGACTAATGCATAGGGCGAAATCTAAAAATCGAATGTCGAGATCTCTCATATAAGTTACTTCCATTTTTAAAATAACTTTAAAAGCCAAAATTGAATTTTTAAAATGTAAGTTCATGTGCAAGTTCATGTGTTATATACCATTCAATTTTAGAAACAACAGGTATAGTATTCAACTGCAGATACAAAATCTTTTTTGAAAATATTTTACTTTTACATTCCTTTTATATGGGCGATGCACTCTGTCATCGAGTCTCTTGTCTCAGAGCACGATTCTTCTTAAAAGGTAAACTTGAAGTTTTTTACTATGTCTTTTCAATATGAAAAGGAACTGACTCCCGTAAAAGTATCACATTTTATTTTCAAGGACAGCCTTGCCAACAAAAGTGCATATTTGTAAACTAGAAGAAGAAAAATAAGTTAAATAGAGATTAAACAGCTTGGTCGGTTGATCTGATAAAATCAGATCAACAGACCTAAACAGTCCTTTAAAAATTGATGTTTTTGGCTACCTCTCTGTGTAGGCAAAAAACGACCTGTGGCAACATAAATTGCTAAAGAGTTTCATTTATTCACCTCTTCCCAATTAATATTGTCAGGAACTTTCAAGGAGACTACTAATTTATCACCATATTCAGCCAAAAAGTGTATCCCGCCTTAAAAAGTTAGTTGTGTTATCAGCGATATAGACACATAAATTCTCAGGGTGAATAAAGGCCCAAAAGTGTAGAAAGCTCTGGCCTCTCAAGGGGTTTATAATCCCAGTTTCGGTTTCAAAGGCTTCCAACCGGCTGATTTTGATATTTTAGACTCTAGGACTCTTAGGAAAGGTTACGGCTGGCGGCATTAGCTTTATGTCTCTTTAAAACTATTCAATAAAGATAAAATGCCAAAGGTCTAAGCACAATAAAGGTAGAGACAGGTGGAATAGACAAAACAAAACAACAATATCAGCAGCTGGTAGAAAAGTGAACTGCAGAGGTCAGGTTATTTCAACATGATGTTACAGTAAAAATCCATGTTGAGGACAAAGTTGTTGAGATAAAGGGAGTCATGAGCTTGCAAGGATTTCAACAAAATCAACTAACAGTGATTTGAATATTTTTGTGTTTTAACGTCACCTGACGCAAACCAATGGCTTTTTCTTTTTTAAAGTTCCAAATTCTTTTCGTTCGCTAGGGGCATCGCACCCTGAACTTCTTGGTTTTGGTACAACTGCACTAATCATTAAGCCACAGCTCCTCGACTAACAATAACCTGAATGTTTGATGAAAAATTTCCTTTTCGAACAAATCGTATCCCTCCAAAAATTCATCAAAAACTGTTTTCTTTGCCAAGCTCTCAGGATAGGATGAATATTGATCAAGTCGTGCCTATTTCAGGTAAGCTCGACCAAAGGTCGGAAAAAGCTGCTCCCAGAAACACATAATCCAATGACATTGGTTTAAATCTACCAAAGTAAAATAACAATCACACTGCTACAGGGTTTCCAGTGAATTAGGTTACTGGAGATTTAATCCCAGATCTAACACAGGTGTGGTTACTGTATTAGGTCTGTAAAGAGTTATAATTGTTTGGGAATCCCAATTTAAAGTCATGCTCTCAGATTTTTGCACGACCAAACACAAGGATAAATGATTTTTATACTCAACTAGTTTCCTATCAGGAAAATGATTTGAAAAGTCAAAAAAAATTAAAAAAATTAATATTTTTCATTTTTTATCTGGAATTGTTTTGTTGTGTTCAGAACACCACGACCGCTGGCTGTGGCACTACATTCAAGTATTTAAAAAAATCCTATACATATTGTTTACCAATGTCGGATTTGTAGTATTTTGAATAACAATTTTGGGTTTTTTTTTACCTTTTCAAAAATGTAGCTGCCTAAATGCTGTACAGATGCCGTTTCTTTCACTGGTTTGGCGTGATGAGAGTTTTGTATTGCCATATTGAACCAACTTTTCTTTCTTTTCAGCTTAACATCATAGCTGTGTCTTTTGACACTGTTCAGTTTCCCCACATTCCCTTTTCAATTCACTTACATTAAATAAACTTTTCTATTTGTTCTTTTTAAACTTTAGTGATTCCTGTGAAGCGAATAACATTATACCTGTCCAACGACCTCTTTATTGATCGCAATTCATGAGCTGAATCCTAAACAGACAGATTGTAAAGTGCATGTTGGAATAGGACAAGATAAGAAATTCAAAAGCAGCATATCTAACCATTCCAATGCTCTGTTGTGTATGCAATAAATAGGTTATGATTTACGAAGATCAAATGGTACCAAATAAATCCGAAAAGACGTATAACACTAAAAGTTTTAACAAAACCAAAGTCAATATTTATTGACGTCCTACTTTATACCAAGGATTTGGAGCATAACTGAAACAGGGACAGCATTTTCTTAGAAATTTCTTTTAAGAGGGCCATCAGTCAAGCTTCCATCTTTACGTGTCTCTGCCTTTTATTTCATCTCCGATTTCAGAGAATTAGAATATGCGTCCCTTAGATCTTTAAGGCAAGCTCGCCAGCTCTATTGTCGGGGCTACTAAATTTATTTTGTCACAGCATAATACTGGGGGTGAAGGATAAATTATTAATAACAACCCAAACAGGTTGTACTTATTAGAAGTAGATTTATTTATGTAAAGAAAAATGTTGAAAATTTGACATAAAAAATTCTGTTTCAACTGAAACAATAAAAGTAGCACTCAAGGATTAAAATTTGCGTACATGTACGGCCATTAATGCTCATAAATGTAAAAAGTTTTTAATTTAATTTTTACAACGACATTATTATTTATCATTAATATTTTGCATATTTTGCATATTTTGTGCTGGTATTAATATTATATTTGAAAATAGGGAGCTTTCAAGATGAATGATCTCTGGTCAAAAAAAGCAAAAAAAGTCTTAGTAAGCTATGGCTTTTATTTGGTTATTTTGTACCAGAGAAAAACATAAAAATGTCAATTGTACGTTTATTCCTAAACCAGCCATAGATCAGTTAGCTTATTTTGCCAGAATAGTGATGTTACTATTTTGATATCTTGGTAACATAATGGGAGCTGGTGTCCAAAAATCCTGAAGACGACAAACATTGTATAATTTTTAGCTCCTTCATTTCAAAATCTAAAAAAATGATTCTTGAAATATATTCAGAGGACATTAACTCTGGCGCAAAGTATGTGTGTCAAAAGAAGAGAGGCAAAACGTATCGATCTGCACTATTTCAAGAGAATATTCTCAAAATCAACACCACTGTTACTCACAAAAAGGGTTTAGCAGGTTGTAAAACCCTATCGCGTCTTTTCTGAGGGAATTCGGTGTTCCTCAATACCAACCCCTTTTTGAACAAATGACATAAAAATTGACCTATAATGTGGAAGGATTCTTATTATACATTATATGGAATGCCCATGTATATGATAACTGTTCTCTTCTCAAACAAAGTTGTAATTTTAGCTTTGTTTCTCAAAACGGCAGAAAATTTGGGTTTAAAAGGTGGTTTTAGTAGCGTTTTCTGCTTAATACACCAATTTAATTGCAGTTGTTACATATGGTTAAAAATAAATTTGTCGTTTAAAATTGTATAGAAATCTGTTGATAATAAATAAAGCTGCTAGAAGACTAAGTCTGGTAATGAACTTTCATGAGACAAATTTGCTCCAGTAGTGGAAACCTTTTTCTCGACAGTCTAGCTGTCAAGCAAGCTCAGGACGAAACTCTTAGAAAAACTGCCGGTGGTATTTTTCTTTAATTATTAATCGTTTTGGACAATGTATTGATCTGTTAGGGAAAAGTCAAGGTGCTAACAATGGGCGAATAATACAGAGAATTTATAAAAGCACGGTTAGATTATTTAGTTTATTAATAAGGATTTTTAACCTTATAAACACAATTGCAATGTAATAAGAACTATGATAATCTATTTGGCAATTTTTCTACAATTTCTTATCTTTTTACAAGTCAGGACATCA
Source organism: Morbakka virulenta (assembly GCA_003991215.1). Taxonomy (NCBI): domain Eukaryota; kingdom Metazoa; phylum Cnidaria; class Cubozoa; order Carybdeida; family Carukiidae; genus Morbakka; species Morbakka virulenta. The sequence goes on from RDPX01000100.1 coordinate 1,371,340, forward strand.
GATACTGGTGACCAAACCGATAGAATTTTTAAAAGTAAGTTAAAGAAACAAAATGACAGAGGTCTGAAATTTCCAGTATCTTTGAGTCTTAAGTCTGCTTTTCCAAAGTCGCAAGGAAAGTTGGTCAGGCAAACAAAAGCTCAAAATACCAAGGAAAACATTAAACAAGAATTTGATTTGCGTAAGGCCTGGGATAAATATGTACTTTCTAATGCAACTTCAAGGAGCAAGGTCAAGAATCAAAAAGCTAGCAATCGCCAGTTCATACCTAACATAAAGGAGGATGCATACCATGTTGCTGGTGATTATTCAGATGAAAAAACGTCTGCTCCTTTCTCGACATTTCAGTCAGAAACTTCACGTTTGATTCATATTGAACCACAGAGCAAAATAGAGGAGGAAGCATATGTTACCAATGCTCATTCGGATGAAAAAACATCTGCTCCTTTTTCGTCGTTTCAATCAGACAGTTCAAGTGTATTTAATTTTGAACCACAACATAAAATACAGGTGGAATCATACCATATTACTAATGCTCATTCTGATGAAAAAATATCTACTCCGGTCTCCGCATTTCGCTCAAGAGATTCAAATGTGTTTAACCTTGAGCCTCAGCGTGAATACTATCCAAATGCAGTTATTAACCAATATGTTGGCCATCCAATAGAGAAATTGGTAGGGGAGGTACATCGATATGTTCCAAGGACCGACTACTACATTAAAGCATCAGATGTTCTTAATCAAATTGAACGACAGTACCATGGACATAATTTCATAATACGCCACTCGCCACTTCAGGCAGCTGGACCGATGAATGAAGTATCTTATAAACCACGAGTGATTCAGGTACCTGAAGAAACAACCGAAGTAGCTCATGAAACAAGTGAGGTTCAGGTCCCTGAGCACACAACAGAGGTAGCTCATGAAACAAGTGAGGTTCAGGTCCCTGAGCACACAACAGAGGTATCTCATGAATCTAATAATGTTCAAGTCCCTGAGCAAACAACAGAGGTATCTCATGAATCTAATAATGTCCAAGTTCCTGACGAAACAACAGAGGAATCTCATGAATCTAATAATGCCCAAGTTCCTGACGAAACAACAGAGGAATCTCATGAATCTAATAATGCCCAAGTTCCTGACGAGACAACAGAGTTATCTCATGAATCAAATGATATTCAAGCTCCTCCACAGATAACAGCAGTAGGTCATGAGCCAAACCCAGCTGTGTTTGGCATCCAGGCAATACCACACATGAATGAAAACCAGGCTAAGGACGTCAACAGAGACAGTACTGATGTTTCCGAAATAGAATGTCATGACTATGACGCTGAACGGGACGAATCCTGCCTTGACAATAGGAAGTAGTAACTAAAGGAAAGGTAATTAAATGTTTTGTTGTTGTTTTTAAATACTTTGAATAGCTTCCTGAATGGCAGTGCCTTCATAAATTTCTCCTTTCTAATTTTATATATGCTACTAACGTAATTGATTTGTTGAACATTCAACTGATAGAAGTTTTTTAAACATCTTTGATTTTAGTTTCACGAATAATTCAGACACTTTTTATTGCATGTATGGCGCAAAAATAATTTAAGTTAAAAAAAATTATTTGTTAAATTTAGATTAATATCATATTTAATAAGAAGCCGTAACTGATATAGGCATGCCAACACTAATTATTTTAGTTTTTAATTGTATTCACTATACATAAATGAAGGTATTACTTGATGAATACCAAAGGCTAGCCTCACTGAATCATTAGGGGAAAAAAAGAGAAAAAAACCCAACCCAATGTTTCTCTGTCAGTTGGCACTGTTACATTGTTCTCTATTCTTATTGCTTCATCGTTTTGGGTATGTTGTTTCTAAATTTTGAAGATTTTTCCATTCTATCAATTTTGGAAAATCCTTTGATTAAAGTTCAAATGGTTGTAACAAGTCACAGCCTTTGCCACTGCCATCGCTGAAAAATGCAAAAAATGAAGCTTTTGGAAAGTTTTTATGATCTCCAAATAGTGTTGATTTTTTAAAACTTTTGAGATAATGTGACATTACATTGCATTACATTGCATTACATTGCATTACATTGCATTACATTGCATTACATTGCATTACATTGCATTACATTGCATTACATTGCATTACATTGCATTACATTGCATTACATTGCATTACATTGCATTACATTGCATTACATTGCATTACATTGCATTACATTGCATTACATTGCATTACATTGCATTACATTGCATTACATTGCATTACATTGCATTACATTGCATTACATTGCATTACATTGCATTACATTGCATTACATTGCATTACATTGCATTACATTGCATTACATTGCATTACATTGCATTACATTGCATTACATTGCATTACATTGCATTACATTGCATTACATTGCATTACATTGCATTACATTGCATTACATTGCATTACATTGCATTACATTGCATTACATTGCATTACATTGCATTACATTGCATTACATTGCATTACATTGCAATGCATTCGATTACATTACCTTAGCAGAACAAAGGTTGACATATTTAATGGATAAATTTCGTAGGGTATTGAGAATAGACAAAGTAATATCAGCACTTTGTGACATCATGTTTTCAAAATAAGCGCTTAAACTGGTTCAATACCTTTAGAATTGAGCATCAAAACGAAAATGAGTAAAACTTGTCTACTCCTTGATTTATTTATTGGATACATTTATGAATAAAAATTTATTGCTGCTGAAACAATGATACTCCCTTTTGGGGTTCCATCTACTAAAAGTATTAGTTATGCTAAATAGATGAAACTCCACACACTAAGAAGTTAAAAAACAGGAGTCACATTTAAATTACAAATAAAAGAAATACAATACAACAACAACAAAGGATTTGTTAATTGTGGTCATTTCATAGTATTTGTTTTGAGATAATTTATTTCTTTACTTAAGAACTTTGCAAAGTTTTAATTAAGATGTCCCTTAGAAGCATTTTGATTAAAGTTTTAAATTTGATTATCAAAAGGAAGCAATACAAATAAACCTAGATAAATTTTTCCTTTATTTAATAAAACTTTTTATTTTGGTAGAACATGATATTCATTTGTGACTTCCTCAGTATCACAAATACCACACTTTCTCAGTTCATTGTCAAATTTGAATCATTTTCCAGTTTCATTTGTTAACTAATGACTAGCTGTTCTGAATCAACATAGTTGATTTATGAGGTCTATTTCAAATAGATTTACTTCAAGTCTAAAAGTATTGTATCTATTTGATAACTGTATTTCATATTTCCATTGGTATCTAATATGAACTGTAAATATATTTTTGACTTAGTTTATTACAGTTTGTACAGTGAAGTAAATCTCAAAAAATGATAACCTGATACAATCTAATACTCATTTACCAGTATTTATCACCTATTTGTCCCATTATTTTAATGAAATTGAATAAAAATTATTTGTGATATTTTGGATCCCTTCACTTTTAATAATTTACCCCAAAACTAATTAATCGAGTTTAAATTGTTAACATAATTAGTAAACCTCCTAATTCCCCATAACCATGTAGTTTTGAGTTGATTTTAAGAAAAAACCCCAGTAGTTTGAAATACTATAACTCTGTCCTTTCCAATGTGGTTGTATTTTCAAATTCCTATCTACAGCCCTTACAAGAAAATTTATCTTACCAGCGTGGCATTCAATTAAGGTCCAACTAGCTGAGGTACGCTGCGCTGCCAGCGTGTGTTCTTCTTCTTGTTCTTTTGCTACTGTTGAATTAAATTCACAATGAAAGAAAGGAAATTTATAAAACAATGTTTTTACTTTACTCCTTGACTTGAAGGAAGGCTGTCTGCCTCACTTGACTTGGCAATGTTGAATTAAAATCTGCCATGCATCACACACAATTTTATTTTATGGAGTAAAAAGATAATATGATTAGCACACAACTTCAATCAATTCTAATCATATTTACAAGGGCATCGAAAATCTAGGTATTTGCAAGCCGCAGTCCTGATCTAAAATCCCTGGAGAAGACCCTGGCAACACATGTTCACAATACCTTAAACACGTGAAAAATAATTTAATTCTATCAACATAGTCAATTGCCATTGAATTTATTTAGCAGCTAAGTAAGAGACGCTTAAATGCTTTTTATTTAACATGCTATTGGCAAAAACCCACTAATCTCTATTGCATTGTCTCATCACATCCAGTTAGTGATCATTCCAGGTTTCCATTATTTATTGTTTCTTTTAGTCAATATTTGCAATTGCCTGGTGTTTTTTCAAAAGAGACAGGCAGACATTGAAAAACAGAATTTAGGGTTTTAGCAGTATATAAGTAAATGGACATGTCATTTAATTCAGTTTTCTTTAACACATGAAACATATATTGTTTTGTTTGTTCATGTTTTAATGTACTTGATGACATTGGTCAATCATCCAAAATTTGAATACCAGTTTCAAGTATTTGAATTTTTTGACAATTTTAAACTTTCCTTTTTCAAATAAAAATTCACATTTTTTTCTGTATTTTAATTAAAAATCATCATTCTTGTTTTGTCTAGTCTCACTTTTAATTTCCATGATTGACTGTATCTATTCAGGATGAGAAGATGGGAGAAAATTTGAAATTTTAAAAATTGGACATATTTGTATGTTGCTCATCAAGTTGCCTTGTTACAAGAATAAAAAATGGCTTGTAATTATCATCCTGGCCCCCACTCTTAACTGAAGCTGCTAACGAACTTTGCAAAGAAATCATAAAAGAAATCTTTACTCTTGAATTATGGAATTGTTGTATTTGGAATATTTATACCTGGACATGGAAGTTAAAAATGTTGGGTCGTTTTCAAAATCGATTCCATGCTTCACTTTATTTACGTTTAACTCTGTTTTTAAAGTACAGAGCATTAAATTTTTTGTCAGTGAACCTGTGTATGACCATGCAAATACAGTATTGGTTATAAAATTGTATTCAATCCAATACTTCCGCATGCGTTTATTAAAAATAAATGAAATAAAATAGTTTTTGCTCACCAAATCTATGACTTTAATGTGAAGCAGCATTGTACCAAAGGTATAACTATCACAAAAAACTTATTCAAAAAGTTACAACTGGTTACACTTCAAGAAACAAATTTTATTATTTAAAATTTTGTTTACGTATCAGCTATTTTGCACCACCTATAAGGAAGAACCTGACCTTTAATAACTATTTTTCACGTTTTTCTCCTTCCTTTCCTATATTTGCATTAGAAATAAAGCACGTAATATCCGCTTGTTATAAGTCATTATTGATGAAGCTCACTTTAAGAAATCACAGCGACTGTTCTTTTTCTTGCTCAAAAAACCCTTAGACGCATTAATAGTCAATTGGAAAAACCTTTCCGTCTGCATTTTACTTTCTTTTCAATTACTCAAAACATACAATGTGTTTTAACTAACTGATCAAAGAAAATGTATATGAAGTTCTATTGATGCTTTATTTCACTTGACATTGGTATTCAAGTTTTGCAAGAGTGCAAACATTTTACTATATTTTCACCGTTGCAACCCATTTGGTCGGTCCTGTAACATGCTAGACGGATAGTCGTTAGTTTTAGGGCTCAAGGATATCTGTAGTGGGCTGCTTTATGTTCCCTACAATAACAGTTTGATCACTTTATGTAAAAAATGTTTTTGAATAAAACCACCATTTTATATCCCTATGCTCAATGGATAACATTTCAATGTTGTTTTATCACGATTATTAGCGAATAACAGCTCAGAGTAAAAATACCGTCCTAGATTTATTTAAAGTGAGCTTAAATATGGCAACACTTTGAAATATAATATCAATAGTATCGAGCCTTTCAGAATAAGATTATAAAGATGACACAGATCAATTGTATAAATTAACTATTTCAATCTTGGTGAATTGAGTAACATAAAGTCAAATAGGCTAGACACAGTGTTGCATCGTACGTCTGGCATATGTTTATAAATGCGCACTAAGTTAGTGATTATAACAAGTAAACATAAAAAGTAAATCGTAATACTTATTCTAGCGACCAATGATAGAAAGTTTCATTTGATGATAAACAGTTTAACTAGGAAAACGAGGTTGAATTAAATTGGTAATAATTTGGGACTCGTTTAAAGGGATCTGATGTATTAGGAAACAATTTTCCTAAATCGAATATTCCATCACACTAGAAATATGAGAAATACCTGATGTTCTGATTGCTACCACAACTATCATTAATAATAACTATGGTACCAATTGGATGCGTCATTGACATAGTAATAATTGATAATTTAATAAATTGAGATTATAAACGAATAAAGAGCCTATCTTTTAAAAGGCAAATTGATCCTGTCCTTACGATACGAGGACATTGAAAAGGGGAGAGGGAAATAGTCCATGTCTCAATCTCAGAGGTACAGATAGTTTAGAATTGTAATAATTTTAAGGCTATTGCTTTTATGATTGGGCAATTAGGCACTTTTTCGAAGGGCGTCCATTGCTGGTTAGGTGAAGTAAGCAGCAAGATCTTCTTTTTGCCTCTTACAAATATGAGTATATTAGCAACAGCAAGTACCGTATCACATGTTCTTAACTTTTTCAGCTGGAGACAGTAGTTTAACATTAGCAGAAAGAACATGCGAAACAAATAAAAGGCACAGACATCATCTTATACTGCTACCACTATTGCTACTACTATTATAACTGAAAATATTGCTGATAAAATAATAGTGATAAACTAATAATGGTAATAAAAGTAATAATAGTGATAACAATAAATATAATAATAATAATAATAATCATGATGATGATGATGATAATACAAGATGATGACTAATAGCGAATATTTCTGAACATCTAATAGAGTATTAATTAATGATATTGACAATGACTTTGACTACAAAATGTACGTTGATCTCTGTGAACAACGATTTTAAGATATCCAGTTCTTTTCTCAGTGCCTTTCTGTGGCTGTTGTAGATGTTAAAGAGCTGGGTCCTTTATCTAAGTTATTGCGCTTTCTGTCTTTGTGTTACTGTAGTCGTGAAATGGAATTCACTTTGAGAAAGCGGCTTGACAATGTGAGCAAGTCTTCTTTGTTGGTGGGTTGCAGCTCGACTCAGATGATTATATCATCATCTTCTCATATTCTCGATAAGTCAGTGTTCCTGAATACAAAAATTTGAAATTGAATGTCCCTCACCTTTTCTTTTATGACCATCAGTGATCATCTTTCTCAGTATATGAATATAGATCAACTTAATTCTCTTCTGTTGTTGATGATTAATGTCGTAATTTCGTATTTGGCATGAGTACGTCAGTCGAGTGTAAATCTTCCTAGTTCTGAGAATGAAGACTTGGTTTCAGAGTTCGAACTGGTGGAATAAAACTATTTACAAAAAATAAGAAGACAAATGCATAAGAAACAAAAGCAAACAGTTTAAAATTCATATTCATATTTAAAATTCACGATTGTTACATGTGAATTAGAATGTTCTTTAAGCTGCTCCTCGGATTTTTCGTAGCTTTCGATTTGACAAATTTTCTCTATAGTTAATTTTAATTCTTTGTAGCATTACAGTGTATTTATTGCTTTGTGTTTGTTATTTGTTTTTCTGTAACGTGAACTAGACCTGGAACTGTTCACCTGACTCCTTGTTGAGGGATTTTTGTGCAAACTTGCAAGCCCTAGCCCAGCTTTCATCGACGACCGATATAAGCTTCTGGCTTGGGCTTGCCTCTCCATAGATCTTTGTCAGTACAAGTTGTGAAATATCAGCAAGCTGCTCAATCAGTTGTATATTTCATCTGTAGTATTCCACAATATGTGAATGTTAGTAGTATTATTGAATGATAAATTGTAGCACCTGTGTCTTGACCATGATACATCTTATTCTCGCAAAAGGTCGTAGCCTGCGGGATGCTTTATTCAAAAAAGCAAGAAAATTCGAATTCAGGTTTAGCAAGCTATTTGAGCAAAACCAAGTTGTGTCACTGATTACAATTTGATGCAAAATTTGATTTTGAATCGTTCAATTTCCTTGGTGGTGTTTTGAGAGGTGTGAAGAAAATGCAATTTGTTAACTTCTCCTTACACTTAAAATAAATTCATTGTTTTTTTCCCAGTCTGCTAAAGTATCCATTTCCTTTGACAAGTTGGCCTTGATAGACCGTATGTCTTTGTTCGCAACAAACAAGGCTACTTGATTAGCATAATTTAATATACTCTAATACTCATTTACATCTTCAACATTGAACATAATTAATTTTGAACAAGCACCCAATATTGACATATTCCTGAAAACAGTATGTGATCTATAGCGAGGCAATTGTTTAAGGATACTTTTCCATTCTGGGTTAAAAGGTAATCCTTCAACTGGTCTATTTTCTTTCCTTAAACTCCCTAACGAGAGAGTTTCTTTAGCAACATCGAGTGACTTATATTGTCAAAAGCTTTGCGCAAGTCAATAAACTACACTCTTCCTTATATTATTCAGCAAAAATTTGTTGCATGTGGATGGCCGGAAGCTTAATTAGCACTTTCTATGCAGGTGGTATTAGCGAGAAAAAAACGTTTCTCAAGTGTGACTTTCTTACTGATCTTAGAAATCAAAGAAATTATCAGTATCAGTGTATAATTATCAGGTTTAGAGTTAGTGTTGGGGTCGGTTATGTCGTGTGGGGTGGGGACAACTTTTGCCATCTTCCAGTCGGCTAAAAAGGTGCTGGTTTTCAGTGAGAAACGATGATGATGATGAGATTTGCTGAGGAAGCAAATATCAAATCACCTGTATCTTTGTTTAGGCCTGACGAAAGAGTGTTTTATCCAGTTGCCGTATTTCTTTAGAAGAAGCTCTGTTCTTGCTCAACCTCTTGCTTTGATATAATCATGAATAGGAATTTTAGATTTTACATTGAAATTTTTGTTGAATTTTTCCAAATAAAGTTACATCATGCAAAGTCCTTCTCTTTCAAAGTTGCTACAGCACTTGTGAAAAAGAAACAAAAAGCATCTGCTATGAGATATGTATCTCTTATCTAAACACAGTCGACATCCAAAGTTTTCATAAACACCTTGTCACTTGTCTTGGTGGAGTATTTTATTTTAAACCTCTTCCAGAATTTATCTGAATTCTTGGAGCATTCCTTTAATAAATGCCTATGGTTGTTAGATTTTTTCTTCTTTGTTGCAATATTGACCTTATTTTCTCTTTTGGTTGTATACCGAGGTATCTGACTCATTCGTTTACGTCTCGATCTCCTGTGCAAGTTAGCTTTATCATTCATATGAACCTTTACCATCTTGTTATATCATGGTTCTGGTTTATCTCTAGGTTTGTCTGGCATCTTAGAGATATGACGCCGGAATATTTCCAAAAGACCGCTTTTCACCCTCCCCCCGTACCTCGTTTACATGTGTATGGCAATAGGATGATATTGAATAGGCTTCTTCTAATTCAGATTTCACATTTTTTACATTATAATTCTCGTAGTCGGCAAAGTAATTAGCCTTGGATTGAAAATTTTTTATCGGTTTTGCAAACGCAGCCAGGCATATGATGGTCACCTATTCTAGTTGCCATGGCTTCAATGTTAGTGATATCTAAAGGTACGTTAGTCAGAATAGTGTCAATATATGTTGCATCGGTTTTTCTCGTGGGCTTATTGATCATTATTTTAAAAACTAAAGAGTTTAAGCAAAACGGTTTTAAATCTTTGTCTCCAGGGAAAAGGAAATTTACATTTTTGTTCCCTTCTACTTTTATTTCTTGAGTCCACCTCAGAGGCCTTTGTCATCATTACATCAAAAATTCCATTAATAACCATATGCTGGAAGAGTTTTTCTTACTCATACATCTGATTATTTGATAGCTCCTACGTTTTAATGTGGTAGAGCACTGTTGTTGATGACATTTCATATTCATTTGTTAATATGCTGGAATTATAAAGTTTCTGGAGGCTGATAACATTTGAGTAACTCTACAGAAAAGAATCTTGGTACTGTTAATGACTATTTTTACCTTAAGGATGTAAAACATTGACCATCAGCACGACAGTGAGACAGAAGTTAGAATTAACAAATAGTGTGTTATAGGCTACCGGTGCTAAACAGCATAAAACCCACAAAAAAGTATTTTATCTGGTATGATTTAATTGTTAGATCTTGGGCCTCTGAAATAACTTTTTGAAATAAAATTCATTTGCTGATGGAAAGGTATTTTTGGTACATTGAGTCACTACTGAAAGCTTTTCGTTGGCCAATTGTGAATTAACAGTCTCGATGTTGAGTATTTTTGAATATGTAGCTTATTAAATAAAAGCTGCAAAGACATTAGTCTAACAGCTTATATAACTGGATTGTACATTGAATCTCTCCTATACCTCTAAATTTCTTGGGCGAGTTCCCACCCGGAGGTGTATTTCGGTCTGAGATCTCCTGACCCAGATCATGTTATTTGATCACATCTTGGTTTTCTATGGGGTTTTTGCTTTTTTCAGATCAAAAAGCAAGGAATGGAACATCCAAAATTGTGATTGATGTGCACGGAAAACCTGAAAATTCCTTTGAAAACCATTCGAGTGGAACGATTGAAGCATAAACATTCTCAATATTGTCTATCATCTATTATTCATTGCCAAGAGAAGGAGTTCAACGATTGGTTTTGTTTTGTTACTGTTCGTTTGCTTTCTTGACTGGAAGGAATGAAGTACTTGTATTGAAATTTAGAAATTAGAATACACTATGAATCCTCTGAAAATTTGAAGTACTGATTTCTTTACTTGGAAACAAAAAAATAAAACAGAGGCAGCGGAACAAATAACAATAGTAAATAACAGTGAGAATATAGGATAAAGCTTGTATCTTTTGTATCCTACAATCAATAAGGGACAAAAGATAACCTTTTGACCTGCTAATTTTTGTCAATTACCGAGAAAATAATTGGGTAAGATGTGCATACGTCCGGGGGAGGGCAAGTTAAGCTAACCAAGAACTTTTATTTTTTTCCTTAAAAAACAATAAGTAAATATGAGTAGTAGTACAACAGGAAATAGATAAAATCAAATGCTGAACAATAAATGAGAATAAATGAATCCTTTAAGATCTATTGGCAAGGAGATTAGCAGGAGTTTAAAATACAAAAAACCTAAAATCACTGTCCCAACTATAAGGTGGTAGTATGGGATAGATGGGTCACATGACAGTGTTATGCAATATTTATGTTGAAATATCCTTAGATTACCCACTGAGTTCCATCGAAAATTTTTTCATCCCAACGAGCACTGTTTTTAGTTAAGTCAACAGCACCACCACTCTTGAAACTGAATTTTTCGTTGAGTTGCTGAAATATTTTATTGTTGCTTTTGCCTTTTCTTTGGATTCAAAAATCAAGACCTGGAAGTTGCTTTCCTCTCCATTATCAACTTTTGTTCAGGAACATGTTAAAACTGGTTTTAAAGGGCTGGAAGTGTATGCCAATGCACTTTGAGGGGTCGATTTTGTAGTATCGTTATCCATATAAACTTTTCAGTCTTTAGTCATTACAATATTATAAGAAAGATTAAGATTGACAATACAATGTATAAAGATTAACTATATGTGTAATACAGGCTAACAAATATTTACCTTTCTACTGTTGAAATGCTAGACTTAGATATAATTTTATAAATCTGGCCAAATTGAATTTGATAACCATATCGATTGTTCTCAAACTTGATGTACCATGAGAAAAAAAATGATAACAATAATAACATAAAAATAACAAAAAATACTAGCCTGCAGTTGGAGTGAAATACTATGAAATACTTGTTATAGCAGGCAGTAAGAATACCAGAAAATCCTGAGAATTTTAAGACCCAGATTACCTTAAATTGCCAACTGCAACTAGCTTCAAAGAAAAAAAACCATACTCTACTTCCCCAGTTAAAGGTTTTGTATTGCCATTACTAAATTTATTTACATTTTTGAAACTCTTGGTTTGGAATAGGAAGGACTGGTTGTAGATATTGTAATAACGATCCGCTCACTTTGATAGCGAATTCACCTTTCATAATTTCACTTTATCAATTGCAAGACACTTATAGATTGTACAGTATATTTATGTAATTTGAAAGTTTCAGCGGAACTTATTAACTTATCTATTTATTTAGTTCAGTTTAAATGGAAAATATGAATTTTTGAAACTTATTATGAGGAATGATTTATTTTCTCTTTATATCTAGGAAAGAGGACACTTCTACAAGACAAATAAAACTAGAGCAGCGTCACTGAAAGGTTTCATTTTTTGTCTCTCTGCGTTACTTAATTCCACACAGAATAGAAAATAGCAGATAGAATATGGAAATCAAAAAATAAAGTTTGTCCAAAATGAAATGTTTGTAGGCAATAAAATATATGGTCTCTTATTTTATTAAAGATACATCAGAATTTGGTCAAGTTATTTTAGAGAGAAGTTTGAACCTATTCTGTAACTTAGAGCTACATCAATAGTATTGGCTTTTCCTTTTGGAAATATTCTCATGCAATCGTAACTTTGTGAATGAAATTTGTAATTATAGGCTAGTGGAAAATGTTCTTACCCATAAAAGGAATGTATTTAAAAAAAACGTTTTTTATTTAAAAAATTTTTTAAATGTCGAAAGAATAGTGTGTCATGCTCTGTTAATGTCGATTTTGACCTTGTTTCTTTGTACACGATAAGACGTCTGCAGCATTTGATGACAGAAAATGGAGAGGAAATTTACGCTACTCACAGCTCAGGGCTTTCAATTATACTTTGAAGAGGGCGGTTTAGAATTTTTCCATTTTTTTTTTGTTATTTGCTAAGTAACTGAGAAAAATATTGCAACAGAACGAGGAACAACTTGACAATTACATTGACATGTGACCTTAATATGTTCCAATGACGGAACTAGTTCAGGAAAATATGATATATTTTAGCAATACCTTCAAGCAACATATCTAATATATCACTGAATAGCTTTTTGTCTAATGTAATACGATACTAAATGTTCAAGATTGGTAAATAAATATCATATTTATATTTCACTTGTAGTAATATTTTCTCTTGAATCTTGAACGATTAAAGAATATCTTGTTCAATAAATGTTAATATTGAAAAATATTGTAATTTATTTTGAACAATGTCGAATTAATTAAATATCTATGACTTCGTTTCTCGAAATTATGCACTGACAGTTTGATTTTTCAATGTTTTTGTTGCATTTTGTGTTAATGGTGCAACATCGGCATAATGGCAAATAGCAAACTTACCTTTGGAAATTACCTGAATTTTCAGTGCACGTTTCCATAAATCAGTTGCTAAACAACAGGTCATGTGACCATTCAACATTTTTGTACATTCTACGAAATGTTATCGATCTGCTGATACTGGGTATTTTCTGTGCTAACTTTTTATACTCTTTAATTTGTGCCTTCTAAAATAATAGGAGTGGGCGATAAACTGCATCTTATTTTGGCTTAACAGAATAGTATTATATGTTGTTCTACAGATAATAATAAAAACTCATAATAATTGTTCATAAGGAAAGTCAAATTAATAAAATTATTAACGTTTTAGCGCAAAATGTAACTATCCAAATATCACACTGAAAAGATCATTTTCCTTAATTCCTTGCTCTTGTTTCTCAATTTCCAAAGCAAATCTTTGCTTTAGTTTGAATTCTTTCTAAGCATTAGATACGCTTTAATCGTTAGAAAAGTTTAAAACCTAAAAAATAAAATTATCTACTAATTACATGCTGATGAATCATATTGTGTAGATACAAAATATTCATTATAATTGATACTAAAGCAGCAAGCTCAATTAAACTTGGTCAGCTCAAATTTTTATCTTCTAATTTCTCCTAAACTATCAAAATATGATGTTTGATTTCCCTTTACTAGTATAAAGTATTTTTAATTAAATTAATCATCAACTGAAGAAACAAGACTGAAAAACCTTCATTCTATAAGCGTGAGCCTAGTATTTTATTTATTTTATGTTATTACTGAGCAAAGAAGTGTCTATAAAAAAACCTCTGAACTTCATTTAATGCTTGGATGGGTGCCCATTAGGGTACATTCAACTCAATTTCAGAATTAACCAACTTATTGTTCTATTACACAATGAAACATGCATACAGGGCACGCATTAAAGACCAGTCTATTATTTTGTCAATTGTATACAATAAAAAGATAAATCGTCCAAGAACAAGAACAAGGAAAATACATAGATGTAGAAGTGCTCGCGCTTAAAAAGTTTTTTGAACCAGTATGCTTAAAGGATAGAGGGAATCACACAGACAGTTTTCTGGTCAATTGAAAATATTACTGTATATGTCTCTTGGAAAGCCTTTGAAAAACACAACCACTAATGTACTGAGGTTATGATATAAGCAAATAACAAAGTGTTTTTTGCAAGCTAAATTCAAGTTTTAGCTGGTTATTAGATAGTACTAACATTTGAAAAGCTAACATTGGAAGGCAAACCAGACTTCAAGTTGAAAAATGAAATGATAAAGAAATGAAGTATTCCCCATGTGGCCTCGACAGGAGGATGTAAAATTCTTCAAAGAGAATTACTTACGGATAGTGTCTTTGATTGATGAAGAAAAGACCTACATATAAAATGGTGATAGAAATCAAAGATTTTTTTAACATCACTGTTTTAGTTACATGCTTATATCACCTAATGATAACTTAATCACGTCTTTCTCTTTTATGCATTACCAATAAATGACACTGCAAATGTTAAGGACGCTAATTCTAACATCTATTGACTTTTAGACATTTGAATTTTACACTGACACAGACCTTTCTCATAAAATGTAGCGAAGGTTTAAAAACAATCTCATACTAAAAGGAAGAGTAGCCGATTATTAACTTTCTAGGTTATAATGGTTGTGGTAAAAATTTGTTGAATCGAATTTTTCTCCGTCACTCACCAGGCAAATACTGGCTATTGGATCTCCCTTAAGAAATGGATGTTTCCTTTTGTGACCCCAAAATAATGCAACAGTATGATGCAAAATTGTGGTAATAATAAAACGTCATTCTACCAAGCTAGAGGTACTGGAACAAGTTCCCTTATCTATTATCATTATTTTGTAATTAATAATTCCTTGCAACAATAACAAATAAAATTGTGATGTTTAAGAGAAAGAACTGCATCTAGAATAATGGGCAGAAAAAGGGGAAGCCATCAGCCTTAACAGACGGTATTTTGAAACTTTACTATTTATTCTTGCTCTATGAAAATACTATCATTGTTAATTTACAAGTACACCATGTTTGCCAAAGATGAACGCTCGGTATCAACAATATCTCTGAGAGTCAATTCTCTGATAATTGAAAATTAGCTTCTTAATCAATAGGTTACTTCAAAACTTCCCAAGAGAAAGTCTTCCTTCGAAAGACGGTACAGGAAAGATACAGTAAACCATGAATGAATCATCAGCTTCTTAACAAACATAATTGTAGAGTCCACACAATAATTGAACAAAGTGATCACTATCTTAAGTGAATAATTCGGGAAAGATCCAACGTCAAGGCATAATCTCTTAAAAAGAGTAATCAAGATATACATGAGACATTGGCTATAAAATCCGACACATGTCGATCCAGTAAGATATAGTAGATTACAAAATTAAAGTTGTTTGTATTTTTCCTGATGTAAATTTTTTATTTTGACTCTTGAGATAAAAGAATACGATAAAAATTTAAATGAAGTAATTGCTGATTTACGATGACTTGGTGTTTTGAAATCTAATTATTTAAAGTAATACATTTGTAATGGAAATTATTATTATGAATCTTCGTCAAGGTAAAACCCTGTGAACATTGGACCATAATAGTGTTGTTCCAGAGCAATGTTTTTTCTATTTATCGTACCAACTGGTTCCAACAAATACACCATTTTGAAAAAGTTGAGGACAAGATGACTTTCTATAAAAAATGATAATAGAATTTACAAGCAGAGGTTAAGTGTTCTTTACTAAACCAAGTGTTTTGTGTAGGTTGTTCCTTTATGCTTTTAAAACACTTTAAGCTTGTAGTATTTAACTGGGTACAGTTTTTGTCAAAGGTACCTCTGTTTTTACTATATTACGGAATGCAAGCAGCGATGAGAACGGTTCTAGCAATAAGCTTTCATTGTGATTATCTTGCTTTAGTATAAATACTTTGGCAAAGACATATAAAAGAGTAAAATGAATATTGACAAAACCAAACGCAGCCTTTTGTAGAGTCACACTTGCGAGGGTAAAGAAATACGATATCCATCTTAATCAAATTAGACAGTGCAAGAACTTATGACCGCCCAATGAATGGTTTTTTTCGAAGTGATGAAAACAAGTTTGTATGAGAGCTTTTTACAAAGCTCGGAAAATGAACAGGATTAAGTACTACAAAATTGAAGTAACTGAACAACATTCTTCTTCTTCTTCTTGTCCTGCTACACTCTTATACTCCAGAGACATGCAAAATTCAAAGACTCTTCTGAATGGGGCGTCAGATCAGCTGGTTATCAGCCTGGTGCAATGGGGCAGTTAAGAATGCGAGGCATTGTTTGCATCGATCCACAGCTGCAAGTATCCGTTGTAGTAAAGCTCCACTTCTTGCTGGATGCCATACATCTTTTATTTTCGATTGGTAGGGTATCCAAAGTCTTTCATACTATCCAATCCTCTCCACTTCCACTAGCAATTTCTTCATTAAGCAAAATGCCCCTCTTAAAACATTGTTGTCTAGCCTATCCATTCTTGTTCCTCTGTTCCAGGCATTTTTGCTCCGTCTTCTCTTTTGGTTCGTGGTTTAGAAGTTACATAACGTGCACGAAGCTTGTCCTAGATCGCAGGCACGTTTGGGAAGGTTGTTGCTGGTGAAGAGGGTGCCTCTCGTCTGCATCGACTTTGTTTCTTTCAGCCTTGCTGATTGTTTCCCTCCGAATGTCGGATGGAACAATGCCAGGAATGGGGTAGAGGCCTGGCACTTGGGTTGATTTGATGCAGCTTGTAATGATACGACAGGATACATTGACGGCTCCATCTAGTTTCTTGCCATGGGTAGAATTTGTCCATGTAAAGCATCCATACCCCGCCGTGGAAAAACTTAGTGCTAGTGCTGTAGTTTGAAAAGGTGTTCGGTTGAGCACCCCACCGGTTCTTGGTCAACTTCCGCAGAAGATTATTTCGGGTGTTCATTTTTGCCTTGACGTTGGAGATATTCATTTTCAAGGACAGAGTTCGATGGAGGGCGACACCAAGATAGACTGGATTTTGCTGGAACTTCAGAAGTTCTCCATTCCAGTGAATAACATCGAACAACATTGAACAACATTGAACAACAAAAAAGACTCTCGACCATGAATGACTACAAAAAAACTCCAACAGCTGCCCAAAGAGCCCTCTCCTTCCCATTCCTAAAAATATTGTGTACTGTCTTTTTTTAATTCACCATCATTTTTATTTCGGAAATACGGATTGAATGATCTAACAAAAACATTTTTGTAGAGCTGTTTCTAAAAATGGATTTCAAATTTCAAACCACACGTAACTTGAAAGGCTATTGGTCACATTTTTCTGTCAAGAGATCTTATAAATGCTTCTCACCAAAAATGTCTGTTACTTAAAGGAACTTAGTACCATCATCAGAAAAAATGACATCAAGTGCTTTACACTTTTGTCTGTGCTATCCTAAGACGATTTGTAAAATTAAAGTCAATGTTAGCAACCGACGTTTGAATTAATAATACCAAAAATCATGTTGAAAAAACCTGTTGAGGATTCACTCATCAAATATCAGCACTAGATTTTACGACGCATTTATTGTTAAATACAGTTGAAAATAATTCATAATAGTTTAGATTATTCGAGACTTCAAAATATCATTACACAGTTTAGTTTTTTCAGAAGTTCTTTGATCATTTTGTAAACCAACAAATATCTACAAACAAAAATATTATTTTATTAAAGTCACAACATTATTTTATTGTTTTCAGGGTTTAATGTGTTTTGAAACATTTACCTGGTCCAAAAATAGTTTATTTTATAGTATTGTTGACCCTAAACTTTTTGAAATCAGATGTAGAAAAGTATCGTCTGTATTATGGGTGGATTGTTTATCTATTTGTCCATCTGTGTGTCAGGATTTTAAGAACAAACTGCTGAATCTGAGAAGCTGAAACATCCACTGACAAAGGTTAGCCCGGAAAATAACATGAAAACGTGGTAGATCTTCACAATACAAATCACAATTAGCAGAGAACTTTTTAATTTTCTGATTAGGCAAATCACTGTATTAAAGGCCAAGAGCTTTGTACCAAAAGTATAACTAAAATTCTTTTGCTATTAAAAACAAGTACACCAAGTTCTTTTACTGAAATGAAGCATTCTTCACGGTTATTACTTGCGGACAAGTAGTTTGCTTATCTTATAACCTAAACAATAATAATTTCACAGCCCAAGTAATACAGCTCTCCCGCCGATTAACCATGTGTATAGGGCTCATTTAGACAGGTAGACTGAATACAGTGGGTTACTTTAAAAGCATTTTTTTTGTCACGAGAACTTTAAATATAGCTTTTTGCATTTTGTTAACGAGTCTGATCAATAAATTTCTGTACGACTTATATTTTTCTTGTGTGTAAGCTGCTCATTCAAGCATAGAACTCCCACATCTTCTACAAGATTTATATTTTAAAGTATTTTCACGTGAGTATAAAAACGAAACAATTATTTACCCCTTATCAATATCG
Organism: Morbakka virulenta; assembly: GCA_003991215.1. Taxonomy (NCBI): domain Eukaryota; kingdom Metazoa; phylum Cnidaria; class Cubozoa; order Carybdeida; family Carukiidae; genus Morbakka; species Morbakka virulenta. Next base: position 1,390,112 of record RDPX01000100.1, read on the forward strand.
ATTTTTAATTTACTAAGACAAACATACAAGTATATATGTTAAAATGTTAAGGATTTTCTATCCTAAATGGCTGATCATTGTCTTCTGATTGTCTAGGTATATGATCTCAATGAATAATTGATATCCGAAATGGCAGGATGAGTGATCTTAGAAATTTTTTGAATGCGCCAAAAGCGGACTTCTTTTTTCACCGGGTTACTGTTACTCGATAATTTTATTTCAATGTTAGCAAAAATGTGAATAATATCTTGTCACTCGGTATTAAATCATTACGAAATGCTATCAAGATTGAAAACATAGTATGATACCTAGTGGTTTTATTTCACGCACACTCATAATTTGTACAACACTTATTGTATGCACATATTCTCATGTGCATTTAGTAAGAAAACAAGACGAGGATATCGCACATGATTACAAACAAAAGCAATTCCTGAAAAGATGGGTGGATGTTGATGAAGATAGTAAATCAAATAACAATGAGGACCGCTCTACTGAAAAGGGGAACGATATCGACGAATTTGGATCACTACTAAACAATTTAGATAGTGGAGTAAGTCACAAACTTGGTGCTGTGAACGATCTGTCAAATATTTTACAAGATAAACTTGTATCAAGAAGTTTATCAAGCAGTAACACTGTAGTACCAGGGCAGCTTACCTCCATATTAAACGTTGAACCAGGAGAGGGAGAGAACAACGTATTCCCTTCAGTTCATGATGCAGGCGTTGCTGGAGCTGAAAGCGTATCTACTCCTTTGGCTGCTTTTCAAACGAGAGTGGCACCAATGCACATTGGTATTCGCCCACAAGCAATAATATCTGGTGGTACCATCCATAAATTTTTTAATCCAATCCGAAAAGTTGTGCCAGTCGAACACCGATTAATACCTTCAAGTCATTTGTATCTCAAGCCAGTTCAAATTATAAGAAAAATAAAACTTGGTAACAATCCTCTCACATTCCCAGTTTCTGCTCCCAGACAACAGCCAAAGCTGATTATAGTACGTAAACAACATCATCATCCTCGACAAGAAGGTAAGGAAAATAATTGTTATATTCTATTAAAATAAAATGTTATTATAAGCTTTATAAATGGTATGTCTACATCTTTATGTCTCATTATTTCACTTGATTGTGAAGCATATAGGGTTCACAATTATAATCCATCACGAAGAATAGACTTTTGCAAAATCTAACTGGCTGGAATTTCCAAACACAAATATCAACATTTGTTCCTGAATATGTCTACACAAAAATAATTTGAAAAACTACATAACATGAAAGCCATACGTGGTTGTTAAAACCCACTGCAGTCCAAACTCTACTTTCCATTTATGTTTCTTTATGTTCAGATGATATGAGACTCTTGACTCTACATATTATATAGAAGCCTTCATCCAAAGATTTGAATGCTATTTATGTGCCAAAAGATAAAAGCCATTTTTCTCTGACATGAAGTGTTCATATTTTAAAGACGCTTATGTTTAAAAATCGAGATCATTTTCTAGAAGTACTCTAAAGGATAATACATCCTATTTCTTAAATGTCTGTTGTTTTAGAAATGATATATTTTTATTGATTTTTTTGCTCTAAACGTGCCTATCTTCTCTTTAACCCCATACAGAGAATGAAAGAAATAGTTTCTGTTTTATAACGTTTAAAAGAGAGGCTTAGTATCTCTTGATTCTGTAAAACCAGAGTTTTTCTACGCAAGAAAATGGAGAAGATAAACTCTCTTGCATCATTACAATTTGTAGGTGTTTTTCCCTCCCTCTCTTTTCTTCGACTGGAATGAAAATTTTTCTATCTATCTATCTATCTATCTATCTATCTATCTATCTATCTAACTAACTAACTATGTTTCTTTTTATCTATTATCACCCTTATATGTAATGCATGTATGTATGTATGAATGTATGTAGTTATGTATGTATGTATGTGTGTACGTGTGTATGTATGTATGAAAAACAACAACAGAGGGAATTTGTTAAAATATTTACTAACGTTTTGTTAGTTTATCAGTCAAATTACAATGTAAGGTAAATAGAGGGGAAAATATTTCTTAAAACATACTGGAAAAGAGGCAGAGGAAACACAATTTAACTCCTCTTTTAAAACTCGGAATTTCTTCATGGTCTCTATTTGCAGCGACAGAATAATTATCTATTGTGTCTTAATAAATATTTTCGTTTTTAATTATGTTTCTATTGCTTTAAGATGTAATTACTCTCTTTGATCTCTGATGAGCTTTAAATCCACGAAGCCTTTTGCGTATATTACCACGAATACACTTGGGGAGTAATAGTTGAAACTCCATTCATCCATTTTAGTACCAGATAACTTTCTTAAACGAATAGATATAAAAGAACTGGCTTAACATAGCAAACAGTAATTATTTAATAATTTAACACGAAGCTTGACACTGCATGTCTGAAAATCTATCATAACAACAACAACAATAATGGAAACTTTTTATTTTTTCATCTGAACATATACAATTAAACACCTCACTAAACAAGGT
>RDPX01000100.1:1398983-1456920 GCA_003991215.1 Morbakka virulenta
CGTATGTATTTAGAGACCAGGTTGTCGAGATTTTCTGCCACCCAAGTCTTAGAAACATTTGAAACAGTAAGGTGCCAGGAAACCTTTGGGAGGGCAAATTCACTATAGAGACGCAGTTTGTGTTTTGGATGGATAGGTAAGGAATCAATTTGTTTGAGAAGATCTAGTAAAACAGACAGAAGCTTGGATTTGTGAGACTGATTGGTCATTTCAAAGTCAAAGTAACGTCCAAGATACTTAAAGGCATCCCCCATGGCTACAGGAGGTACAGTTTCATTATTAACAAAAAGTTTAGGTTGAAATTGAAGAGATCTTGTAGTGAATTTTTTAATTCCGAATGTGGCACATTTATCAACCCTTATGATCATGTTGGCCCATTGACACCATCGAGTAAAACAATAATAATAATAATAATAATAATAATCATAATAACAATAAACGTCCTGGGTATGACGATGAACTGCATCCGGTTGTGGAGTTTTGACGTAGGTGAATAAGTTCACACTTTGCCACAACTACCTCCAGTTCACCTTTGGGCAAGGTGTAGCACTTGTTAGCCTACTCCGAGGCCTTGAAATACCGGGTTGACGTCCAGCGGAGTTAAGTCTGTTAACGTAGATATACCGTGTGGGCATGAAGTATCAAGTGGCATTTGGCACGGAATGTCCAGCCCCTTGGTAGAAAGGTTAAAATGCACCCCCTCTTTTAATGATTAAAACCAGAAAGAATTAATACCGCATCGGCCATCGCGCGGGTTACCAAGGGTCGCGTCCTTCAGCGAGAGACCAGCCTGAGATCGAAAAGTCTGCTACTGGAATGAAGTCCGCAACAAATGATCCACAAGGTAATCAGAACCAGAAAATTCCTAATCCTGAACCTGTGGTGATACCCCGACCTCAAAAAGAAAAAAATAAAAAAGAAAAAAATGGTCTACTGAGGTTTAGAAGAATGTTGTAAGAGCCTTTTACACCTCTCAACTAAGACCACAACGAAATTTAACGGAACAAACCTATTTGCTATGGAGACAAATAGTTGGAGATGATAGTCGCTCTAATATTGATGCTAATAACTCGGGAATGTGAGAAGAGACATCATTAACAATAAAAAGTTGAATGATGCACAAATCGTACAAGTTAGAGCAGAGATTAGGATAAATGGAGACGATGTGTATGAAGTAGAAACGGAAATATACCTATAAAGCTGGTCTTAGAAATATTGTAGAAAACACTAATAAGGATATGACGTCGCTTAATAATCTTGTGTACTCTACTGCCAAAGCAATAACACATGATAGAGGTGTTAAAATCAAAACCAAAGAGAAGCCACATCTGAACAAACCACCAAAATGGAAAGTGAAAATTCAGAAAGAAATTGATTTTCTGCGGACAGAAATATCAGTATTAGATGAAATGTCAAAAGTTGTTAATATTAAGACCAGGAAGAGTAGAAAGCTTAAAAAGAAATACCATATTAATGATTTGAACTCTGTTGTTACGGCTACAAAAACACTTAAGCAAAAGATGCAAGTAAAAGCACAAAGATTATTGCGATTTGATAAAAGAAACAAATTTTACGGACAAAACAATGCTTTTAAGACGGATGCAAAGAAGTTTTACAGAGACCTAGAAAAAGCAAGATTTAAGTTGAAGAGCCACCGAAGATAGAAGACATGGAAGAGTTCTGGGAGAGCATATGGGGTAATGAAAAGAATTTTAACTCTGAAGTGGAATGGATAGGTAGAGAGGAAGAAAGATTGTCTGATGTTAGTGAACAAGAATGGGAAACAATAACGATCGAAGAACTGCAGTCTGCCACTAGGAAGTCCCAAAAATGGAAATCCTCAGGATTCGACAAGATTCCCAATTTTTGGCCGAATTCCTTAACAGAGTTACATGATTCTCTCACAAGATCTTACAATGATCTGATGCAAAATCATTAAATTATCCCTGACTGGCTTACTGAAGGGACAACGTATTTATTGCCAAAGAGTAAAGAAACCCAATACTCTAAAAACTACAGGCCAATCACCTGCCTTACAACAAATTATGAAATTCTAAACTCAATTATAACTGAAAGAGTAAATTAAAAAATCAATAGTTCCAGAAGAACAAAAAGGATGTAAAAGGAATCCTTACGGATGTAAAGATCAATTGATGATTAATAGAATGTTGTTAGAAAAATTTAGAAGTAAAAAGAGAAATATGAGTAACGCATGGATCGACAACAGAAAGGCGTTTGATAGTGTTCCCTACAAATGGATACTGAAAAGTCTAAACATGTACAAAGTTTTTCCACTCATCACTAACTTCATTTGCAGCAGTATGTCTAAATGGCAAACACGGCTTTTTCTCAGGCACAAAAACGGCATGAGTGAATCTGATTTTATCAAAATCAAATGAGGTATCTTCTATGGAGGTGGTCAATATGAAATCCGAAGCCAAAACGATGATGTCGATCAACAAGCAACCTATCAGTGACTGAGGAGTGGAGGATTAAAGCCAGAAACTGAAGGCTTTATTACAGTTGCCCAAGACCAAAGTCTCTTCACGCGAAACTATCAAGCAAACATCTTAAGAAATGGAGCAGACCCGAAATGCCGCTTCTGTGACAAATATATTGAAACAGTAGACTACCTAGTATCTGGATGCCCTGTCTTAACCCCAGTGAGTATGTCAAAGACATGATAGAATCGGACAATATCTACACTAGGGTATATGTAAACATTATGGTAATGACACTCACCAGAACTGGTATGGACACCATTCCCCACCAGTAACTGAAGCCAAAAATGTCACCATCATGTGGGACTTCCGAACAAGTACAGACAGAACAATTCAAGCCAATCGCCCAGACATTATTGTAAAGGATCACAGAGATAAGATCTGCCTTTTGATAGATATGAGTGTTCCATCAGACAAAAATATAGCTGTCAAGGAGTTTGGCAAGCTAATTAAATAAAAGGACCTCGAAATATAGATTGAGAAAATATGGAACCTCAAAGCAACGGCCGTCCCTGTCATTGTAGGTGCCCTAGGCATGATAAAGAAAGGCACTCAAAAGTTTGCCGAAAAATGACCTGGCGAACATAGCCTCCACGAGATCCAGAAAATAATTTTAACCAGTACTGTTCACATTCTGCGAAAGTGTCTTTCCACTTAAAGGTTTTTTATTTATTTATATTTTTTTCACTCATACGTTTATAACTTTTCACGAACTTTAAATGTAAAAATAAATTTAGCAGGCGAAATAATTTCATTTTCTATCAATTTAATAAAAATATTATGTTTTTACAAATATGCATTTTTATGTCCATACTATTTTTATATATATACAAATCTATAATTTTTTTTACCTAAATATCGGGTGTGTGTCTTTCTCTAAAACCTTTGCTCGCCTAAGGTCACTAGGGTGACCCGGTAAGCAATTGTATAGATATGCAAGATAAGGAAATATGATGATGATAATAATAATAATAATAATAATAATTACCTGGTAATTATGTATGGGCCAGATCAAACATTTCCGCTCAAACCGCAGACTTGCCGGTCAGTTGCATGACATTAACGAGTTGTGCATGTCCCGAAAGCGCTGACACATCATGCATTTCTGTTTAACAGGCGGGGGTAGTGGAGGAGCATGATATCTATGTGTCGTGAGCGTGGTTCTCAAGTTCTGAAGGGCCTAGTACCGAGTTCGCACTTTGTTACTTATTCCTGGGGTCTTGGGTGAAGCCTCACTATGGAGACCGTTTTAAACAGAAAGGGTCACCTAAGTTGGGAAACCTAAACCCCCAACTGCAAGGTCATGTATTGTATTTTTATTGACATCAATTTATCACACACTTGGGTGAGATGCATGCACCCAGCTTATCCTTATCTGGGCTGGGAGTCGGATGGGTTTGCTGGCATTTCTACCCCTGAGTCCCCCGTGGGCTCGTATTACTCCACAACTCAATAACAATAATAAACGTCCTGAGTATTGACATTAAACTGCATTCCGGTTGTGGAGTTTTGACCTGGGAGAATGAGATTACCCTTTGCCACAATTACTTCCAGGTCACCCTTGAGCAAGGTGTAGTACCTGTTAGTTCTCCCCGAGATAAAGAAATACCGGGTAGGCATCCGGCGGGGGCTAGTCAGCCTCATGGGTAGAGGGGACTCTTAAGATTTGGGTGGCAACCTCTCTATTGATAATGTCACGATAAAAACACCGGTGTCTGTGCTTCTTAAAATGAAACCTCGTTTGAGTGCAATGTCAAATCAAATAGTTAAAAATAACGGGGTGAATGGGGCTGGAACTTCATGTGAAGGCCCCTCGCCCTGTAGGTGTTCCCCGGCACAGCAGCGGGGGCCCGGTCGTCATCCTGCTACTGCTAGAATGGGGTGGATTAAAGAGTGAAACATTACTGTTATGGAGTGACATTTTTTAAGTAAACCGATGGATGAACAAAGAAGACCTATTAAAGGATATAGAAAGCGTATGCATAGTATATGGAAAGAAAGGCAAGAAGCTAACGTGACCGAACAAAAATTGTGTGATCAAGCAAGAATGATTCGATTGAATGGTTGGCTTTCAGATCTTGAAATGGAGGAGATTAAACGAAGGGTTTTAAGAGTTGAAATTGAAGCAGAAGATGATGGATTGATGGAAGGGTTGAGTGATAGTGAGGAAGTGATTGAGAATCCAGGCGAACGGGTTGAGGTGGACCATGTGGTAACTGTTGAGAATCTAGATGACACACATTAGTATTCTTGACACTGCTTTTAAAAATGAATTAAAAAGGACAAGAAAATTAAAGGAATTGGAAAGAAAATATCTTATTAGGAAGAAAGGATTGGGTACTGTAATAGAGGAACTAAAACAACGTCTCAAGGTCAAGTCTCTGAAAATAAAACCTTACGAGCAACAAATTGTTTCAAAATGACCAAAAGAAGGTGTATTCAGAGCTTAATAGCAAAAATTTTAATAATGAAAAACCGGACGCTGATGAAAGTAAGGCATTTTGGAGTGGTATTTGGGACAAAGAAGTTACTCACAATGGAAATGCAGAATGGTTTAAAGAATTAAAGCAAGAAGGAAAATGAAGTATGACTTGCAAATCACAGTTCAAATGATTACCAAACAATACAAAACGATGCCTAACTGGAAAATCTCGGGCCCAGGTGGGGCCCAAGGGCTTAAGACCTTTACATTACTTCACGAGAGATTAGCAGAGCAAATGAATGATTTGATAATTAATTAGCGGAAATGAAATCCCGAAGTGGATGATCACTGGAAAAACTGTTTTGTGCCAGAAAGATTGAGGAAAGGCATAGAAGTGGACAACTATCGGCCAATTACGTGTCTACCACTAATGTGGAAACTCCTCACAGGTATGGTCTCAAATTCTTGGTACGATTTCCTAGAGATGAATAATAAACTACTCACAGAGCAAAAAGGATGCAGGCGAAAAAGCAGGGGGACGAAAGACCATTTGCTTATTAATAAAATGATAATACGTTATTTGAAAAAAGAGACATGCCAATTTAGGAATGGCCTGGATAGACTACAAGAAGGCTTACGATATGATTCCACATTCTTGGATATTGGAGACATTAAAATTGGTAAAGGCTGCGGATAACATTCTTGAGTTTCTACAGAAATCGTTGAAGAACTGGAATTTTAATTTGACTTATGCTAGTGAGTTTCTCGACAATGTGAAAATTAAAGGAGGAATTTTGCAAGGGGACAGTCTGTCCCCCCCCCACTTTTTGTCATATGCATCATACCTTTAAGTCAGACATTTCGAAAGATTAAGGCAAAATACACCCTTAAATCCGGTGAAGATGTGAATCACCTCCTTTTCATTGACGGTCTGAAATTGTTCGGGAAGAATGAGAGGGAAATAGACAGTTTAATCTCTACAGTCCAAATATTTAGTAATGACATCAAAATGGAATTTGGTATTAAAAAATGTGGAGTATTGATCATGCATAGAGGATCAGTTGACAGAAGTAGAAGTAATGGAATATCACTGCAAGCCGGAGAAACAATCAAAAATAGTTGACCGAAATGGTTATAAATATCTTGGAGTCCTGGAATTCGACGGAATTATACAAAGAGACGTTATTGAATGTTCCAAATAGGAGTATTTTAGTAGGCTGAGACTAGTTTGCAAGAGTAATCTTCATGGAAGAATCAAAATTAGGGCAGTGAATACATGGGCGGTTTCGCTATTGAGATATGGTGCAGGAATTCTGGATTGGCAAGTAAATGAGTTAGATGAAATGGACAGGAAAACAAGAAAAATACTGACCATCAATAAAGAATTTCATCCAGAAACTGATCGACTGTATGTTTCCAGGAGTAAAAGAGGAAGAGGGTTAATAGGGTACAAAGGATCTGTCAGAACTGAAGAAAACAACCTTGGTTGGTATGTCGGGCAGCAATCTGAGCCACTGTGAAAATGCTGTCAAAAGGAATGGGACAATCCAGAATGATAGTTCCTTGAATCCCAAAGACTACAAGAAGAGAGAAAAAGACAAGAATCTGAATTCTGGAAAGAGAAGAAAACGTATGGACAATTTGTTAGAGAGTTAGAGGGAAAGGGTGTTGAAAAGTCTTGAAAATGGCTTAAAGTGTGTGATTTGAAAAGATCTACCGAGGCATTAATATGTAGTGCCCAAGAGCAAGCCATAAGAACGAATAGCATCAAGCATTTCATAGATAAGACTTGAGAATCACCTTTTTGCAGGATGTATGGTGAGAGAAATGAAACTACTTACCATATAATTAGTGAGTGTTCTGTATTGGCAAGAAAAGAATATTTAAAGCGTCACAATACCGTTTGCAAATATATACACTGGAAATTATGTAAAAAGTTTGATCTTGCAGCGGCAACGAAATGGTATGAACACGAACCCCAGGGAGTGATGGAGAATGACTCATGTAAGATAATGTGGAATTTTGTTATGCAATGTGATAGAACAGTGCTTGCAAGAAAACCAGAAATCGTTGTAATACACAAGAATAAGAAACAGACAAAATTTATAGATGTCGCAATACCTGGAGATGTGAGGGTGCTAGAAAAAAACAAGAGAAAGTTGATAAGTACAGACCTCTACGAGATGAGATAGCTCGTCTGTGAAAAATGAAGAAGATTGAAATTATCCCTGTGATCGTGGGTGGGGTGGGAACTGTCTCGAAAATCTTTGATGGCTATGTTAAGCAAATTGGAATAGCGATGAATATAGAACATGCTCAAAAAACAGCACTGTTAGGTACAGCCCGAATCTTACGGTTGGTCCTAGGGCATTAAAGCTACAGGTGAAATGGTTGTGATTCCTTAGATGACAGGTAAGTTATCTGGGATCACACCAATAATAACCGAAGCAAATGAGAACCAAAGCTTTGTGAGAAAAAATATAATAATAATAATAATAATAATAATAATAATAATAATATGGGGAAGATCTTGTGGAGGTTTTTGTGAGGAGGGGGATTTTTCTGGGAGACAGTCTGCCACATTTTTTGTCTGTCCTGAGTATGATACCATTGTCATTGATATTGCGGAAGATGAAAGTGTCCTGTGAATGGGGAATAAAGGAGTATAAGGTAAACCACTTGCTGTTTATGGACGACCTGAAGTTGTACGCCAAGAATGAGGATCAGCTGAATGTACTTGTGAAGACCGTCCACATGCTCAGCAGGGACATTGGTATGGAATTCGGTATGAAAAAGTGTGGTGTCTAGACATTGAAAAGAGGGAAAATTGTAAGAAATGAAGTAATTAAGCTAATGGATAGAGAAATAATGAAAGAGTTTGAAGAAGAAGGTTACACTTATTTAGGAATTGTAAAATTAGACTAAATTAAAGAAGCTGAAATGAAAGAGACAATTGGAAAGGAATACAGAGCAAGAACAATCAATCAGGACGAATTATGTAAAGTATCACATTGACAAAACGGCTGAAAGATCTCTATGTCGATTGTGTGGCTAGAAAGGTGAAAATGTGGTGAGAAGTTAGCTCAGAAGGAGTACAAGAGGTGTCATGATAATGTAGCTAGAAAGATTCATTGGGATATATGCCAGAAAAGAGGGTTAGATTGCAGTGAAAAATGGTACGAACATGCCCCAGAAGGAGGTGTGGAGAACGATGGATGTGAATGTTGACGAGAAAGAAATGGAGAAGTTAGACAAGTATCAAGATCTGAAAAGAGAGATAAAAAGACAGTGGAAATTGAAGAAAGTAGAAGTGGTACCTGTTGTGATAGGAGCTCTGGGATGTATGATAAAAGAATTTGAGCAGTGGGTTGGAAAGCTTGAGATTTGCTGAAACTTGGGAGTGCTTCAAAAGACTGCGTTATTTGGAACTGCCAGGATTTTGCGGAAAATACTGGAGTTTTGAGGGAAAAAAGGAAATGCTGTTAGTTCATGGTCATTTGCTATGATTCGCCTATCAGCATAAAAATGCGGTGATAACAACAGGCAGACAAACAGTGTAAAAATGAGATAATAATAATAATAATGATAAAATAATAATAATAACAATAATAATACAAAAATATTAATAATAGTAATAAACTGTATAAACATCAGCAAATGAAAAGCAAAAATTACTTTGAAAGTGCAACAGTATTGACGTTATTTGCTGATTGACAAATTGAAACGTTGCTTAAAAGTACATTGGACCAATCATACATACTGTTATGGTTTGTGATGTTGCATTTTGCAAATAATATTAAACTCGAGGGTTGGGCATTACAGAGAAAAGCTAGTAAAAGTGTATGTGAACAGCATCAGATACGAAGTAGTCCCCAAGGGTTTCATGGCTACACTGTACCGTCTTGCCTAACGACACTACAAGCGTAAGAACATCAATATTCAACTACATTTTCACTTAAATGCGTCATTTTCCGTTGTTCTGTGTAATATTGAATTAGATATGTCATTAAAAAACATGACTGTCAGAAAACCCCAAATCACCTGTTTTGTTTCAAAAGGACTCAAACGATATTTCCCGGCTTCGAAAATAGAAAGGAAAACAGACAGATACTGTAGATAGACAAACAGACAGACAGACAGTGAAATGGTCTATTCTAATTTCTTATGCTCACATGTATTTTCAAATTAGCACAAACAAAATTTTTGTCATGGGATTCAAATTTCAATAGTTAATCTACATTTCGTTCTTTAGCAATAGAAGAAGAAAATAACGCACAGTTTGAGTATGGAAAATGTGATACAAAACCATGTAGAAATGGTGGAACTTGCAGTGTAGTGGAAAATCAACTCAAATGCTATTGCTTAGTAGGCTTCAGAGGAGATCGATGCGAAGGTAGGCTAAATATATCTTATGCATTTTTTCGTAAAATGGTACGTGACTTAATTGAATAAACTATTTCTTCCCTAAATGGGCTCAAGCAATACAGTAAAAATTCTAAAAACACACGTGAGGTGATAAGCAAATTACATTTTGTTACTCTGTGAAAAGACAAATAAACCTGAAGTACATTGCACGAAAAATTAAGGAACAATCTCTTCTCTAGTAACCAGCTTCAAGTAATGGAGGAAATACACAAAAAAACATTTATATCTTTTGACAAAAAATTAGCGTTTTAAAGGGACAAATGTAGTCAGCAAGGGATTAATAAGAGAAAAAATGTCTCAACTGGAACTTGAGAAACTAGAATTATGCAGAAACTTTGCTCGTCGACTCCATTTTCAAACCCGGTGAAAGTATGTACAGACAATGAAATTGATGTGATGTTCAGACAATGAAATTGTCTGTACATAATAATGTACAGACAATTTTATTGTTATTTCAAATTAATTCAGTGAAATTACCATTTCTTTCTTACTATAAAATGTTTTATTGTCTTTTCAAATTATAGTTCCCAACAGCTGCATTCCTAATCCCTGTAAAAATGGAGGAGTTTGTTCGGAACAAGTTGACAACTATGTTTGTACCTGCCCTGATTCATATATTGGGAGTCATTGCGAAAGTAAGTGATATAACTTTTATAGGCTTTTTAAACAGAAATGACAGAAATTTCAATCACAGCTAAAGGTGGTTAAAAAAGATTAATATGTCCTTGTGATAAAACCAGTGAATAAATGAAAAACAAAACTGATATCTGCATGGTCAGTTAAAGTTTCTTTCTTTTCTGCATTGAAATCCCTCACTTTCTGAAGTTGCTTACTGGCATTCTCTTATGAGTCAATCATCTCAGATATGTTTGGCAACTTAGTCATAATATTTCTACCATACAAGAATTTAGGTGTTGATTTCCCCGGTACAGTGTGTACTGTCGATCGATACGTCGCGACGTCCTTATTTAACACCTTCCCCAACTATTCTTTTCCACATGTGCAGCTCTCATCCACTTAAGTAACAATCTGTTTTGTCTTTCAACCTCCCCATTTCCACGGAGCCAAAATGGAACTGTCAGCTTCTGTTGTACAAGCATTTCATCTTAGTAGGTACCAATCTCTGCTGCTATCAGGCTTGATGCATTGTCTGTTCTCCGGGGTATTGGCACACCATACCAAGCAAACTGAACCTCAAGAAATTTTACAACACTGTCAGAAGTAGTAGAGTGTGTAATTCCTGCTTCAATCTTCCTGCTAAGGTAATAAACAAGTGTAATCAGGTGCTTAACCACTGGCATTGGACCAAGCAAATCAAGAGCCAGGTCTCACCAAGGTTTCAGGCATTCTTGTAGTCTTTACTGGTCATGGTCTTTATTCTCTTGTAACCACTTGATATCTGTAACACGCACGACACTTTTTTTCGACATTCTTATCAATGGCTGGTAACCACACTTTAGGGTGCAGCCTCTCCTTCATTTTCACTAGGCCTTGGTGTCCTTCATGAGCTAGGACTGTAACCCTCTCCCCCAAGACTGCTGGCATAACTATCCCAATACCACGCAGGACTAGATGTGTAATGTACTCTCGAGTCTGAAATAGACATATTCTCTCCGAGACTATATATATATATATATATATTAAAAAAGCCTAGCAGAACATTCTTAATGTTACCCCCTCCAGTTTACTATTTTTGAGCAAAGAGCACATTAAACATCCAAGAAAGAAAGAGAAAAAACAACAAAAAGTAAAACTCATAAAACATTATTTTGTTCGGTCTTCTCTTTTTCCTTCGCGGATACACAGCATAGAACGCTCGATTTCAGCATACACATATGAGGGTAAAAAATACATGTGCACATTATTAATTCCTTCTATGATTACTTAATTTTACATAATAAAAATGGAGACCTTTATAATCCTACAAAAAAATCGTAGGAATAGTAGAAGTTCATTAAATATATGAAGCTTGTTTAACAAATAAATATGTGGTTTATGAAATCCTCCCCTTTATTACACTCTTCTACTTCATTTAATTTCAGATTTTTTTCCAACAAACTTGTTTGTTGCAGCCCATGGTGAATTAATTTCAGCCATTTTCCAACCCAACCCCTCGTTTTTTGACTTCCCACTACCAAGCAAACACCTCCCCTTTTGCATAGTATTCAAAAGCTCTCTTCTACTTCCTCCATCAGTTGGCCACAACTGCTGCTGATCCACTTAAATCGAGCACTGGGAGGTGTTTGTGTATCCTAATGGTCAATGTGGTATTTTAAAGCCACAAGACAACATCTTACTTGGTCAATCAACACAAAACGACTACATTCTTCGCATCTCCAACGTAATTCTCCAATCAAATAAAATTCACCATGACTTTCACAGGTTACATAGGGAACCCGTGCATGACAAAGGTAACCCTCAAAACTGGAGACGGAGATATATCCGTGTGTGTTGGTCAGGCTCCGATTTTCAGTAGTATTTATGTTGTGCGAAGAATAGCGTTATTTGATTGGGTCTTTAACTCGTTTACGGCATTTAAAATCTGAATGAAAGCAAATAAGAATCAAAATGTTGTAAACTTAAACAAAATCATCATCAAAATATTGACTTAAATTATATAAATCAAGCCATTTATTCATTCAAGTTTAGAACGTCACACTACCGCTTGCTAATGACTAAGGACCTTCACAGGTCTTTCTACGATCATGTAGCACTTGAAATCGCTTGCTGTTGCCCATGTCCTCCACCTCCTGTCTCTGTCTTTTTCTTTGTCTTTTTTCCCTTTCATCCCTCTCTGCGTCTTCATTTTGTTATTCTATTGCCTGGTGTCGGTTATCCCGGCTATATGTCCTGTCTACTGTCTTTTTTAATTCTCCCTTTTTCAATTAAATCGTCCAGTTTTGTCTGGCTTCTCATGGTCACATTCTGAATTTATCTGATGTTGTTTAGCATTGATCATTCCATGATTTGCTGAGCCACGGGCATCTTCTTTTTATTTTCTTTTATTAATGACCATGTATTTGGCCTATTACTTATAGTTCGACTATATCCATAAACTTTCTTTTTACATTTTATTGCACTTTTTATTCTTCGTGAACTTGCTGTTTGCTCCACGTTTTTCCTATTGTGCTGTGAAATTTTGACCGATCTCCTTGGTCATCTCAGTTTTTGGTGTTATCAATCTTCCCAAGTACTTGTATCTGTTTACCTCTTCCAGATCTTCATGATTCATCCAAACTGCTCTTTTGGCTGTTTCATTGTTGCCTTGTTACAGATTACCTTTGTTTTTAGTCATTCTCATTCCATCTCGCTCCTCTTCCTTGTACAAGTTTTTTAGACGTTCCTCACTGTCAGCAAGCAGTTTGATGTCATCTGCAAAACTATGGTTATATAGCTTTGCCCCATCGATTTTGACACCAGTGTTGGTACTCGGAATCTTTATTTATGTAACCTTTAATTTAAGCATAGAAGGCATTTGTGCCCTACTTTAATGTTAGTAAATCTGGGTCTACTGCAACACGAAGGTTAAAACCAAAATTCGTATTAATAATAATAATAAAAATTTACGAGAATAGGTGAACTTGGGAAAATAAAATAAAAAATGTTTTGGTAAAGCTTAGTTGATATATTAATTTATAAAAAGTTTAATTATTACATTATTATTAATTCAAAATAGCAACACGGCAAAAATATATTACCTTAACTATCAAGGACTCCAAAGTCGTATATTTCCAGTCCATTGTAAAACACTAAAATATGGATAGGTTGTTATGATAAATCTTCAATACCTGCAGTATTTTTGAGTAACACCATTTAACTATTCATCAAGATTCTTGTCTCAGTTGTTCTTATGTCATGTGATAAATAAATTTTCTTTTTATACAATAAACTTTCTTACTTAATACACAATAACGTTGTTTTAGCCAATATAGTCTTTGATACTTCAACTATACTGTGTGATTCCTACTCTGTATTTAATTGACACTGCACATCTGTCAGGTTATCTAATCACACAGCTATTACCAAGAGAGTTTTTATTATTCAAAGCTTCTAATTTGGCCTTATTAGATTCTCTCGGACGGTTTCATGGAAGAATAGCAACTATTTTGAGCTGTGCAGACTGCATGGAAGCTTTCATTGCAGGTAAAGGATAACGATCACCTGAGGGTAAAAATACTCACTGACACCTTCAAAGTGATGAACAAAATTTGCATAAAGAATTTTTCAATCAGTATTTTTGATTAATTTATTGGTTGTGTAAGGTACAAAAGGAAATTTTTCTTTCTGTTTTAGTAACAAGCCATTGCCATCCAAATCCTTGTCGAAATGGAGGTACATGTTACGAAAAACAAAATGAATTTGAATGTACTTGCCAAGCAGGATTCAAAGGACAAATTTGTACAGGTATCTTTTCATATTTAAGCTTACATGTAATGTAGAACTGGAAAAGAAAAAATTGAAAATAGCTCTTTTGGTATTGAGATTATTTGACTAATATACTTGATTACAAGTGGGTCGTAAGTTGATTTTTCAACCCCTTTACCAGCAAAACCAAATTTTAAATGCAAATGCTAGTGTACCATATTCTGTTTTTTCATGTCTTACAGCTTACAACTAAGTGTGGTGTTGTATTATTTTATTTTACATCCATCCATGGTCCTCTGTTTTTATGTATTCCTCTGTCAGTCTATTTTTAAGAGGCTGAATTGTTTTTTCTTTTACACTACAGTCATCTTTTTGACAGTTTTTTAATTAAACTATTTTTATTATAGTTGTGGAATAAGTATCTTTTGCTAGTGCCTTTTGGTCTGGTTTTTTTTTGTTTATCAGGTCAGGTCAGTTCTTGCCCTGCTACTGGTAAGGTGTAATCCAGTACAAACTATTGCATGGTCGAGTGGTCGGCGACTAAACCGGCTCTCTCATCAGTTTCCTAATCTGGTGAGGAGGGTGTCTAGCAACCCAGTAGGAATAAAAATAAGACCTATCAAAGGGCGGATGAACTCTTTAGAGTCAACGGACGGCTAGAGATGGTGTCTCAATAAAAGCACCCTGCAGAAAGAACTTTGGGCCTCCATTGCGGGTTTTTTTGCCCTTCCTATACAGCCATGACAAAATCAAACAATAATGCATACAACAACGGCGTAAAGGGGGGAATGTATCAACCATTCACTGTCTCGCCCAGTAAGGGATTTACTAAACACGAAGGTCAACTCAGATCGTCATCATGCTACTGCATGCTACCCTATAGCTACATGGAATGTCAGGACACTAAACCAAGCAGAGAAAGTTGGAAAAGTTTTAAGAGAAACGGTGAGAGTAAAGATTGATATACTAGGACTGAGTGAAGTCAGATGGCTAAAAACAGAAAAAATCAAGATAGAGATCAACACCATATTCTTACACTCAGGACCAGATAAAGAACACATTCATGGTGTTGAGATCCTACTAGGGCCAAACATAACAGATTGTCTACTTGGTTACTGAGCTGTTTCCGATCGAATAATTGTGGTTAAATTGAAACGAAGCACATTTAATACCACCATCATTCATGTATATGCACCAACATCCAATAGCCAAATCTTTTATGCAGACCTGAACAACAGCGTGGCACAATGCATATCTCAAGAGATTGTGTTTGTCATGGGTGACCTAAATTTTAAAGTTGGTGAAGGTAGTCTATCAAATGTTGTGGGACCAGATAGACTGGGCAAACGAAATGATCATTGAGATATCTGGATTTAGTGGTGTGAAGGAAATAACCAGGTGATAACTAATACGTACTTTCAACATCATCACAGAAGTCTATGGACCTGAAGAAACCCAAATGATTGCTCAATGAACCAGATTGATTTCATAACAATCAATAAGAGATTCAGCAATGATGTCACACAAGCGAAGTGCTATCCAGGTACAGATTGCAACAGTGATCATGCTCTATTAGTTGCTTCTGTCAGGCTGAAATTGAAGGAACTGAAAAGATCAAAGTGGGTGATGTGTTGTGATGTAGACCAACTGACACCCAATGTGTAAAAACAGCTTTTCAACAAAAGGTTAAATTTCACATTAAAAATTATAAGGAGAACAACAGAGCAGTAGATGTCTATAAACAAATTTGTTCGGCAATTAGTAAAGCTGCTGAAGAAATCATACCTTTTGTAACACGAAGGAAAAAGCAAGAATGAATGACGGATGACATTTTAGAACTAATGGAAAAGCGTAGGACAGTAAAGAGATGGTCAGAAGAATATGACAGATTAAACAGGGAGGTGCGTATAAAATGTCGGCAAGCAAAGAAATGTATGTATATGAAACAGTGCGAAGAACTGGAACGAATCGGGAAGACCAACCCACAGAAGCTGCATGACATGGTACGATGGTTAACCTCAAGTAAAAAGAGTGTTACACCCAGCTGCATTCAAGCAAAGGATGAAAGTATTTTGATTAATCAAGAGGAAATATATTTCGATGGAAAGAGTATATAGAAGAGTTGTTTGATGATAACAAAGGAGAAAGAAATATTTCCCAGAAACAAGGAGGCAACCCGGTTTTGAAAGTGGAAATAGAAAGAGTTGTAAAAACATGGAAAGAGGTAAAGCTGGGGGCCAGGATGGGATTGTTACAGAAATGATCTTGGCACTAGAAGAGTTTGGAATAGAACAAATTACAAGATTAGCAGATAATACCTATGAGGTAGGTCTTTTTCCAGAGATGATGTGCCGATCTATCTTTGTCACTCTGCCCAAGAAAACGGGCGCTAAAAATGTGAGCTTTTCAGAACAATCAGCTTAATGAGCCAACTAACAAAGCTGATTCTTAGAGTTTTTCTAGGCAGGCTGCGGGGTCGAACAGCTGGAGAGGCAGCAGAAGAACAGTATGGTTTCACAGCCGATAAGGGCATACGAAATGCCATCAAAAAAGTACATGTTTGTTTCATTCACTATGTGAAAGCCTTTGATCGAGTTAGATATGAGCCTTTGTTTGAAATCATGGAAGCATTAGATATGGATGGACAGGAGATTGAGCTGTTAAAAAACCTATACTGGGAAAAAAGTTAGCTGTGAGACTCAATGGTGAAGTTAGTGAGTATGTCGAAATAAGGAGGAGAGTGAGACAATGTTGTATACCATCTCCTGACCTGTTCTCACTTTACACGGAAATAATCATATGAAACATTAAGGACATGAAAGGAATATCTATTGGTGGAATAAATATTAACAACATCAGATATGCAGATGACACAGCGTTGATAGTAGACAGTGAAGAAAAACTACAAAACATTGTAGATACAGTGGTGGAAGAAAGCGAGAAGAAAGGTTTGTAGATAAACAAAACGAAGTCATTTGTGATGGTATTTTTAAAGAAGAAAGAGACCAGATGTAAGTTCCCGATTAAGGGTTAAGAACTGGAGAAAGGTGAACAATTTGTTTATTTGGGTAGTTTGGTTTCAGAAGACACTAGATCAGAGGTGGAAATAAAGAGAAGAATTGGCATTGCGAAAACTTATTTTTAAAACTTGGAGAAGGTTCTACGTTCAAGTAGTGTGGCAATCGAAACTAGAATTAGACTACTTAAATGCTACGTATGGTGAAGTCTACTGTATGGTTGTGAGAGTTGGACTATTACTGGAAGACAGGATTAGAGTAGTGAAAATGTGGTTTCTAAGGAGAATGTTGAGGGTATTATGGACAGACAGGGTAACCAATGTGGACGTTCTGCGTAAGGCAGGGACTAATAGATGTTTATTACAGACGATCATGAACATGCAGGTTTGGTTTGTAGGGCATGTGATGAGGAAGGTGAGGCTTGAAGAGGTTGTGCTGACTGGCCGTGCAGAAGGAAAAAGACCAAGGCGAGGACAAAGAACTACGTACTAGGCATGTTTAGAAAAGGCACCTGGTCGGAGACCTACTGTGCTCACTCAGAGTCTGAAGAATGGCCAAGAGAAGGCTGTTATGGCTGCCGCCTGAGCCAGAATTCTGACACAGTACTCAAATTGATGGGCTGGTTTGGTCTGGAATATTGAATCCAACAACAAAAATAATATATTTCTCTTCTTATTGTTGATGGTTGTTCTCTGCAATTTAATTGCTACCATACAACCGTCTGCCTCTTTCAAATACTCAGTCTATCCATCTTCCCCTACTGCGTCTGATGTTGTCTCTAGTGTCGTTGACCCAGAAAATCTATCTTATTTGCTCATTTCATATTCCTTGTAGATACCACTTTCTCAATATTCTACGCAGACACACGAGCTAGAGTTTGTCCAGCTTTCTTTCTTCCATTTTAAGGATTCTCAGGGCTCAGACCTGTAGAGTAGCATTGGCCTTACAAAGTTTTGAAAAAATATTTTATATTTCTTCCTATGTTTCTTGCATTCCTTATTTTATAAGGTTGAAAAACGCGCTTTTGGTGTTTTGTTTTCTATATCTAATGTCTTCGGTGCACCCACCATCTTTCCTACCACAAGTTATGCAAACGGATCTACGTCTTTTACGTCTATTTCTTTGATTCTGACACTTCCCTGTCTCCTTGTACTGCATCTCATTACCCAAGTCATGTGTACATGAAAGCTAAATCCTATTGTGCCGGGAATGTTACTAAGGGTAGTTTTCATCTCTTTGATGTGATCAAATTTGACAAAACCAAAGAAATGTCAAAGGCAAAGTCAAGATCTTCAATGCTATTGTTAAAACTACAGCTTATGTTATTTCTTTCCCCTTCTTTCGTTTATTGCATGATCCAAGCCATTGTCATCAGAAAAATGGTCACACAGCTTTTCTTGACTCCCCTTGCAGCCATTATACTTCTTGTTTGTTCCTCACAGTCCATCACCAAGCATGGCCAATCAACATACATAATCTTTACCATTTAAAATATTTTTCTGGTATTTCATGCTGTTTCTTTATTTTCCATAGCCCTTTCCTTTATATGAAATAAATGGCTTTCTCGAAGTCAATATTCTTTCACTGAACCCTGCTTTCTCTTACTTTAATGCTTCATTTTCTACTGATTGGATTTTATCAATGATGATGCAATCAAATTTTTTTTCATTACCCTTACGTGGGCCTCTTCTCCAATTCTTAAATTTTGTTAGGTACCTGTTTTTCAGTAGATTAATTATTAGCCCCTTATCCACTTTTTCTGATGCTATTTCCCTATTCCTTATCTTTCTGAAAAAACTCTTACACTTATTAGCAATTTTTATCTGGTTTGATAAATTTTGATTGGATCATCGTCACCCTCGATTCCGACACTAGTATCTCTGCTGTTTTTATTTTCCTAATTGTTTCCGGTGCTCCTGATTCTTTCTGTTTAGGTCTATTGGTTCCTTTTAAACTGGGGATTCTTCATAGTATTTTATTCAATTTTTAAATCTATAATGCTTGTATTTTATTCCTGACATCTGTCTTTTCTTCTTACATGTAATTACTCCTTAAATCTGATACTAATCTCTGGTCTCTCTTTTCTCTGATAATTTCTCTGCACAATTTGCTTTTTTTTCCAACCGACTTTGTTTATTTTCTCAAGCTGGTCTCTTGGCTTTTCTATCTTTTACCATGTATTTGAGTACAAGTATTCTTTCATTTTGCACCATCACAGCTACTTTTATCTCTTTTTTCTCTTCTTTCTTACTACATTGTGAGCCGGTTGTTTATTTATATTTTCAATCAGTTCTCATACATGTCTACTACTTATTCCTCTTACTTTTCCATCTCTAATGCTCCAAATATTTTCCGCATTTACATGTGGAATCTATTTTTGTATGTAACATTCTATTTTTTTGTCGAATCGAAACTTTGTTTTCTTTCCATCTGGGTTCCTTTCTAATTTGTTTTTTAAAAATTGATTTTCACCACTGTCTTTTTATCATCATGTGATCAATCTGAGTTTTTCATTTCCGTTGGGAGGTATTCAGATTACATTATGCACCCCTTAAGTTTGGGAAGCAAATTCTAGATCTAAAGTCGTCGTTCGTTGAAGAGAAACTGCACCGTTCATCAATTCCTGAGCTTTTTGACGGCTTTGGTTCAAGAGCGAAATGGTATTTGTAGTTTCTTGTCCGTCCACGCCCACCTCTACGACATAATTAAGCAGATTAAGCAAGTGTTTGAGGAATTGTTTCATTAGGGGTCTAACCCCGTTCAAGGATGACCAGGGTTTTCTGCCAATGTTTTCCTTTCCTTAAGAATGTTATACGGTTCTAAACACAAGCAGACTTGTCTACGACTTCCTTTTGGACGAGGGGTTGAGACTAGTCTTGATATGCTTCATTTTATCTGATCCGACGCTCCGTTAATCAAACCCGGAACTTGCCCACTCCATATAGAATGTCTGGAAGATCACCAAGGTTGGTCTGGCAAGATGTTGCGACTAAGGGGCTCATTTCCGCCCAGAAGGTGAACAGAGCAAACCTGGAAACGAAGTATATCAAGAAAGCTCTCTAATAACTCAGGGACCACTATCACATGTTCACCATTGTTTGGTTTCACATGTGGCTGTTTGTAGGCATATGTGAAACTTCCGTAGTTCTCCTTTTCTTCTGTCTGTCAATTCATAACAGGTGATAGTATCTTAACTAATGAGACGAAGAAGGTTAGAAACTTAGAAATTTAGAAACGTTAATCCAACCAACTGATGTGGCTCTGCACTTTTTGCATCCCGAAGAATGTAAAGATATTACCATTTTTAGGTTTATTTTGACAGCCTCTTTATTACGTTTCCCTTTGACATCTCAGTTTCCTATAAGAATAGTTTTCTAGCGTTCCTGCAACATGAACAGTCTTAAAAGTTAGTATATTAACATGGACAAGTGTTTGTCATTCGAGCTTTCTTTAGGTTCTCGCTTTTAAAACGAAAAAACGTCCCTTTTCTTATAAACAATATTGTTTCTGAGATGGGTCGTATCATACCATTTGCTCTCTGAATAAAGCAAGTGTACAAATTTCATCTTCACTTGCATAAAACAAAATGTTGAGAACTACTGTTCTCTATATGTTTTTTAAGGTTTTCAAAACACCTTTTTAGCTTGGTTAATAACTCTTCAACATCAACACTTTTCAAAGAAAAAAATATTCCAAAGGCTTTATATCAGAACTAAAAGGGAATCAACGAATCTGCCTCGTTTATAGCAGCGAATTTATCTTTTGGCATTTTCATCATGTGTTTAAAAAATTATCAATGAAATCTTGTACCATTGCATTTAGTGTATATACTGTATCTGTGACTTATATATCCTATAGAACCAATCACTTTATAGGAAAATGAACTGATATGAGCAGGCTCAGAGCATTTGTAGACAGCAACCAGAGGAGTGTAAATAGTTATTCATACATTAATGAATTTGTTGATGCCAGACAATGTCATACTCAATCAGGGTAAAAGTACAGCCATGGTTTGTGTTATTATTGCGAATGAACACCCTTCCTTGCTGAACAACTACGCATCATCAATAGTTGCATGATAGTTCTGAACATTAATATATCCCACAGTAAAGGAGTTACGAGGTTTGAAAAAAAAATTCCTTGACCGACTTTTGTGTTGGCATACCAGTTGCATTTCTTTTGCAAGATCAACAAAGGTACTTGAATATTGTTGATCACGCTTTGTCCCTCTGAAAATAAGAGTACTGAACTGATCTCCCAAAAATAAATGTATTACTTTCATTAATGCTATGAAAACCATTTACAAGTATGCCCAAAAAATGAGAAAAACTATGTCATCATCAGCTAAATGAGCTAAAAAATAAGTAAAAAGTGCTTAAACCCGGCTATTTGGAAGGGGGAACGTGAGAACAGGATTGGCGAGATGGAGGAGCATGAAGATCTCTGAAGGGATAACAAGAAGGTGGGGAGAGGGCATGAGAACAGTTCTTTGTAGGAGCACTCAAAAGACGTAAAGAGTGAAGAAGGCCCTGGGTTGATTTGAGAGGGCCTCCAAAAGTTGATATTATGCTGCAATAGAACCAAAGTTTGTACAGTGTAAACGTTTATTCAGAGTGCAGTGATAATAATTAATAAAGCGGTTCCTCTAAAAAAATTCTGTGAAAAGGGTCTTTTTGCCACTTAGAAACTCGAAGAAATGGTATTCTATGAAATAGAGCGTGGTGTACCTATTACTATTCCATTACATCCTTCTGGAATTGGAGAAGAAAATCTTAATAAGATAGGCCTATCAAAATGAATAATACATTTCTCAAATTACGTCCCTTGCCGGGGGCTGCAGCCAAAAATCCAAAACTTTTAACTAGAATTGCTAAGACCCATGATATCCCTGTGAAGTAAAAAATAAGAACTTACTTCAGCTTCTTCACCTGTCATATCACTTTTAATGGTCGAATTTCAACTTTTACTGAAAAATTTGGCGGAAACCATATGCTTTAAAGTTTTAATACAAAATTCAACAATTAACTCAGCACAGCGGTCAGTGTCTGGAACGGAAACATTAGGAGAAAA
The DNA here is from genome assembly GCA_003991215.1 of Morbakka virulenta. Classification (NCBI taxonomy): domain Eukaryota; kingdom Metazoa; phylum Cnidaria; class Cubozoa; order Carybdeida; family Carukiidae; genus Morbakka; species Morbakka virulenta. The sequence continues at coordinate 1,420,784 of RDPX01000100.1, forward strand.
TGATCACTTGTGTGGGGCACTGACAAAAGATAAAGACGTTTTTTAAATGTGTGCCAGCAAAACACTTAAAACTTCCACCAATAAGTGGGAAAATTGTTTTCTAGTTTTCGTCTGTTGTTTTCAGGTCAACAGTTAGAGAATGATTTTTGTGATTTTTCGCAAAATTACTGTGATTTCAAGGTTTCTTTAATTTTCAGTGATTCTTGTGATTTTTGCGATTTACTTTTGATTTAATTGTTTTATCGATTGTTGTGTGATTTTTATGATGTTTTTGTGATTATTTTCACAAAACGTGCAAGATTTTTTGGAGTGACTTACCCCTTTGTTCTCGGTCATTTACACACACACACACACACACACACACACACACAGATATATATATATATATATATATATATATATATATATATATATATATATATATATATATATATATATATAAATAGGTTATGGTTCAAGTGCCATACTATGCACTCCTCCATCCTGCATCCTCCACATAAACGGCATCGTTCTTTCCTGCGACCCCTGAGTTGTAATTTTTTTCTTTAAGCAGATACACATATTAAGTTTTTTTTCCTACAAAGAGAGAAGTTGTAGGTCAGATCGTTTTGTATTTTATGCTTGTCATCGAGAAAAAAATTTTTCTGCCCAATTTAGGCTTGGATGTTTATAAAGCCCATATTTGGAAGTCACTACAGACAGTATGTACTACTCACCTATAACTAAGTCCCTGTCCATATACTGTCTACCGAGTCAGCTGACCTTGAGATAGGAGTAAGGAATGTTAGAGGAGACTAGACTAGGTAACGGGAAAACTGTCATGACGACTGTAAGGGATAGGGGGACCATCTTAATTAAGAATGTCTTACCCAAAACCTTTCCTTGGCAAAATATACTTATTACCTTTCCTCTAGTGGACTGTCTGAGTTAATCATGAGGCCGAAGGACTTGTCTATACTTCCTATTTACAACAGACGCAAACGGCTGTTGATGGTAACTTTACCTAAAAACTTTGGCTAAAATAATTATTTCATTTGAGCATTGTTGAGGAATGTAGGAGAGTTCAAACATTACCAGTGTTTTTTGTATGTTTGGAAGTCATGTGAATTTCTATAAGCTCAGGGTGAAAGGGTAAATGTCTGTGTGCCTTTGGTCCAGTTTTTTCCCACCAATTGTTTATTCTTTTGGAAAACAATGTGGTAAGAAGGAAAAGATTAAAAAAATGAAGAAAAGCATACTAGTTTGCGGACATTATCTTTGTGGAAAGATGACTTGTGAAGGTTTAACCGTTACTATTTTAGACTCAAAGGCTGCGATGCTGGAATTTGCACCTCGAAACCTACCCCCAAAATAAAAATTAACAAGATAGGAAAAAATATGTAAACAATGCCAATAAATGTCATTACGGTAGGGATGTCGTTTGGCAGAAAACTACAATATCAAATATATTCACCATTATTTTATTCTTAATAGGCATTTATTTTTTCTCATACAGTTGGCTCCCTTTGTAGCCCAAGTAATCCTTGCCAAAATGGTGGTATTTGTTCGGAGGATGACACTGGTGTGAAATGTTCATGTCTGAAAGGCTACACTGGAAATAATTGCCAAGGTAAACTGAATTTGGAATAAAAATTATTAAAAAAATCATGTTTGGCACATTTGGAATGATATTTCAGATTTAATTGCCGATATAACAACGAAGATATGCCCTTCTTGACTTTTTGTTTTGTATTTTATTTGTATTTTATGTATAGATATTATATTTGTTTATACCAGTAGAATGAATATATATATATATATATATATATATATATTTCATTTATACCTATTTACATATATATCCCTTTTAAAGCATAGTTGTTTCATTAGAAATTCTATGTGGCTCGGATTCATATCTAAAATTGCACAGCAAGTTAAAATACCAAGCGACTCAAATGAAATCTAATTTCGTCATACTATGCTTTTACTGCTTGTGCATTAATTGTATTTATTCTTTTGCATTTACTAACAGTTTTTAGCTGTATCTATTATATCCAGTAGTTTTTTTCAGTGTTTGTGTGTGTTTATATTTATAACTATGGAGCTGCATTTATGAAATTTGTGTGGATGAAACTTGGCATAATCGTATAGACATGTCAGGGCTTTCCTTTTTAGTTGAGGGTTGGTGTGTCCTTTCAGAACAGGCCACAAGACAATATTTTAATAAAAATAGCTTAACCGCTATTTTTTGAAATGAAGCATTAGTATACTTTTTTCGTCACAAAATAAGGAAAAGAGTAATTGTTTATTAGGAATACAGTAGACTTTTAATAAACTAGAAATGGAAGACAAAAGATGGATACAAAAGAAAGGAGCCTGGGTTTTAAGGTAACCACTTATATCTCTATTTGTAATCTGACTTGAAGGAAGCTTTTAATTGTGATAATGAACTAGTCTATAGTTGCCTTCCAGGTACTAAATGCAAACCTTATTAATGAATATTTGAAGTTGATTGGAACTATTACAAAAAGCCTAACTCATGTTGGATAGTCTGTCTGGTTCGCAAATGCATTCAAACACACACAAACACATTAAATCATCAACCCCGAATTGCTCATATCTACACTTTTTCGAATATTATAAAGATTACTATATATATCTGTATATATATATATATATATATATATATATGAAAAATCCCATATTAATATTACTATATTAGTAATAAAAATACATGAAGAAATATAGTTTGACTTTTTCACCCAAAGGTATGACGTACGTACGTATAGCAATTCAGATACATCTTGCTATGCAAAAGTATTTAAAACATAATCAAAACGACCCATTCATTGTCTACTTGCAACAATTGTGAATCTTTTCAGAAGAGCAACGATCATATAGAAGGATTAACAACAAATGATCACATAAGCTCAGTAGGGTAACGAAGGCCATCTTGGTCAGTTTTATGATCTGTATTAAATGTAAAAGTTGATGCCATTCATTTTATGGGTAAGGAAGTGGGGCAGTAAATGGCAGAATAGTGATGACCATCAAGTATTCCGCATTGTTTCATATTTTCTTTATGAAACCGTCACAGGGTGTTCATACTTGTTTACCTCGTTTGTTGCAGAACTGATTTGGCAATAAAAGTACTTTCCAGTTGAAATTTGAGAACTTTAGCCACCACCCTATATTTCTTGTCTGGTATTTTAATAGCACACATTTCGTCCTGCAGAAATGTTAAAAAATGATTAATGTAGTCATATGCATATTTGCTTACTGTAGAGCTGTACTAAGCATTGTCAAGACATTTGTAATTTTAGAGCATCAATTCTTCCAATGCCATTTTAGTTATCAGGAATGTAACAAAAGTGTTGAAAAAGTGTCTTCCTATTTAACATTGGACATTCTTACGTAGTATTATGCAACAGAGTGTAAACGCTTCTTTTATTAGTACAAGAGTGACTGTGAGTTGAAATACTTTAAGGTGTTCTCAAATAGGCCTACAATAGAGACAAATAAAGAGGAGAAAGATAAATTGTATCAGACTGGTGGAGATTATAACAAGATTCACCTTCTAATTAATATTAAGAATAAAAAACAGGCTATATAACTTTGATTTATTACATATTCTACTGCTTGTTTATGGCAGTTATAGGGGCATCATCACACTATGGTATTTACATGGACGTTATGTTAACCCAAAAACCTCATTTACTATTTTGTTATTTAGTACCCTGGATACTAAGTGTAAGTTGGTAGATGTTATTTGTACATAACGTACCCACATATTTTCTTCGTTAGACTTGTTTAAGATGTCCTTAAAAGGCTTAGTATGGGGTTAATGTTGCTACTTTACTTCAACAGGCAATTTGTTTACCTATTTCGTGTAATTTTTGAAGCATTATATATAATACAAATTTTTTTGTTTGTTTAATTCCTTTTATCATTAAGCAATATCTTCTGTGCATCACCATTGCCAGAATTATGTTTGCTAGCTTTCCCTTGTATTCTTATATTTCCAATTTATATACCTCATCAAAGCCTTTTTAGTATTGATTTTGAACAGCTCATTATTTAATGCCCAAATTTGGATTATCTCCCTCATGCTCTTACAATATATGTGGGTACTTGATCTGTCAGGGTGGTCTGTTCGTGTTTTTATATTGATAGGTGAGCATTAACCTTCTTGAGGATATAAATGTTTTCAATTTGCTATTTAATTACTCTGTAATCGTACGCGAGTAAATTTGCATTCTTTATACAGTTGTCACTAATAAGTACTCTATCCTGTGTTGTTTATCATTGTCATGTCCTCCTATCTCATGTAAAATCCAAATAGTAGTTCTTTCTTAGTCATGTTTTGTTTCTTCTTTCAATTTTAACTGATATACACCTTCATTCTTCCAGTATCCAACTTTGTCTTGGTCGCAATCAATTATTCTCAGTGTACCTGATGATTATTCAAGTTTCGAGTATTAGATTTTCTTCCATTTCACTAGTTTGTAGACTTCCAAATATGTCATACGACTCTCTAGCTTAAAGGAAAAGCTTTTGGTAGCTTCAGGAATTCGATCATGTCACTCGTTGTGAAAAAGGACTGACACTTAAAATTTCCTCTTAATGACATAATGGTTTCATGTTGTTTTATTTTTGTAAGCAAAAATGTTTCTGTCTGCTGCCATCATGTTTTTGGTGCTTGGACCTCACTTGCCTATTCAGAGTCCCAAGAATTTAACTCATTGTCTATGGAGGAAGGATTTACTTATCCGTCATAAAGTCATTTTGACCAATCTTCATTTCAAATTGCCCCTAGTTATACCATTATTTTTATTCTTACTTGATTGTCGTTGCTTTTCTCACGTTAATTCTGTGCTATGTAACGCATACTTTTATTCAAAAGTAATTTACCTTGACATTTAGACATGCGTTCCTTTCAGGTGTGGAATGGCATTGTTACCACGAGAGAAGCCTCATTAAATATAGAAAAAAACAATATATTTTATATCTGTGTTTGTACCTCTTTATGATAAACTCTAGCATCTTAAGACTGTGTATAGAGCAAAAGAAATGAAATGCAATTCCTCTGGTTTTATGTAAGGAATTTTTGTACCTGTATACTATGTACATTGGCACAGGGATCTTTGTTAATTTTTCATACTTGATCGGTCCTCACCATCATGTGAGTACTAAAATTTAGTATCACAGGTAAGTGAGTGGCTCATGCTAATTTATAATTGTACGAATCGTTCACTATTTGCACAATATTTTCTGGCGAAGAAATCTATATTAGTATTTGATAAAATAGAAAAAAAATAGTATTTACTTAAATGTACTTTAAATCACGTCTAACTAAAGTGTCTGGTTTTAAATACATCTTGTAATATCATCCTGCATTTGATTTAAACAGAATATACCTGAACAGTCTTTTATACGTATAAAAGCCCATCTCAACAGCAAAACAATTTTGTAAGGTGAATTCTGTATTGCCTAATTTTGTTTCGATCCTTATTTCCTCCCCCTGTTATGCCCGAGGCAGGTAAGCAAAATCTTAGATCAAGCTAAAAATTGGCAACCCTCTAAAGAATTAAAACCTTTATAAGCCGGCTTCGACACTGGTACTGAAGAATGATCATTCCATTAGAGAGTTCTAGCATTACAGTTTTCCCGCTTTCTATTATTTAGTGCGGAGATACACTTGTGATAGCGGTTTATGTCAAAATGGTGCTTCATGCATAGAAGAGGGTACTAACATCATGTGTAGATGTTCAGAAGATTATAAAGGGAAATACTGTGAAGGTAAGGATTGTACAAACAAAAATTTTCTGATTTGGGTAAGAGAAGTACCCTCTAGACATCACTTCCGAAATCAGTAATTCTGTAAAGAAAGTTCTTTGATAATGGGAAAAAAACTAGCCTCGTACTTTTAAAGAGATGTAAGACAAAAACTGGACAAGTATGCTATTTTACATTTATTCCGAAACCATAAAGAAGCGAGGCACAAAAAATGTACTAGGAGACTCCCTTTTCCTTCCATGTGTTATAATTCGAAAGTTTAAGTTTCTTGTGAACCTCCAAAACTTTTTAAGCCAGTGACGTCATATAGATATATACCATCAGTGATAGCTGAGTCATTCCCTTTTTGCATTGTTAAGCGTATGGAAGCATTATTTAAATTATTGCAAAAAGTGAAACAACTGAAATTCCATCACAAGTACAAAGAAGGGTAAAAATGTTGTGTCTTTGAAAGCTGAAGTATTCGAATAATGGCCGATAAGCTTTTATTCCAGATGGTTTCTGTCTTTGAAAGCTGAAATGTTCGTAATAAGCTTTTATCCTAGGTGGTTTCTTCTTTAACTTTTTACTGCATTAACAGGACATAAGTGCATTTTCTAGCAGAGGTTTAATCAAATGATTACACTATTTCAGAATGAATTTTCAAATTGGGTGCAACAGACTTGTACTAAAGGAAAAAGGTGTATTTGTTCAGATTGGGATATTACCATATAAATGCACGTTCAATTGCCCCTGAATTTTATTATATGCAAGAAACATTTCTAATTGATTTGTAAGAAGCTATATTCGACAATCTGAATATTATTTGGGATTGAGTTTTTTCCAAGATATAGTAACAATTCGATTGGTACAAAATCCATAATCATGGAAGTAATATTTCATTGTTGCTTACCTATACCTAACTGTTGCTACTCTAGAGAAAATGTAAACATTATTTATAAACTAAGAAACTCATCTGCTAAATGAGCTTCATGATACACTCTGAAAAATCCTATTTTTATAGTAAGGTCTTTACTGCTTTTAAAGCATTGTTTCTATCAAAGTTACGAAATATGAATTAATTTATTTATGTTGAAAAAAGGAAATCGACATGCTATCAGACTATTGAGATAATGATGATATTGAATGAGATAACAGGGCGCCTAGGTGGAAATGTTTTTGAGTTTGGATTTAACTGACGTTAGTGTTTCCCAAATAACGGCTTAATCTGTCTTTCTTTATACGAGTACATACACACACGTTTATATACTACTACTACTACTACAATTACTACTACTACTACTACTACTACTACTACTACAATTACTACTACTACTACTACTACTACTACTACTACTACAATTACTACTACTAATAATAATAAGTATACCATACAATATAATGCAGTAATGGTGGCCTGACTGTTTAATATTTAGTGCATTTGTGGAAGTTAAATAAAAGTATTCCATGAGATCGCAAGTAATGTTGCAAATGCATTTCCTAGCACGCTTACCAAAAGCTCTATGGAAGAGCCTGAATCTTGGTACTGCAGATCGAGAATATTATTTGAACAATGATATTCCTGTAATACCTTTTCTTCTTCCATCATCCATTGATGGATCCGGTTTTTCATAAAGCGAATAAAGAGATTTTTTTTACTTATCCTTGCACATTTAGCACCAGCAAAAGTCACTACACCTCGCTTTTTAAAAAGGATATTTGCTGTATGTACAAAGGGCTTAGCTTTTCAAACTGCAGGAATTTTGGTAGAATCTGTTCATTTCTGTGCGATACTAAATAACCTTGTTCTTAACTTGTAAATTTTTCTGGGTAAATATTTTAGCACAATGACTCATGAGCAAGCTTAAAAATATACTCTTTGTATGTACAAACCTACGTCAAATTTTGTGGAACCCCAGGGACAAGTAATTTAAGTTCGAGTTTTTAAAGGAATGGAAATTGTAACTTTAATAGTGGAAATAAAGCAAACCAAAAGCAGAACAAAAGGCATACCAAAATTAAATGGTATATTACTTTTGTCAAGAAGACATTTTAGACTTAATTTACAAAGTAGCACCTTATCCATTCGAATTTTCTCAGGCTCTTTTGGTACCTTTAAACTAATTAAGAATTCATAATAAAGTTATTTTCTTTGAGATAATCACTGTGGTTTTTCGATTCCATGAAGAATAACAAAACTTTGAGAAAGGTGCTTACTGCGTAAAATTACTGTTGGGATACATTAATCCTGCAACTGTTTTCTAACGAGAAGCAGATACCATTTGAAACAAAAAAACACATAGAAAACAGAAGAAAGGCTGAATGTAAATTAATGTAATCGAGTCATTTGTGGATCTAATCGAGAGTGGAACGGTTTGGCTCACTCTAGGTGTGCTAACCTTTAAATAAACTGATAAGGATGCTTTAATTAGTATGATAAGAAGGTCAGTACACAACCACAAGGAAAGAATTAAAAATAAAACAATTATAACCATTCTTACTAATATGAAAATGGGTGTACTCAGGAAAAAGTTGATATCGATATAACCTTATGACCACCCGATCTCTCTAAAAGGCCTAAAACATCCACGCAAAATTTTGAAATGAGACTTTATTCATTAGCTATTTAAAGAATCAAATGTTGTTCATTGTTATTGTAGTTTGAGTACCTCATAGCGGTCAGACGCATTGCTATCGGAAACCCATTAGATCTGGTGTCAAACACAGGGGGATCCAGTCACCATGTCACTGTCGATATCACATTATTTATTACTTTGTTATAGAAAGAATTTACAGAGCCTGCACAGAGACTACTTGTCTTTTTGGCGGATCCTGTATCGAGCTGTCGGCTTACAGCTATAAATGTATTTGCCCGCCTAAAAGAGCAGGAAGAAGATGTGCAGGTTAGATATTTCAGACCCAAGTTGCACTGCAATTTTTTGTGATATTTCTATCATGTTGAGATATTTTTGTTCCCCTTTGTTGGTTTAGTTTAATTACCTGAAAAACAAATGCCATTGCTTTTGCTGATAAAATTTATATCTGCCTGACGTTTGATGTAGTGAATGCATACGCACAGAGAGTCGACTGTCCAAAATAGGCTCATGACTTATAATTGTGATAATACATTGACATTTAATTTAAACATTATTGTTTTACGTACCTTGTAGAGAGCAAAGATTTTAGTATCTGGTTACAGACATTGGAGGGAAAAGGCCGTGTTGAAAGTTTATGAATGGAATATTGTCCGTTGCTCTGGGGATTTTCTATGCTTGTATTTATAATTCTGAAATGGCTTTTCTCTTGAGTAGGTTTTGGGCTGTACTTAGACTACACTATACTTTTGCCAAGTTTCATCCAATTTTGTATGACAGTAATCAGACTAAAGGGTATACCGTGTTTGAAATAACATCCAACAGTAATGATTTACTGATCAATTTAAACATTTGTTTAAAATAACTTTCTTCTAATTACTTTAAAGTACCCGATAGAAAATTAATATATATTTGGCAGAACAAGTTTATATTCAAAGAAACCTTTGATTTGGGGAGAGAAAAATGTCCAAGAAAAGTAAATTAAAAGCATCTGGGAAGTGCACACTTTTTTAAATGTATACCAGATGGCACCCAAGAATAGTGGAATATTACAGATAATGAATGCAATCCATTAACGCCTTACAACTAAAATCCTCTTATTTCAAACAATGGTGATCCCATTTTTAGATAAAATAATTTCACATCATATAGAATTAATAATTTGTAAAATTTTTTGACTATTAATTTTGTTAGGCAACTACAACTGGGGATCAGGAAGACCTAGTGTTTTTTAAATGGGAATTGGGTAAAGTGTACTTACTTTTAATTTTCTTTTTAACTGCGATTTATTAACATATTTTCTCCATTAATTGAGATACAAAATACCTGCTGCTTGATTACGATTTGCAGCATAGGGGCTCTAGATATTGAAAAAGGCAGTAGAGAATAACAGGGTAGAGAGAGAGCTGCTTTATATTACTTTTGTGGAGGAAAAGCCTGGCCATAGAAAGAACAGTAATTCTTTCCCGAACTGTAATGCAGATTAGAATAGGAATTTCAAATCATATTGGTAATGTATTAACAAGCTTTTTCTAATTTTTGCAAATAGCTCTGACTGAAGATCCATGCGCCAAATGTCACAAACATGCAACATGTGAAGGTGACCACTGCTTGTGCAAAACCGGATATAGTGGTAATGGATATTATTGTGAGAGAGGTATTATACAGAATATTTCTTATGTAATAAGTTTTAGTATTGTGTAGTAATGATATAAATTTTTTGTAAGTCAAGAAATAAAAAGGGCGAAATATCAGAACTAATGTCGAGAAACAGCATCGTGATCTGAGTGATTTTTATTTAAAATATGTCGAATAAGCAAGATGGAAAATTCAAAAAGTCATATGTTCCTGGGAATTTACCTATGAGAAACAAATCAGAATTCTGAAATTTAGTTTTGAATTGTCCTTGTAAATTTACCGTAATAAGTGTACTTGTATGTTGAAAGTTTATTGCATTTATTGCTGAAAAAATGATATTCAAATTCGGCACAGGCGTTGCTTTGGGTTCAATAAGGACAGTCTGAGATAACACTCTCATAACAATAGCGAGTGTATCATCAACGCCGGGTAACGTCAAGACAATATCAGCATAATCTTTATTTAATCCATGATATATTTTTGTATAACTTGTTAATCGCACGGAGAAGTAGTCCATCAAAATTTGTGGACAACATTTCAGTGTAACTGGCATTTCTTGACTTAAATGATGATTACACTGTGCGTAGCAAAAACAAAAATATTCAAAAAGCTTACTGTGGGTCATGAGACTATGAAAAAATCTGAAATAACAATCTACATTGGGGAAAACTGCATTGGAAAAATGAACGAACAGCTCTGGATAAGAAACTTGTCATGGCAGTTATTCAAAATTTTCTATCAGAATGAAAAAGTTGTTTCTTACAGGTCACTGGCACTACTTTATGGGTTTTCAAAATATGGATACAAGAGTTGCAGATTTCAAAGGGAAATGAGATATTGGAAGACAATACCAGGTAACATAGCAGATGTGTCATCAACACTTAACCCACTTCGTCTTGGAAAATCTATTACGTTTTATTTAATGTAAGCTGCGACCTTGATCTCTCCTGCCGGTTCGGCAGTGTGCGGAGCCTTCACTTTTACACTTAATAGAACTTGCACTTCATATCAGCGATCTTTGGCGCAGAAACGTAAGAAAATGTGGACAATCTTGTCCTTCAATTTCAAACAAAAGTATGTAATATAAGCATGAAGTGTTGTCAGTAAGAATTATTTAAACAAATTTTCCTATACCTCAATTCTTAAATTCTTTTCAGTTTCTCTCACGGTATATGGGGAATGATTCGAATTAGAAACTTCACAGGTCATAACACTGGCCTGCAAAGTTTTAAAGTCATGCGTGTGATTGCTGATTTTAGGGTAGTTTGCTATTCAAAATCCAAAAATCATACTCATTTTGTACAATCAGGTCAAGTTTTTGAGATGCTTTATTACCTTTAACTTTGGAATTGGTGCTTTACAAAAAGCATCCATTTCATCTAACAAACTTTATAAAATAAAGATTACACATTGCACAAAGGCTCACTTAAGTCTTCAGAGTCATGAGGGATTTAGTCTAAGTACGACTGTAGAAAGTGCCTTTTGACTGACATGCAAACCCCAAAATTTTGAAAGTTCTTCAGAAGTTTGTCGACGTCCTTCTCGTATTATCCACTCCGGTTGTTTCCAAGAAAGGTTGTAATTACTGACTTAAACGACAGCCAAGCAGACAGCTCAGCTGCACTCAGCGCATCAATAAACATTGAGTTCTTCGTGAGCTCCTGTATCTCAGTCCCTGAATCTGATAAAAAATGAAAACCTTAACCTTTTCAAAGCTAATGCAAGGAAACGTCTGATGAAGGAAAGTGAACTCTCTGCCTTCCCTCTCCATTGCCTTTACAAAGTTCCTCACAAGTCCCAATTTGATATGTAAATGTGGAAGTAATATCTTGTTTGGTTTTATAAGAGGACGAGAATGAACATTGTACGAACCAGGATCCAACTCTTGTCTTAGAGGCCGTTCTTGTCTGATATAATGTTGATCATCAGCCCGTTTGTCCCACAAATACAGGAGGCATGGAAACTTTATGTACCCATTCAGTGGTCCCCAAATCAATGCAACAACTTTAAGATTTCCACAAGTTAAGTACCTATGGCCATGGTAGTTCAGACCAGACAGCAACTGATCCATGTTGTCGTCGGTTTCTTTTATATGCACAGAATGACCAATTGGATTTGAAGAGTATTTATTTCCATTATCAAGGAGAAGTGACTTGAGACTTTTGCTGAACGAGTGGATGAAAGTCTCCATTCCGTAGAAATATAGTCCATCCCCGTTGATTTCAAGAAATCAGCAAAATTGTTCCAGTAAATCAATGATGAGTCTCTCTGGATTGTGAAGACCTGTACAAATTCTCTTTCACGCTCTCGTACCAGTAGAATGTTGTTCCAGGTGCCAGCAAATTGTTCTCACGAAGACGTGAACCGAGAAGTTGTGACGATTGTTTTGAGAGGTTTGGATCTCGTGTTACGTGATTGAGATCTGCTTGTGTTAGAATCACTGGCCGATCATTTTCTTCTGGTATGTATTCTTTACCTTGTATTCTGTTATATGTGTTATCATATTCCGATTAAGAGCTAGATTCAACTGCAACATCTGGTTTGGGAACAGATAAGTCTGCATCATGAGAGACTGGTCTTATGGCAGACGGAGCATCAGGATAATGAATACAATGCTTGTTCTTGCGATTGATTCCTTGAAAATCAGTCATGCAAAAATATCAGTCTGTCACATGATCTTTACCTTCTCTCCACGCCACAGGAACAGCAAATGGCATACTTTTCCTTTTGTTGTTTCTCCAATCACACAAATTCTCAAGACATTTTTTGAAGCTCACATGGGGTGCAAATGGTTTGTCCTGGTCTCCAAGCTTTACTCCAAAGTAAGCATGATATGACTTTTTCACAAAATCAGTTATTGTTGCAAGGCAACCAGGAAGAATCACAGTACCACATATATAACAGAACCTGTTAGGATGAGTTTTACATTTGAGATCAATTCACTCTTGATATTAAGTACTACATAGAAACACTACATCTGTTCCTTGCGATTTTAAGTCACACCGAGTGAAGTTCAGCTCTGTTAAACAATAGATGGCCATCCAGGTGTAAACATAAAAAGTTTCAGTTTCAGATTCCTCAAGTTAAAGACCGATGCAATTTCTGTTTCAGATTGAGTCTGCTCCAGTTTCGTTTTCTATACAAAAGCAAAGATTGGGCCAGCTACAGCCCTGTTTTTCTTGAACTAAGTACTATTCAAGGGTCAAAATGTGCACTAATCATGCCTCAAAAAATTGACCTGACCAAAGAAAATGGATGCTATGTTTGGATTCAACGCACCAAAAACACAAATCAGTTGAAAAACTTTCGGCCTTTCAAATAACGTTTTTGGAGTTTTTCCCATATGGCATTAATCTATAGTCAGAGGAAAAGAATCTAGAGGAACGCCAATACTCCCAGTGAAGGTTATAAGCTTTTGTCATATAATTGCTGATAAAAGGGAGGAATCAGGGGCTGGGAACAAAGTTTTAATCTGCACCATTTGTAAACAGCCCCAAAGCAACAATAATATTATCATAAGGTGTCGTACTTACTAACTAATAAAAGTATGCTGCTCTTTTTTATAACCAATGGTTTTCGTTGTCATATTTGTCATATAGTTACAACCTTGCGTAAAAGATATGCTATTTGCCCATTCAGGGATCTGTGAATAGAATTGAGATGAAGTATATCTTAAATCCCAACATCAACTGTCCATTTTTTCTATTTTTCAGTTTAGCACAAGATTTTTCAAATTTGTTACATATCTTTGGAAACTTATCGTGCTTACAAAACATTGCAGTTTAAAGATCTTGACCCATATTTCGAAGTTTCGGTATTCTTTTTTGGGCAGGCGTACTGTAGGCCTACTTTCTGCTGCATTTTTTGCCCTGTATAGTTTTAACAGGTGCTTTCTTTGTATTTTCATAAATTGAAATTTTGATCATATTTTCTGGCTTCTTCCTTTTGCGTAGGTACCAGTGAACTTATGCTCTTAACACGCGATTCTGTGCCCTTTCCTGGTCAGCATAGCCGAAAAAGACTTTTTAAATTTTCTTTCTCATTTTTCTCTACACCAGCTTGACCACTCCAACAGTATCTGTGGTAACTTTTACTAAGCTGGATATAAATTGCATCTCACAAATGAGAAAATAACATGTAAATTACACATTGAAACTCAATATTTTTGCCTTTATTTGTCCTATATTCTAGTTCTTGGTTCTTGGTTTGATTGCTCAAAGCTACTACAGTCTTTGAGCTAAGCCTATGACTATGATATACTGTAAAGCATTTGTTAGTTTAGCGACTTTATAAACTATTAATTATGTGGATGTCTCTCTTTTTCTACCTAGATTTGGGTTAACCACATGTCGTCAGTCATTTTAATATTTGTCCTGGAAAAAGCACTGACGCCTCTAATTGTCCACCATTACTGCAATATTTATAGCCCAAACACAGAAACTGATCTTAAACTTTAGCTTATTTATTGAATTTTGCTTACTTTAATGACCAAATTTGTCCACATTTTTTACATAGGGTTCTGTATGTATTTTGTATTCCTTCTTGACATATCAATGGGTTTACTTATCTGGAGTTTATTTGATTATTGCAGAGAAAAACCATTGTCACCCAAATCCATGTGAAAATGGAGGAGTATGCACTGACAAGTATTATTACTTGGACGCTATTGAGAAGAATGAGGCAACCAGTTCAGAGAAAAACGAACACAGCAGTGAAACAGAGTCTGCATTTTCACCATATTTTCAGAAATTATCATCCTCGAGACAGTCGTTACAAATAGAACCAATACAACCGGAAGAGCTCTCCAGAACTGCAGCAGTTGAGACAGCTTTTGGATTGTCTTCCATTCCTGCCAATGCAAGACAAGAAGAAAAAAAATCAACTATTCCGCAGTATTTTAATGGTACAACACCGGGGGAGGAGTCCCCAGTTTTTAATGGAGGTGCTCTGTCTTTAGGAACAAATGGCATAGAAAAATATAGTGATATTATTGATAACCAAGAATTCTTAGACAAGTTTGGATTTTCATGCGAATGCCCAGCACACTTCAAAGGTCCGAAATGCACAGGTATGCTTTCCTCTTAAATGTTGCAATAAATCAATCTCAGGTTTGTTTTATCTTCATTAAAGCTCGTCAAATGATAAGAATTTCTCTGTTAATAGATAATAACTAAATATATTTTTGTAACTATTGATCAGTAATAATTTAGATTTGCTCCTTTTTTATTTTTGTTGTATTTTTATAAGGATTTGGATGTAATGACTGTGTACACAAGTTCAACCTTACCTTTTTATTTAAGTGGCATTGGTCCTACAGATCTTTCGCACACAGCAAAAACTCAAAATGTTTTTTCTCCAATGCATATGAAAGGAGCGGCAAAGTTGAAGACGATGCATATTTTGATTTGGAGTACTTTTGAATTTCAGATGGAGTTAACCCCTAAATGTCATGCTCCGTTTTTCCCGTTCTATTTGTCAAAATAACCATTGAATTTGAGAGGACTTTTTTAGACTTCCTTTTTAAATTTTTTCCCCACAAAGACCCATTTCTGTAATGAAAAGGATTTATATTATATCCTAACCGTACACTGTCTAAAAGACTGTAACATACCGAAAGGATACATTTAGTTACCTGTGTCAGAAAAATTCGACCATGACACCTTTTTGAAATACTTTGGTACTTTTGTCAGATAATAAACAGTCATTATTTACTATTTTTTATTTAAAATATATTTTTTGAACTTCTGCGCCCTTTTGGTTGTTTCTCTAGAAAAATTAAAGAACAGAAAAATTAAAGGCTGAATTTTACGTGACTGCACACCTTTAGTAGAGAGACATAAGGAAACTGTATGTACCAGGCTCAAAATGAGATTTTTCCAAATTTCAGAGCTTTGAGAAGAACTCTTTCTGTTCTTAGAAAAGCAGGGGAAAAAAGGATGGCATTCAGATGGGTTTTAATTATTTTTGACACACATGGAATAAATAAAATCTCATAAATTTTGAATGGCTTTTTCATAATAAGGGACAACTTTCTTACTAGGCCTTTGTCTTTTAACATGAGATTATAGTTTCTTTTAGTTGATGAATTTAGATTTTTTGAGGGCAAGATGGTGGCATAGTTTAACACTGCATTGTTGTACTACGTTGTTGCAGTACATGACATATACTCATTTATTAACGTTCTCCTGAAAGCTTTTGTACTTGAATTACTATTGCATGAACGTGCATGTGTTAAGAATTATTTTAATAATTTTGGATTGAATGGACCGCTTTAAGAGTATTAGAAGTGTCAGTATTTGGTATTCAATAGTTTTACTCAACTTTTTCTCTATTTATCACCTCTAAAAATCTCATAGGAATGTTACTCTTTTCCTAAAACTATCACCAGTTTTTGACTAATTTGTTCACTGTGTTGATAATAATTTTAGGGTTTATTTTGCTTAAATTTTTCCTCAGTCTACATCAGGAGAAAATTGTAAGTAGCCATCCATAACTTATAAGTTCACTGTCAGTGGATAATCTGAGCGTATTTATTTTAACCACGAACGCAGGTATTTGCATGTAAACGTTGCTATTCGTTTACTGTCTTTTACGCATCCTGGAAGTAATAACTTAGTTTCTTGATTAATTTCCTAGTAAGTACATGATCTATTGTTGGGGCCATTCTTAAAGCTTTTTTCCTTCGGAATTATTCCTAATCGATCTTCATCTTCCTTAACTTCTGTTGTCTTCTGCCTTAATACAGTTTAAGTTGTTGCCCAGCTCAGCTGAAGTACGTCTGATTCATCGAGTTGAGACAAGTCTAAAACACCTAAGGCAACTATGTTCTTCATTCTTTGCCTTTTATGCTGTAAGATAAATATTGCACTTAATGTAGACGTATTTAAACACTAATTACCAGCTCTACTATTGGTGACATGTTTGTTTAATACAAAGTTTTGAAAGCATTGTGTAACTGATATACAATGCAAAACTATCTATATTCTTTTCCCTTCCAGAACCAGATCCATGCAACCCAAATCCCTGCTTCAATTATGGAGTATGTAGTCAGGAAAACGGTTCACCTGTATGCAAATGTCGATACCCTTATGCAGGTTCTTTCTGCAACGGTATGTTATCTTTTATTAAATTTCTATTTTTATGATAAAATGAGATAATTTTGAAAGTTGTAATTATTTGCTCTGTGCGCTAGCAACGAAACTTTCGTTTTTATGTTTCCCTTTGTTCTTTATTGTAATTGCCAACTGACTTGATGTAGATCAAGGACAATTCGTTTTTCGTATTTCTTTACAAAACAGCAAGTAATCACTTCTAAGTATTATATACTACTTGTGAGTCTTGTTTTCATTCACTGAACTCCCGGAAACGATCCGTAAGTGGTTTAAATGATAGTAGGAGCAAAAAATGCAAAATGGGGAAAGGTGGAAGGGTTAAAAGATAAACTTCTTTTTGTCGTTGTTTTCCCAATGGTCATGAAATTATTCATAACGACCTTACGCATTAGCATGCCTAATTTGAATTGACACAGGAATGAAAAAGAAATAAAAGAACGAATGAAATAACAAAATTAGGGAAGAAAATACAGCAAAATACAATTACTAGAAAGTTTTTTAAAAAGTGAAAAATGAAATCTGAATTCAGGTATTAAAATGCTGAACCTAAATTATTAGTATGTACCTGCTTGACACATAAAAACGTACCGTTTAGATCCTTGGTGATAAAAGCTACATAAAAGCGTTTTTATTTTCTAGACAAAATTTAAACGATAGACAGTAATTTACATAATATTAGAATTTTAGAGAAGTAGTTTCAGATAGACTTTCCCATGGTAAAGTTATAGGAAGTGCCACTCTAGTGAGGTTTACTAGTCATCGATGTACAAGAAAGATAAATGTTAATTATATATTTTACAACAAGTGTTTTTTAGTGTCTGAGCCAAACACACCTCCATAGAAGATCAGAAATAGATCCAGGTTCTTACCTAACATTATCCATTTCTTTTTTCCTTTTTCTTTTACTTTTAAAGCATATTTTTCCAGCAATTGGTGCCCTTTAGAGGAAAATTTCTTTTGGGAGTGAGAAATTTCTTGGCAGGATGCCCTTCCTGACGCCAACCAATGGCTTTTTCTTTTGTAAAGTTCCAAATTCTCGTCGCCCGCTCGGATAATCGAATCCGGAACCTCTTGGTTACTGTGCAACTGCACTAACCCTTAAGCAACGCCCCCTTAACGATACCCATTTCTAACAGTTAAAAATTGCCTTATTTCCAGGGGCTAAGACAGGTAGATTCAATCAAACACGTGGACCTAAATATGGAATTTAAAAATGTAATTTAAGATTATGCCAAGTGAAATTATAATAAAATTGTAACTTATTTAGCTCTCTATCATTTTCTATATTCCTAACAGTTTGCTTCTCGCTGAGCTTGAATGGTTTATTTTTTAGATACTGACAAATGCGACCCCAATCCTTGCTTAAATGGAGGTATGTGTTCACAAAGTCAAGATGCCTTCCACTGTTCCTGCCTGCCAAGCTATTCAGGAAGTCGTTGCGAAGGTAAGGTCAGTATTTCAAGTAAAAATAAGCACAAAAAACTGAGATATTTTCTTTTTATTGGAGAGGCAACATAGAAAAAAAAATGGGTGAATTTTATGAGTTTCATTCCTTGGCCTATCACGCGGTGCCATGTTCTTCAGTGTAAGAAGCATAAATTTAAGTGATTAAGTGTGATAATAACCAGTGATAATTTGTAACTGAAGTACTTAGTACAAGTAGAAAAGATACGTTCCAAGTCTCATTGAAACGTATCAAGGGTCCCATTTCCGAGATTTCCAGCCTGGATTCAATGTAGGATCTTTCCTCTTAGCACCTAAACCACAAATCAGGTTAGTAAATAACTAGCGCCAAAAAATGACCGAATATGAAAATCACACTGGTAGGCACAATGTACCTCCCATATCGCCTTCTGGCAGAAGAACTTCAGCGGAATGAATGCTGGAGAGCATTTCTACAATACCAGGAATCAATAGAAAAACTGCAACTCAACACCCTCCGCATTGACTTTCTGATGAATTGCAAGCATTCAGACATCATCTCTCAATTCTTAACATTCAGAATGCCCAGCAATGGCTGCTTCGATGATAAGACTGTGCGTGATTTCCAACTTAAGCTGTTAAAAGAGGATATCATAAAAGCAAAATGGACCTAAAATCCAACAGTGAGCATCCGGCAGGAAAGCACAGCACGATTCTGTTAAAAGTAAATAGCATGCTATTACTATCCATCCTTGTGTACACACGAGCGAATGCAGCCAAAATACGTCGTGTCCAGATACTGATCCACAACAAAAAACTGAAAGCACTTGCAGAAGAACAGCAACGTCCCCTCTTCAGCGTGAAGAAGACTGTAATAGAATGCGACCTTGGTCAGCCCCTGTCGCAGCTTGTCACAAGCACACTTACTCTAGAACCAAAAAATTCTGTTCTAGACACATTCAGTTCCAAAGATGTGCTTACTGATCTCGATGGTTTGCTCAGCCACTGCAAAGCGAACAAAGTGAGCAACGAACTCATCACCGATATCAATGTTAAGACATTTACATACATAAAAAAGTGCAAGAAGATCATATCATTACGTAACATCACATTGATGAAATGATACTTGAAGGAAAAGAACTTGTTAGCAGTTCCTTTTGATAAAGGAAATAGAATCTGTGTGATTTAAAAGGACGCATACCACACGAAAGTAAATGCGACTCTGCAGCTGTCTCAATTTGAAAAAGAAACATACACCAGAAAGAACGCTTTGAATCTCATCCTGAAAGAGAAGAACCGAGTGTTCAAGGTTCTAAAAGACATGAAAAAACCCCGCTCGAATTGATGAGAAGTTATACAATAAACTCAGACCCTCAGGCAGCAAACAACCTCGTTTATACAGTCTCGCCAAAGTACACAAAAAACATTCCTCTTCGCCCTGTCTTGTCAATGCCTGCATCAGCATACCATCCGATTGCAGAACAAGTAGCAGAATGGCTTGAGACCGTACCTGAATGCAAAATCAATTCTTCAACGAAGATTATAAGTGACAAACTGAAACATATTGCGCTTGCGGAGGATGAGGAACTAGTAAGCTTTGACGTCTCATCCCTTTACACCAACGTACCAGTAATGGAGTCTATCAACGTGTGTGCAGACTTACTTTTTCGGGACAATATGAAACAAAGTAAAGTACCTGTAAGCAAATCAACTTTCATTCAACATGCCAATAATTGCGTCGTGCAATGTAATAATGTCGAGACATGATTGATTTCACAAACAAACAGAGGATTAGCAATGGGCAGCCCACCTGCACCTCACCTTGCCAATGGCTGGATGTCCAGATTCGACCCACAAATCCAAGACAATGCCAAACTATTTACGAGATACATGGATGACATCCTTAGGGAGAGAAAACGCAGTGAAACAGACAATAAACTAGCAGAACTCAACAACTTGCATCCCAACCTGTCCTTTACTCCTGAGAAAGAAAATGAGGGCACCCTACCACTCCTTGACATGCTGCTACTCCACCAAGACAGTCAGGTGTCGTCCACCTGGTACACAAAACCAACTGATACGGGTCTCATTTTAAATTTTCATGCGTTAGCTCCAAAACGATGCAAACATTCTGTATTTTCCGGTTTTGTTCATCGTATATACTAGGCATGAAGCAGTTTGAAACTATTCCACAGCAGCATAGTGAAAGCAAAATCCATCCTTTTAACGCAACCAATACCCGCCCTCTTTCTACGACCCAATAATTCATCAAACATTTGAGAGTATATTCAATCTCACCAATAAGGTTGCATCAAATTCTTCCCAATCACCATCGCAACAACAAGTAAATGAACAGTCATCAACCGAGATTCCAAAGCGGGAAGTGTTCATTCAGTATCGGGGTAAATGCTTGGATGACTACGCACGAAACTTGCACAAGAGTGAAGCCCCTGCAATGTCATCTTCACCCTAAGAAAAATGAAAACTGTTCTTCCATTGCTGAAACCCTTATTAGAGAAAGCCCTCAAAAGCGGAGTCGTATATCACATCAAATATGCAGTGTGTAATGCTGCCTATGTAGGCCAAACAGGTCGGCTTCTAATGACTCGACTCAAGGAACACAACATACCATCATCGCCAGTGAGCAAACACATGCAGAAATGCGGAGCGTCCTGTAATATCGATTTCACAATCATTCTTGCCAAAACAACACCAGGAGAAAGTTACCGCCTCACTCTGGAGGCGATAACGAGATGAATACAATCGAGGAATACCAGAACAGAACTCTTACTATCAAGTTCTTTCAGTGATGAAAGTAAAATTTACCCAAAAAACAATATCTGAGACAAGTTTGTGTTGCTTGAATATGATGAAATCAAATGACTGTTATTTATAACATTATTTTAATTTCATTTTAGGTTAGAAAATGATAGAAAATATCGAAAAATTTCACCAGAAAATCTAGAATTATTGTGGACTCCATTGATTATCTCAATCGAATATGAAAATGTGTTGCAAATACTTCGTCTCTGTTTCAGGCCTGCAGAACGGCGTGCGATAAATCTCACTTTGATATTGATCTGTATAAAAATTTGGTGCGGGTGCTTGTACAAGTGTTTCCAAGCAAGGCCTGCTGTACAAATTAGAGGAGACCTCTGATTGTTTCTCAACCTCCAAAGAGGTGTTTGAACATTTCTATTCCGTAAATCCGTGTGTTAAACACAATAGTTTAGTATTCTTTTAATATTTAATAAAGCTTTTTTCTGTGAAAATGCTCTGACTTTTCGTCATTTGTGCAAAGTATGATCTAATTTTTCCTCTTTCACAGTTGATAAATGTTCCAAGTGTGACTTGCTTTATGCACTGTGCAATAATGGCTTTTGTACTTGCAAACCTGGATATGAAGGTGACGGAAAAACGTGCGAGAAAAAGTCAGGAATTTCAAGTAAGTTTGTTTAACGCTACTTGAGATATGAAGAGTAACACTTGAAATTTACACACAAACACACAAACAAACATATATATATATATATATATATATATATATATATATAAAATGCATTCTGGGAGTACGTTATGTGTTACATAGGTCGAATATATTGCCACTGTCGATATTTTAGTTTTTACTGGTATTTCATAAAAGCACTCCCAGTTTTTTGTGGATTGTTGTTACTCGGGAGGACATATTGTCACCACTGATGATCAATTCCCTGTAAACTATAAACAAAGGAAAAATAGGCATATTCTTGGTATTAATTTTCACACGGACACTTACTGTAACGATTTGACAGGTAGCACTTGCGCTAAGAAATTAAAAGAAGTTCTTTATTCCCAGACTTACTTCGTAGTACCTAGAATTCTAAAGTACGATATTTAGCAGATTTATTTCAGCAAATGTATGTTAATCAAAGATTACCAAGCACAATGTTTACCATTGTGCTTGGTAAAAAGCTGTTGAAATGCTATCTGTAAATCAGGGCTGATGACATTTCACATTTTTTGTGTTACAAGACAATCTTATTCTCCCTACCCCTCCCCCCTAAATTTGATTGAATATATACTACTGGCAGATGCTATGAAAGCTTTTAGAGTTGTATAAGATATTTAGGGTGAAGATATAGGAAATTAGATTAAATTGCCAGGTTCAAAGTTTGGAAATAACTAAAGAAATAGAGTTATATTTCATCTCTTTATTCGATTAACAATAGCAGATGAGTTCTATCCCGGTAAGGAAAACACTGATTAGAAAAATTCTACTGAAAAAGTGAAGAATAATGAAAGTTTGAAAAAAAGGCGAACAATATGATTTTTTAAAGGCGAAACAACTTTTGTTGCAAATATGATCAAATATTACTGACTAGAAGAAAGAAAAATTTTCCTACTCGTTTACAAAATTACCTTTGCGAGATATAAATGCTGGTATTCATACTACTTAGATCTTGTTCGCCTTGTGCTCATCTCGTTTTTAGCTTCGGCCTATTTGCCAATCCGAAAAACTAACCTAAGATTAGAGTGTGAACAAGTTATCCCTCAATAGTACTTGTATTACATTTGGGGACTTAATAACAGGTGGGATTTTAAGCTTGTTTGGTACTGTTAATAAGGGGGCATTTTCTACAAAAATAACTAAAAATAACTTACCACTTCAAATTAATTAGGTTTCGACTAATTCTAGGGCTATATCTTTAGAAAGTAACCTTCGTTTTGAAGTAGGTGATACTGTAGCCTGATTACCAAAGAAATGTAAGGCTAATTTCATGAGAGTACAGGGTTAGCTCGACTTTTACACAGTCATTTACAAGGTAGTTCATATCTTTTAAAATTTTTAGAAATGGGTAACCTTTACCTAATGTTCATTTCATCTTACAGCAGCCGTCAATACGATAATTTTTTTTGTAGTCAACTTTCTATTCGTGGATAATTTCCACATTGTCATTAGGTATTAAACTGCAACAATGTTTTTCTCACAGACGTAGATCCGTGTGCATCAGACCCATGCGCTAATGGAGGATCATGTTACATAAAAAGCGATCTTGCTACTGTTGTTTGCCTTTGTCCAAAAGGATACGTTGGGACGTTTTGTCAGGAAAGAGATAAAAATGCCAGTATTGAAGTAGCCAAGACTTTAACACCAAGCAAACTCAAGCCAACAACAGGACAGAGTAAAATGCCACAAGGTGTCACAGTTCCAAGTCATGGTATGTTTTAGTAAATAATGCAGTATATAGGGTTTTTCCCTTTTTTTCTCATGCTTCACTATCTAGAGCATCAGAGTCTATTCTGTGAGCCTAAACACATTTATCTTCAGGATTTATTGAGAATTGGGAGGAGAAATACGAGAAAATTAATTTGAATAAAAGACCTACGAAACTAATATATTATGTGTGTATTTTCCAGGTTGTGGTGACGTACCTTTTTTAGTTTGGAACCATGCAAGGCATAAAACCATACGTCAATGGAACTGTGAAGGAAAGGCAGAAAACAATGTTAATACAAGAGATAAATTGAACTGAAACTTCAATACATTCAAGGCACATGATCGAGGAAAACATCATGAAGCCGTATTTCCACAATCTAGGCCTCCCAGAAAAACAACCTACATTTCTCGATAGATTTATTACAACAAGGAGCAACAATTGCATAAGGATGAAAACTTAAAAGAAAAGAGAAAAATTAAGAGAAAACGCTAAGAGTAGTCACATTTCGTTCACGAGACTAAGGCTAAAGAGTACCAGTTGGATTTCGAACTTAAAAAATCACAACATGTTTCTACACCAGAGAAGTACCATAAAGATAGGGTTAGGGTGCATAAGACTCAGTATTCCATGCAAAGGGGGATGGAGCATTTACAGAAACAAAAAATGTCCTTAGATGTTAGGTACTCTCTAGCTCAATACAAAAAACTTTTTGAGAAGCAAATATTCATAAAATGAATAATACGAACCCTAAGAAAGATCTGGAGAAAATGATAAACCAAGAATTCTCAGTGTTGAGCATTCTCACAAGGAGAAGTAACCTCATCAAGCTTAATTTTAAATAATCGTCCATGGCTACTGGAAATAAGTAAGAATTCAGCTTTCTATTGAACAACATATGTTTCATTTTCCAGCAGTAAAAGGAACCAGCGATTTTCCTTCCCATTTTCTGTCAGCCTGAAGGATATACTCCAAATCTTTTGTACGTTTGACTTCTTCCTGGTGATGTGATGAACTGAACTATGTTCATCATTCAAGTAAAGAAGAAAGAGAGATGTATGTAGGGTAGAGTCTTAAAAAACTCCAGCATTAATACAATGCTCTTCAGACGTAATTTCATTCAGTACGTCACGCATTTGAAATCTGAAAAGAAGGATTAAATGGTACTGGGGACCCTCCTATCTGTACTGCAACCATAAAGCTTATGAAGGAAGGCAACTGTCACATATTAAATGCCTTAGAAATTTCCAAAGATATAGTGCTCCCTTTGCTACATTTACCCCAAAACCTATCGAGACATTACTTCATTTCTAGCAAAAGTTGCTGGTGGAGTGACACCTTCTAAGTCTGTACTAAACATTAACAAAAATCCACAGACTCTGCTAAAATTTCATTAGTGTAATGTTGATAAGTCGCTCAAACATTACCTTACCTTACTGGCCTTGAACGCCAAGTGACGTGTGGGGCAGAAACGAAGTTCTCTCCACTGTTTTCTGTTGCAGACCAGTCTCTGGAGTTGTGTCCAAGTCTTGTTCCATTCTATCATCTCTGCCTGCATTGTCTTCTGCCAGATATGTCTAGATCATCCACGCCTCTTCTTTTTTTTGGATATCCAGTAAAAACCTCTTTATTGAAAGAGTTACAGTCCATTCATAGAACATGTCCGACCCATCTCCATCTTCTTCATATAATTAAAGTCTCTAGGTTCTCAGTGTCGTTAAAGGTTGTGACTGGAGATTTCATTGGGTTAGAAAATTCGCAGAATTTTTGGCTAGTAGGTAGTATGGAAAATTGAAAGTTTTTCAGTTTTACACTTAGTCATGAACAAGCACTTTGACCTAGAAAGGAGAGTTGATAACACACAACCATTGTAAAATTTCATTTTCCCTTTTGTTGAGTAATGAGGAGATTGCTTACAAATATTGCTTATAACATTTTTGCCTTGTTCAGTCTATTTTTGGTATCACTCTCAGCGCCCCCGTCGACTCATACAATCGCCAAGATAGACGAATTGCGCTGTGATAGGTAGGTCAACGCCATAGGTAATCACAGGAGTTCGCTTATTTTTATTCAAAACTATGGTCTCAGGTTTCTTTTGACTAACATGAATAACTTGTTCAAGGCGCAATGTTAGCCAGCCTCTCGTTACTATCATTCATGACTCCACAGCTATGGTTGCCTATTTCCTTCGCATAATACATGTTGCCATTTCCTACTTTCCAAATCATGTCTCTCATAATTATTGTCATATTATGATGTGAAATTGTACCCACCTCTGTTTCCAATTGTTGGTAGAGGTTGTTGTTCTCTTTTACTTCAGAAACATTACTGGGTGAGTAATGCTGTAGAAAGGATAAATTAATTTGCCTACAACTGAATCTGATTTCATGGGCTTGTTGTTGACTGGTTTCCACTCCATCAAATACTTCTTTAGTCCCTCGGTATCAATGCCACATCCTTGTGGTGCTGGTAGTCGTTCCTCCCTGAGTAAAATATTGCTTCTCTAGTGACAGTCCTAAGCCTACCACTGTCGTTCCACCGGCTCTCGCTGACGCCTAGGATGTCTAGATTGCAGTATCGGATTTCTGAACAAACTTGAGACAAATTGCCAGTAACATACATGGTTTGAACATTTCAAAATCCAATTTCCAATTTATGCAGTGTTAAGGGGATTCTTTATCATGTCAGTAACTTCCTGATGGCTTTCACCACTCTAGTGGTCATACAAGTCCCAGACTGAAACTCACAACCCACACACCCCAGCAATTGTAGTGTTTTTCTTCGTTGTTGTTTCTGTAACAAATTGTTTTTTAAGAAATTGGGTTGTTAGTCTAATCCCAATCCTCCTCCTTTCTCACGCTGTGCTTAGGACCAAGGAAAGGCCTTACTAATGACAGAAAGAAGATTTATAGGTCAGTGTTTTCAGGAAGTAAATGAATTACTTGCATTTTTTGAAAACAGGAATAATATTAGAATCCTTCTAGGAAGACAGAAAACAAGACTCCTGTGGGCAGTGAATAAAAAATTAGCTCAGTAGGTAAGATAACTAAGAAGCAAATTCTTTCAAGACAATTACCGGAATCGGATCTATACCAGGAGATCTAGATGGATTAAGCCCAAACGTTGGTCAGTTTGCAAAGGCAACTCCGGCAAAAACCCACCAATGTCACTTGGCAAAGATCCGGTAGAAGATAATCTAGCAAATGATCAACTATTTGTCTGGAGGACATAACAAATCAAAGAACCTTACAAAGTGGAGCAATAACCAGCTTTCCAGAATACAAAACACTATTGTAAATCTTTCAGAAATCTAGACTTTCAAGCCTTCACGAATTAACCCAGAGTAGCAACATTTATCATTATTTATCAGACGTCATCCTTCTGGAAGCATTGCTGGCCCCTCTGAAAGGAAGACGAGAATCATCAGTTCTATCATTATTAACCTGGAGATAAAAATGATTGAGATGAAAAATGGCAGAAGAGGAATTAACATGGACCAAAGAGGAGAATGGGTTTTTTACTTTTTATCTATGACTATGCATGAATGTTTTAATACCGGTCTGTGGTCATTCTTTTAATCAAGTTGCAGAATTAAAAGCCGATTTGCTAAAGACTAAGAGATCGACAAAAGATATCTAAAAAAGAACAGAAGAAATTGACGTCAAAAAAGAATATGACAGTAGCTGTGTGATGCTTGTCTAGAGCCTTATCAACAGCGGCTGATAATGTTCCAATAACTGAATAAGAATTAGAAGAGGAAGATCGATACAAGAAACATAGACAAAAAGCTGTCTGAAGTAAAGACAATCTCAAGCAAAGGGAAGTTTTGAATTCAATTTCTAATTCTGTAAGAGCTGGAAGTTTCTGTCGAACACAGGTGGCAAGACCATAAAGGAATGTTGTAGAGTTTAGTCGAAAGGAAGATAAGTAGCCATTATTATAAAAATCAATGTTTCTAACACTTACATTGAGACTTGTCATACGAAGCGTAAGAATATGTGTAGAGTCAGAACATAGGAAATCTTTTGCAAAGAGAGATGTGGAAAGAAAACCTCTGACAGTACTAAAAGCTAAAGAGGAAGCATTATTTGAAAATAAAGGTTGTTCTGACTCTGTGTAGAGCCAGAACTACCACACTCTCGGATGTGGAGTTAGTCTTGAATCCGGTGATTATGGCACTACCTGATGACTGAAGGTCTGTCAAGTAAGAGGAACAACTTTTTGCGTTGCAATTGTGGTTAAAAATAAAAATAGAAATATATGTCTAAAAATATCATTTAGACGCAGACCATTACCAGACCAACTTACTGAATAGTACAGTATGATGATGAAGGTGAAATTAAACAGAGGAACAGCAGAGACTTGCTTATTTTTCAACACATTGCCCTCATAAATGACGAAGGTTGTGGTAAGGTCGCACTAGAACAAGTATTTTAAACGAGACACCATCTCTAAGAGAGTTACAAACTAAAGTTAAAGGGGCACTCCTCCTCATGAGACAGATGGCCTCGCAAAACGCTGACCTGCTGTTTCAAGGTCATGGCACTTTTAGTAGATTTTATTACTTTATGTCAATGACAATACTAGTTATCTCCGAATCTACGAATTTGTAATTAGTTATTTATCATATATTTCTATATCTATATCTATATCTATCTATCTATCTATCTATCTATCTATCTATCTATCTTTCTATCTACCTATCTATCTATCTACCTATCTATCTACCTATCTATCTACCTATCTATCGATCTATCTATCTATCTATCTATCTATCTATCCATCTATCTATCTACCTATCTATCTATCTATACAAAAGAATTTGTACTCCTCCCTTTGATAATATAAGTCTTTTCTGTATATATAAACAGTATATGATTAAGGTTACTCTCTCTAAATTTTTGTAAGTGTGGTTTCATGTATTGTTTTATTTTTGTTTTGCTCTGCAACATTTTTTTGAATTGTAGAAAATTTATGGTAAAAACCAACAAGTTTTTCTAACCATATAGAATTCCTAATCACTGCATGCAGTTTAAGGTGTAGATACATCGGTACCGTATGTCAGTCAGTCAACAAAGATGACTTTAAGAAGCACACATGCAAACAAGCAATCTATTCTTTAGATTTTCAAACTGAGATGATGTCGTATGGGAGAAATATTGTCGGGTAGCCAAAAACTCCCTCTAAATTTGGGATAAGCGTCAACTTCAATGTGTATTATATTTATTTGAATAAATTTTTTGAAATGGAAGAAATTAACTAAAGCATATCAACTTATTAGTGATTATTAATTTTCGCCCTGTTATCCAATATTTTCATAGAGAGATATGAAAGGTTTTATTAACCGTCTTCCATTCGTCCAGGGATTTGCGAGGGGAAACTGAAGATCTTCTCTTTTCTATTTTACAAGTTTTGAGGTTTTTTTATATGATTACTAATAACCACAGATTTGACGGAGAATTAATAGGAGAAGGATATTGATATGAATTTGTGGTTTATTAGAGGATTTATGGTATTCGAATCTGACTCATCAAGAAACTTTGACTGGAGTTAGTGACCTAGCGTTTTATTACGGCAAAATGTAATGTAATCTGTATTTATAGAAAACTCCGGTTTTCTATGTAGGGAGAAAATCTGATTGTCATTTCTTGTTTTTGAAATATGAATTAATATGCTTATTTTATGATGTTACGATTGCATGTTGTATATGTTTTTCTGATATCAGCAAACCACATTTTTTAGCCTCAATTAACTTTTTAGATTTTTCGTTTTTGTTTTTGAAAAGAGGTGCATTCAGTTCAACTTTTTATTGTGTTATATTGTGTTTTGCATGTAATATGATGCGATAAATTGTTATAAATGCTCATTATTCATGTATAGTGGACTTGTTTAGTGGATGTTTGTTTAGAGAATCTTTTATTAAATTTGCTGAATGATTGTACAAGTTAAAATGTCTTTTTCAGATTAGTGTATAAAACGTAAGGTGCATAGTTTTTAGGCTAGTTAGACAACCGTATTATACTTTAAAAGAATAACTTTGTCTGCGTCTTTTCATTCACTACCCTTTAGCTGTAAATCAAGCATTTTGTCATCCAAACCCATGTATGAATGATGGGAGATGTCTTCCAAATAATGATGGATATCTTTGCATTTGTGCGGATCAGTTTAGAGGGAAACGGTGTGAAGGTATAGTTAAGCATTTTGTATGTAAAGAGCGTCTGGACTTAATTATTCCATGTATGATAAAACAAAATTGTCCTATAATCCGATGATATTCACTGTACAAAAAGAGAAATGATGGTGCAAGATGTACATGTTTCAAAATATTCCCTACGTACGTCCCATTTCCTTTTCAGGACACAATTAATTTACATCGAAGGACCTAGAAAAGAGCCATTTCCAATTGGTTAGTTTCTTATGTGTGGATTTATAAGCCATATTTTTACGGCTTTGCAAGTCTAACCCGTGTGTGAGATAAATTATCACCGGAAAAGATACTAATGAAAAGAAATCTGAGTTTTGTATAAGTAAATTAGATGTTCTAAATGCTACTGGTTTACTTTTACTTAAATTTTGGCAAAGAAAAGAAGGGTAGAAATAAAATATCGAACTTCCTTGTGCAATGCTATAGCTTTGTCTTTTTTAAGTCACACTAAATATGTAGTCAAAATCTGCTAACTTTAAAGTAATTTAGGCATTTGCACCTGCAAAATGTTCTAAAACATTTTTCAATATCGCTACAAGAACACGCCGAATAACATAGTAGGCATTAGATTATTAAGACTTTATTGTAGCTTCAAGCAATGCAATGTTTAAAGACCAATTTTTGTTGTAAATTGTTTGGAACTTTTTATAGGTATATCTCACTGGAATCCAAATGAGATCCAACTGCACCTAGATAGCATCATCTCTATCTAGTTGCATTTAGAGACTTATTGTTATCGAACTTCTGTTGTTAGTCTTGTTCCCAAGAAAATGGTGTAGACTTACCTTTAGTGTTTTAATTGGGTTTTTTCTTACAGAGGATAAATGTATGGATTGTGACGTACACGCAATATGCATTGAAGGAGTATGCAAGTGTCGACATAACTACAAAGGAGATGGATTCTCTTGCCTTAGGGGTAAGTAGATTATGTGTATCATTTAAATATACCATTTGAAAATCGAAAATTCCTCCATTATTTTGTGTCAAAAGATGTCATTTGTTCGATGAAATGGAATGAACATAACTATATAATTCTTTCTTTGACAAATTTCAAAGCCAATATTTCACCATGTGAAGTAGTTTCTGAGAAATATGTTAAATGTGTTGTTGAGATCTTTAGAGACTGCAATTCTCCTATGAATTGTAATATATATACTCAATCTTCAGACAGTACCGTTTCGTCCTTTGTGGGCTCATCAGTGAAGCACAGATCCTCTGAGACAGAGCTCTCTGGCTATGTTGCCAGAGCAAGCATAGCCTAAAGAGTTACTGTGGGATCCTGTCAGAGTGCTCAAACTACGGAAGCGCAGTGAGCTACGAATTATATATATATATATATATCATGAAACTATTAGTTGCAATCATAGTTCTTATTCTTCGTGTTTTACCTTAAGTATATTGCTCTGCTATATGCATTGAGCACTTATATATAAATATATATGTATAAATTTCAACAAGAAAGACATTTTGTATGATGGGACAAGCTTTCGTATATTAACTTCGTCAGGTCTCGTCAGGTATATATATATATATATGTATACTAGTATTGAAGTACTTATTAGCCATCGACACTGCTCAATAATATAAGAATACTGGAGCTATCATAGAATGGACGACAAAAAAAAATCAACAAAACTTAGTTTAGAACTGTCAGTTTCATGTTTTCACAATCGTCAGCTAAACAAAATGAACATATTTCTCTAGCGTATCTAGTTATAACCAGAAAAATTACAAAAGATATGAAATTACCCTCATGGGATTGAAATAATTGGAATAATTGAATATGCAGTAATAAAAAGATTTTTTTAAGTGCTTTATCACACCTAGTCCTTTGATTTATAATTAGCTAATAGGAATCTATTTAAGTGTCTACATTTGGCAAAGAGTTCACTACGTTTGTTCAACAGTTTCTCTTTGTTAGCGTAATTAAGGGTCTCGAACTTTTCCCGCAAAAAAAGGTTGTACTTTTTCGATTTGTCTGGGCTGCGCATGAGGGATTACCGACCATTTTAGGGTGAGGCAGATGTTCTTTTCTTTTCGGTTCCATACGTACGATGAAAGGGTTGTGCTGTTTCTGTACTACTCGTTTCTTAATGACTGCTTATGTCCGTTATATCTTGTCTTGAAATCTTTTTCGGTCCACCCGATGTAAACTTTCTTCTGGACGTCCGGCGCAGTAACTTCGCATTTATATATGACTGATTTTTCTCTACAGTCACCGTAGAGAAAAATTAGTCTTGGCAAAATGTTAGTTGCCTTTGCAAGCAATTTAGCTATAAAATTGAAAGTTTCTTGTAGTAGTATGAACAGTATGGTTTTATAAAACGAATTTAATACTTGTATCAACAATAAATCATAATTGCCTGTAAGTTGAAAGAGTTAATTTTTTCTTGAACAATTCTGGTTACCATTTTACCATATTTTTCAAGTTCCAAGATGTGACGGACCATGCCCTCAGAACTCTCACTGTCGAAGGTCATCTTGTGTGTGTAATAAAGGTTTTCAATTTCAAGATGGAGCTTGCAAAGGTATGGCGTTTAGTATAAAATATTCTTATTTTTAATCGTGTTTTTTAAACTTACATTCTCCTTTTTCACATGTCATGCTGTTCTGATCACAGATGAAAAAAACATAATTTGAAAAATACGAACTCAGTTTTTTTCTACTTGTTAATTCCCACTCAGAGGAAAGAGCTTGTACCACTGTATCACAAAACTTTTGACATTGCTTAGTTCTTGCTTGTTTGGAGCAAAGAAGACATAATTTCGGTATTTGATACCAGGGAAACGTCAAAAATATTTTTGTTTTCACATAACGTAATAGAATTTAAACTTAAAGAAGCGCTTCTAGTCACCCTTTAAGTCTATGTTCCTTATTTCTCCACGTACGGAATTTGGATAGGTGATGGGCCCAAACCGTTTTTTGCTATTGGATGTTCTTTATTTATATTCTGTATTTCTGTTTAACACTAAAATTTAGAAAATATGAACTAATTTTACATTATGTGATTTTTACTATTTCACAGTGACGAAAAAACCAGTACCAACAACAATGATCAAGCTGATGGCAACCACTTCAGCTATAAAACCAACAAAAAGACCAAAGAAGCCTAAACGACGAAAACCAGCATTCGCCAGTGAACCAGTATACCCTTCTCTTCTTTCAGATTCTACTCTACACCCCCCAGTACAATTATCTTCACATCCTGCTTTGCTACCGGCGCCACAGATGATAGTGCTACCACACCCACAACCACTTCCAGCACAACCAATTGCCAATGTACCAGCACAAACAAATGCACCTTTTTCTTCACAACCTGTCATACCACCGCCACCATCTCACAATATAATGGTTCCTCCTCATCCAGTGATATCACCGCCACCACTGCAATCACCAGCATTACCACCACCACAACCACCACCACCATTACCTCTACCAGCATTACCACCACCGCCAATGCCACCACCACCATTACCTCCACCACCATTACCACCACCGCCAATGCCACCGCCCTCATTGCCTCCACCACAATTGCCACCATCAATGCCACTTCCATCATCTCAATCACTCCCTCCCTCTACCTTGTTACTTCCACCTTCTCTGCCTTCTATTCCCGATATTCCTCCTCTTCCCCCGCTTCCTCCACTTCCCCTGCCACAACTACCATTAATTCCTCCACCTCCACCGTTACCTTTACTTCTACCACCACTCCAACCTCCTCCTCCACCCGCTCCTCTTTTACCCCCTCCTCCTCCTCCACTTCTACCTCCACCTCCACCTCCTCCACCTCCTCCACCACCTCCACCACCTCCACCACCTCCACCACCTCCACCACCTCCAGTACTACCACCACCCCAGCCAACTGTTACCACAATGCCAGAAAGCTTCCCTTCCACAGCTTCTACTGAATCGGAAATTGTTCCGCCTTTACCTACTGCAACTACACCATCCCATTTTCCACCAACGTCTCTAACACCTCCACCACCACCACNCCCACTCCCCCCCCGCCACCTCCTCCACCACCACCCCCACCTCCACCACCACCCCCACCACCGCCCCCCCCACCACCCCCACCCCCCCCACCGCCTCCACCGCCACCTCCACCACCACCACCACCACCACCTCCACTTCCCCTTCTTTTACCGCAGCCACCATTACCACCACAGACACCTTCATCTTCACATTTAGGACACTTTCCACCAGGACCTATACTGTCCGTGGAAAGTTCAACAGATTTCCATTACTTACCGAGTGCGCCTATGCCTCAACATCATCCTCCAACATTTCCTCCTCCTGCCCCTATTTACCCAGCAGATGCAATTGTCCATGGTCCAAGCGGATATCATTTACCCCCAAATGAGAAGCCCTTTTATATTGATTCAGGCGGACTTGAAATATTTAACGTAGAAGCGAAAAAAAGACAATCAACTGCAGCAAAGATAAATTTGCTGAAAAAAAAGTTTAAATATAATCAAATGAGATTAAGAGCCAAAGGTAAGAAGCAAAAAGGTGCTGAAAGATTTGATTTGTACCCAATTTTTATTTTTAATGGTTTAAACTCAGCTTTCGCATTAATTTATTGTTGTGACCTAAGCAAGAAATCTTCTTGCTAACATTTAATATTTCAAATAAAAAATTGATCAGTTTATTTAATCATCAGTCAGATCGATGGAATCTTAGTGCTTCGGTCCACATTATAACTTTAAACACGTATGCAGTTTGATTTTTTGCCCCAAATGACCCAGTTTCGATAGTCTATTCAGATTATAACAGATAGATTTTATTCTGCTTACAAATGACTGTCAAACGATTAGTGGTACAAAACTCAAATTTTGAAATAAAAATCACGTTCCTTGTGGCGGACACCTATTTTGCTGGAGTTCGACTAAACCAAGACCCCAAAATAAGAAAACTTAAGTTTTTTATCTGAAATGACAATACTGGT
The DNA here is from genome assembly GCA_003991215.1 of Morbakka virulenta. Classification (NCBI taxonomy): domain Eukaryota; kingdom Metazoa; phylum Cnidaria; class Cubozoa; order Carybdeida; family Carukiidae; genus Morbakka; species Morbakka virulenta. The sequence goes on from RDPX01000100.1 coordinate 1,455,649, forward strand.
TTCTTTATCAGGGCTGTTAATAACAATGTTTGCGTGAAGTATGGTTGTTATGGGTTTAAAACAACACGTATCCAGTATTTATAGAAAAACCTTATGTCAGCTGAGTTCAGCCAAAAAGACAGTGAAAGAATATACACAAAATTGTTAATTGTAATTCAGCTGTAGCACAGCATCTGCTGCTATACGATAACTGCAGTGAAAATTTCGAACTGAAACAGTTTAAAGCAATTTGCAGAGCTAGTCTGCTTTCGACTTAGAAGCATTGGAGGCAATTCATATTCAAGTTTCATCCCTTATTTGTAGAGAAAAAGAATTTGTAAAGAGTTTCAATCGTTTTTAGGCAGCCAGTTACGAAAAGTGGTGGGCTTTGTCGATCCGCTGTTTTTCAGTTTTCATGAAAACAAACATGTGGTTAGTTTTCTTATTTCGGCATCTCGGTCTTGTTTGGTTCCAGCGAAATAGCGATGGATCAAAATGAAAGTAATTTTAATTTTAATATTTAAATGACTGTCATGGAACTATATTCGTATTCCTTTAATGCCCGGCTATGTGAAATTTTTGAAATGACATTAACTGAATGATGCAAATACCCTTCCCTCTCCCCCAGAACTGAGGTATTTAGATTTTACCAATATTAATATTTGCCAGAGAAGGGTAAAAGTAAAAGTGATAGGTACATGTTATGTCATGCACATCCTGGTTTTGGATAAAAGGAAACAGATCACTAAAATATATTAAATATATAAACAAGCTGCGGATATATGAAATGGTGTGCAGACTGGTAACATCATAAGAGATTACATAAGAAATGACCGCATCGGTAAGAAAAAAAAAAATGACAAGTTTTGGAAAGGGGTGCAAAAAATCCAGTTTAAGGACATGTAAAAGGAAAGGAAAAGATTATTTAGGAAGAAAAATGTTCATGCTAGTAATATCTTAATTGAAGAGAAATGAAAAGCCTAAAATTAGATGATACGACAATCGACAATTCATCAGAGAGAGAGAGAGAGAGAGAGAGAGAGAGATTAAGATAAAGAGAGAAAGAAAGAGAGAGAGAGAGAGAGAGAGATAGATAGAGAGAGAGAGGGAGAGAGAGAGAGAGAGAGAGAGAGAGAGAGAGAGAGAGAGAGAGAGAGAGAGAGAGAGAGGAGAGAGGAAAGAAGAGGGGTGGGGGGGGGGGTGGGGGAAACAGAAGTGTGATAGAGATGTCTAGATACATATTAACTGATAGAGAGATTTAAGGTAGATTACTATACGCGAGGAGGAGCGTGA
>RDPX01000100.1:1456940-1487478 GCA_003991215.1 Morbakka virulenta
AGAGAGAGAGAGAGAGAGAGAGAGAGAGAGAGAGAGAGAGAGAGAGAGAGAGAGAGAGAGAGAGAGAGAGGAAAAGAAGGTGGTGGTGGTGGTGGGGGAAACAGAAGTTTGCTAGAACTGTCTAGATTAATTTTAACTGATAGAGCGATTTGACGTACATTACTACCTGCAAGCCGTAGCGTTACATGTGTATGCGGGCGATTGGATTAGAAGGAGAAAAAACCGGAATAATGAGGAGGAAGAAGAAGAGGAGAAAGTTGGAAAGTTCCATATTAAGACCTTGGATGCTTAACTTTAGTTAATTTAAAAAGCAAAAGTGTCGGTTGTCCGTTGACTTTTTGCTCTTGTGTCCTTTAAAAATGATTTACTCTTTCGTATTTTCGAAGGTATATATATGGTTTGTAATAGGATTTGACATAAAATATCCAAGGCAGGAAATAGTAATATCTTTGATGGTATAAAGAATCGTAAAACAATGAATTTAACAACAAAACAGGTAAAATCAAAAAGGAGATTTGAAGACATTAATATTGGAAGTTATAGTCTATGTATGTATGTATGTATGTATGTATGTATGTATGTATGTATGTATGTATGTATGTATGTATGTATGTATGCATGCATGTATGTATATATGTATGTATGTATCTATTTTTTTCCTATAATTTGTATCTTTTTGAGGAAACAGCTCGCTTTTATTTAATTAAAATTATTCTTTTCAGTAAAAGTGTTTCCAAATCTGTTTTTTATTTTGGTAAGTGTGATTTTTGAATAGCACAGCTTTTTAACTCCTGTGCAGTTAATTGATCAATGTGATTTGCTGCCTTGGCATGCAAGTATTTGACATGACTTTTAAGTATAAGACAAGCTCTTTGGAAACAACAGATGTGCTTGGATTTTCATATTGCTCATTGTCTTATTAGTTTCTACATTATCATATTTTTTTCTTTAATATTTATTATTCTAAATGATTTAAGTTATATTTCATTGTACCATTTCACCAAGTAGTACCTAAAGAATTCACGCAGAATGCACCAAAATTGTCTGGGATTAAACGGCGTGGGAAAAAATTGCACCATCCAGTACCGGCCCCTCCACCGTACTCAGGTATAACGATTCTTTCCATATACACACTGTGATTTGTAATTTAGCGAAACTGACATCACGAGTTAACCCATTAATATTGTCGGACATCATAACAAAAGGAACGATGGCTATCAGTGCAAAAGTGGGTACTGACTTCCATCCTATTTTTAGAATACCTTTTCCTAAGCATGGGTGATGTACACAAGGAGTTCTATTACTATTACTATTACTATTATTATTACTATTACTATTACTATTACTATTACTATTACTATTACTATTACTATTACTATTACTATTACTATTACTATTACTATTACTATTACTATTACTATTAATCAATGTTTCGATTTAAATATGTTTTAAACGTTTTTATTCGCAAGGATTAAAAGAAAGAAAGCTACAGGCCAAACAAAATTCCAGCAGCAGTCTTGAAAGACTGCATCGAATGTTTTTCTCCGATTATTACGCATTATATCAATTTATGTCTAAAAGCTGTTAATTTTCCAGATTTGTGGAAGAAAGTCAGGGTAACACTAAAAGAAAAATCTGGGCCCACAAACAAGTCTAAAAATTATTGACCAATTTCGGTGTTACGTATCAACTGAAAGACCTACGAGAAAGCTGTGCATTCTCAGGTCACCGAACATCTAAAGAGCCATAAGATATAATCTTACAGCCAATACGTGAATAGAAAGTAACATTCGACTGACCAATCAACTGTCGTTCTTTGTGACGAAATTCGTAAAAATATGGACGAAGGAAAGTTGTTAGGGGCTGTGTTCCTTGGCCTACCTGGACAATATTCTGGACACAGCATCAACATTAAATGATGACTTCAATGGAAAATATAAAGTTGTTTTAAAAAGAATGCACTTTCTAACAAAAATTAAACCATTACTAATATATTTTGCAGTTAAGGAGAATTATGCTGCAATGTTGCTGCCAATGTTAACTTATTGTTGTAATTTACATTTTATTACTAAAAAGACGCTGAATAATAGCTCGAATCATTGGATAAAAATATTGTACAAGATCAACAACTGCCTATTGTTAATATATTCAAACGAAATGTTTGTGTGATGGTAAAGAAATTTTTCGATCGAAATATTTCTGGAATTTTTCATAATTATTTTATTGTCAAAACTCATAAAAGAAACACCAGAAATGAAGGATGTATGTTAAAAATGTCTATAATACATTTTTTATTTTAAAGAAAGTCATTTGCCAATTATGAAACTAACATTTTTATTGACCTGCCTACAGATATCAGAGATGACAAGAATTTTAATATTTTTTAAAGTAAAGTAAATAAACATTTTTATTCAAATAATGTATGTTAGTAGTAAATCTAATATTATATATCATTTAATTTTGTTTTCTACTAATATCCCAGGAGACGTATGAGGTCTTTAAAACACCCTGTTAACGTTCTGAATGTCTTAAGGAAGATTTTGAAAGAGCCTTTTTTAATTGAAGGTGCTAATTTGGAACCATGCTCATCGTTTCAAATTTGATCTCTCAGCTTGTATTTTTTCTGGCCTTGCATTTGTTTAGAAACATTGTGTGTCTGTTTGAAATAGGCATTTACTTTTTGTTCTCGTTCGTCGTCTTAAATTCAGTTTTTCAGTTGATTAATACAACTTCAATTTTATTTCATATTTCAAACACTTTAACACCTTACGACTTTATGCTCTACACAAATACATGTTTCTAACTTTTTGTTGTATTTTTTGGAATTTATAACAGGACCTTCACTACAACATCATTACGTACTGAAAGGTTATTTTGTGTAAATATTTGGTAAATGAATCAATAAATAAGTTTTTGAAGAAAATCCATATAACGGTGTAAAATAGTTTCGATTGCACAATTAGAAATGTAGAATCAGTGAAAATTTTAAATGGGTATTTCAAAAAACAATTTGAGATGAATTTCAATACTGTACAAGGTAACATTTATATGAGTAATGAAACACTATCGTCACCTGATGATAGTCAAATAAAAGAAAATTAGTACTGGGGAGCAAAAACTGTAAAAAACTACAATTAATTTCTTGAAAACTGCTTTCTTTAATTTACCCAAAAGACTAGTTTGACAGATTAAAAAAAGGACAAAACTAGTCACAATAAACATCTTAACAAAAACTGTTGGGGATATGCCACGACTACCCTAAATAAAGTTGATCTATTCTTCCCTTCTTTGACAGAGGTCAGTATATACAATACTTTCTGAAATCAATTTCAGCTGTTTCCTTTTGCTGACGCTTTTCTATTCCAAACTGGACTCCATCTTCACAATACAATACTCTTCTATTCCTTTCTCGTTCACCGTGGTCTTGTGATCAATGTCCGTATCTGATCTAAGGGTTGAACTTAATTAAGATTTTCTTAACTGATATCTTACTCGCCATCTAAGTATCTGGTTCCCGTCAGAATAAAAAAGTCTTACACTCTCCTTGCTAACAAAATAAATGACAGAAAGACACTTCTAATTTTAAAAATTCTCTCCTTCTCTCTCTTTCTTTTCAATCTGTGTTTTAATGCTTTTATTTAGTATATTAAGGTAAAAAATCATAGGCCTTTTTCCTCACAAAATGTAGGTGACCAGTGGTTCAAACTTTCCACTGATTTAAAATTGACGAATACGCTGCCGTTATCAATAATGGGGATTGAGAAAACCAGCTCCTTTTAAATTGCTTTTCCAGGTGCACAAATGTATAACTTTTGGAATTAAAAAGTATCCAACTTTTGCATTTCCGTTTGAAGCAAGGATATCTTTCAATAGTAAACGTGTTTCAGCAGACAAAGTCAGGAAGTCTTTTTGAAAACCCTGGTTGCTATTTCGACCTCAGTATAAGCAGCCAAAGACAAAATTCTTTTCCAGTAGTTCCTATTTCGCATTAACTATTTAACGCTGTTGTACTACCACTTCTTTTAATAGATAATGTAATGTTATATCATCGTCAAATTCTTTCTAAAATATTATGGCATCTGACTGTCAAAAACATGGGCCAAAGAGAACCTGGATAATCTCCTCTCTAAACATGTCCAGAAGTGTCTTGAACTTCCTGTAAATGTAACTCCAAGTGGTATTGTCTTATCCACAATTATTTTGGCCCAGGTCTAATTCTTCCTTTGGTCAAATTTGCTCATTGTCAGTCACCCGCAATTTTTTAAAGTTCTTTTAAAATGAAAATGTAAGGTCTATGGAAAAATGGCTGCAGTGTTATGTATATTTAGTGTAACACTTATTAAAATACAAAAGAGATTCTAATAGCTATTATAGACAATTACAAGGCCAGTATTAAAAATTAACATGCATCACAATATGATATCCTTTCGTTTCTCTTTGACTATTTTCTGCCAATGGGTAAACGCATATAGTCTAAAGTACAAAATAATATGCCCCAAAATGTTTTCAATTTTACCATCAAGTATCTAAATAATCCTCTTGCAAATCCGTAAGCTCTCTCCAAATGATATTTTATTTTAGGATATTTATTTTATCCTTTAACCGTTCATTTAGTTTCTCATTGAAAATTCTGCTTCAGATGGTACCTGGCTGTAAAACGTTCCTTGACAAAGGACGTTATACCTAGGGTCTTACGTTTACTCTCCCTTTTTTTTGCAAACACTATGAAAACCACTGCATGTACTTCCTAAATTTTCCGTAGTGGGATTGACTGAAAGAATTAAAACAATTTGGAAGTTTATGCTAAAGTCAATTGGAATTAATATAACACCCTTATTGACAAGCTTACATCAAGTGCTACCTTTATTAACTTTTAAACAGTTCTATTGGTACATTTGGTCTTCTCTAATAAAATGTTTTTTTTATGGATGAAACGAAGAAGCCCTATTTCATTTCAAAACTTCCTGTTATCTTCATTTTTTGTATTCTACGTTGTTGGAACAAGCCATGAAGTTGTGCTGATCTTCTCTTTTATAGGTTCCACATGAAAATGATAGCAATGTTCTGTTTTTTTGAAGTAAATTGCGACCATCAATCTGAGTCTGCTCCATAATGGTGAATTCATTTTTTATCACTGGTAATAAGCCTTCTAAAGATGGTGTTGTCTCTTTGGCATAGTTCAATGAGTTCGGTACCCAACTCTCTTTTGGAGTCCAACAGGCACACACTGTTGAAACCCAAGTGATCCAACAATGCGATATGGACTTCCATAGCTAAGTTCAATGTTTGCTGTTAACTTTGTAAAAGTTATGCACCAATAATTTCTGATTAGAGCACCTTCTTTTACCTTGCAGAGAAAGTTCACAGGAGTAGACTGGTGACTAGAGTGGAATTTATTGGTCACAGTTGCAGTTGGAAACTTTTTCTTACTTAAACGACTGAAACACCTGCGTAAATTGCTATAAGTTATTCTGGATGTAAGAAAATTTTTTGAAAATTTAGGCAACGCTGTAGACGTAAAGTTGGGTAATTTCTTTAGGCAGTACAAAGTTGAATAATTTACCAAATGTCCTTTGAATTGGGTAGAAAATACATAGGTCACATAAAATTTGTATTTAAACTCAGCTGCACTTTGTAGTAAATATCCAACATAATCTGTAATATGATGTTTATTCTCAGAGTATGTCCCAAAGAATACAGAAGAATATCGATAGCTTCTTCAAGTCTATTTCAGCATCAGACTTAAACTCACATGAAACAATATCACTAGGACAACCTACCTCATTTATAAATTCTGAAACTCTTGAAACAGAATTTTCTAAAAATCAATCGAAAAAATATGTAACCTTTTCACTAAAGGTTGTCATTCACCTCTCTTTTAACGAAATTGCAGGCCTGCAGCCTCCAGACAGCATCAGTAGTTTAAACAGCATCCTCTTTATTTACATCATCATTGTATTACATTTAAAATTAGCTTTATTCTACACAGCATTACAACCACCTCTCTATTTTCTCCAAATGTAAGGTTTATTTTCTAATCACTTTATTCATGTCCAGTGTAATCTACATGCGTGAAGCAGTGTTCTGTTCTTACCATTATCTTAAATAATGTTTTGCTTTCTGATATAGAAAGTAAATTGCGAGAAGCCGAAATGCCATCAAATGTATAATGATCAGGTAATTTTAGTACTTGAAAAATGACTGTAAAATCAGAGATTGTATTGACGATTTTTACAATAGTAACAAAAGGAGGGAAAGGGACACATTCAAAATTAAAACATAAATCTTATTGGATTAAAATTTATTGGCATTTGAAAATAGCTTGCATAAACCCACAAGCTGAGTTATTTGCAATCCATTGTGTCCTTTTATTTATCCTCATCAATATAGATATGTCGAAGGCAGAATAGACATTTTATAAAAATGTGTAATGAGCTACAAGCCAGCCGTCGTACCTTAATGGACAATTAGAAGAGTGCTGTGGGTCTCAGTGATATCATTTTAACTAATAAATAATTATTTCTTGTTGATATAGCAAATTGATTTATGCAGGAAACATATCGTCATTTGCCAAATTACCACATCTGAGTTTTAAACGTGTACAGGCCCCTTTGATCAGATATTCGTAGTAGTAAATTTACTATGCAGTTGCCAAAACATACAATTTTATCAAAGTGCTTAAAAACATCAAGTTAATCTTATTCAGTGTTTTTCTCCTGAAGAGGACATCATCATCTCTGTGTATCAGAGTCTTGGATGTTGGGCTGACTTTAGTCCATGGTGGAAACCAACTGTCGGTGCAATGCTATCACTAGAAGGAGCCCACCAGAGGGTGTCAGATGATTTCAGAAGAAGGAAAGATCCTATAGGTAACAAAGTTATACTAAATTCCAAGCGCTTAAAATCATCTTATACTATTATTGTTATTGTTCTTGCTTTGATGTTCCACATTTTTGGAATTTCTATTTCTAGGTCTGTATATTTGCTTAACTTTTCGAATTCCTTAACTGAAATGTTTTTATCACTTGGCACACTCATGTCAATTAATATACACACTTTGTTTTTCCTATCTTTAATTATGATGTCAGGACGGTTGGCGTGAATCGTCCGGTCAGTGTTGATCGGAAAGTCCCACAGAATAGTGGCATTATCTCCTTCCATGACTGGTAATGGGTGGTGTTCATACCAGTTGGGGTTGGTTTCAATACTAAAGTGTTTATTGTTATTATTATTATTATTATAATTATTATTATAATTATTATTATAATTTTACTTTTTACTATTTGTAGATTGTAATACAAAAATAAGATATAATATCATCAAAATCAAATTCACGAAAAGTCCGCTGGTTAAATAAGGCATTTAATGAGAGTAACACAGGGAAATGAAAATAGTTGGAATTGTTCTGTTGGCAAATTTAAATATAATAGAACCACTATTTTCCCTCCTAGTTAAATGAAAATTATACATTCAGTTGGCATCCTCAGCAATATCACGGCTAACAGAGAATTGAATTGTATCCCACACCCTATATGTTGAAACTTCTGTCAGCTAAAAGTTGACTCAGCATCAAACCATCAGAGAGAATATTTCAGTGCATCCGTATTGAAAATACTTACCAGCTTGTAATGATCTTAAATTTATTAGACAACTAAGAAGCTTTTTTGCAACTGTCTATTTTATTTCCCAATGACAGAAATACGATCAAATATCAAGGGTTACTAACCTTTTCCCAGTGTTGGACCTATTTCTATCGATTCGGGTCGCTATAGTTATTGTATTTTGTCACGTTTTCTGTGTTCTAAAAAGAAATGTCTCCTTATTCTATAATATAGTTAGAATATAATGTAATATAGTTATAAAATAATATATATATAATAATAATATAGTTGAGATCTGCCGTATTATAGAATACTATATTCCTAGCACCATTTTCGGTTCCAGAGATTCGCAGATTGTTCTTTATTGCTGTTTTCATTTCTTGCTATCATTGAGCTGTTTTGACATCCACAGTTTTTGAAATACGATATCATAACACAACAAGAAAAATAAATCTGGGCATGTGCACAAAGGATACAAGGAAGAGGGCCGACTCGCAAGATCAGCGTGAATCAACAAAACCAAAAAATCTCAAGGAATTTTTCTAATGTGTTTTAAGAAAAATATAACACAGCCTGGTTTTCTCAAAGAAATTTGAGAAAGAAAGCAACCACGACCACTATGTTCAAGTTAGAACTTTATTTCTGTAGTATAATCTGCGCAATGATGTTTGAGGTAGCTACGTCAGTATATGTGATTTTGTGCGATATTGCACTCACTTTGCATAGAAAAATTAAATTAATTGAATTAAAGGGGAGTTTATTGATCTATCATGGCAATCCCAATTAAAAAAAACTACATCAAGACCTTTTTATTTATTCAATAATGATTTACTACAAGAAAAAAAGGTTTATTGTCTTTCGTTTCCTGGCTGGTCGTCCGTTGCTTTCACAATTTAGCTCTTTAACTTGTTCATATTCTTTTATAAATATGTGTTGGTCGTTATGAAATATCATTCTAGTTAATGGTCTTCTGGAGAATGTTAAAACATGTTTTACAGCGTTTTAAAATCTCAGTTTTCTTTGCCGTCCAGCCATGGTGGGCGCACTTCAGAAAATGCTCTAATATTATAGTTTCCTTCCTAGAAATTTACAAAAATTGACAGTTTGTATTAAAATTCAGCTTACTAAAGATTACCTAAGACCTCCATCTATTGCCGACTAAAGGTTTTTTGGAGGTGGAGCTACAGAAGTTCTTTGCAAAAAATAAAGGTTCAGATGATCACTTATGTGTTGTTAATGATTGAAAAGACTACTTCTGTCGACCTCCATCGCCATAAACAGAATTTCAGGTTTAAAGCTAAAAAGTGAAATGAATTAAAGTGGACACATAAGTCTGACAGGCCGATCGTGATCCGAATGTCAACGTGATGCATCCTGTGAAGCACAACAACAGTACTCCACACAAAGGTTAGATGTGTCGTTGTAAAGATATAAACTTTGCTTTGGAATGGTAATCTTTTTATCTGTTAATAATTCTCTTGTTACGGAAAGCAGACTTTTTAATCAATTCTCTGTAAAAATCCCTCCCAATACCTTGTGAAATACTAAGGCCTTTTCTCAAAGGACTTAATTGTCTTGAGCTGTGACTCAACAGACTTAAGATTAATGTAAATAAGACGAAATTAGGGATACCACTTCCTACTGAAAGGTACTAATTATGCCTTGCTAGGACAATAAATAATCAGATACTTTTCGTTCCACTTGTTGAGAGTGTGAATACTTACCTCGGAATCAGTAGCCAGAGAGTAATTGCCATTTAATCCAGAATAAACAATAATATTCAGTAAAAATTTTGACGAATTGTATAATACTGCTTGGGAAGTCGATGAAGTAAAAAGAAATAGAATTTGACAGAGAATGTAGCCTTAAAAAATCAGTTATATATAATATACAGAGCAAAAAGAAGCTACTTACACAACATGCAAAAAGGGATTATCTGATAATCCAAAAGAGATTTCCGTATCTGTGTATACGTATTTGTGTATTTATTATGTATGTATATATGTATGAATGAATGTATGTATGTATGTATATATCTATGTTGTTGGCCTCCAAAAGACCAAACATAGAGACTGGTTTGATTAGAACGATGTTGCAATCACTTGTCTCATTGAAGAGAAAAACAGGCTTCATGAAGAACTTCTCTGTGCTTCAGGTCCAGCTGGAGCATGCGCGGAAAGAGCGTTCAAGGAGTCGTAATCGAAACTACGGCTTGAGATTAGACAAAGGAAGAACATAAGGTGGTATAAATTGCCAGTCGAAATTGAAGGAACTTATGACTGTAAAGATTTGAAATCTTTGTACAGTAAAATTAGAAAAGTGTTTAGAGCACAATCTACAACAATGGTGCCCTTGAGATCTAAAGGATAGTTCTTCACTCCTTAAAGGTGCAGAAAACATTATGGCACGTTGGACAAAGATATCGTCGATGGGTCTGAAAATTTATCCGAAATAGCTGAATTTTTTTATTAAAAATATTTTTTTATTAAAAGGATATCATTTAGGAGATAACTCAAGATGCCAGAATTGATGAGACAAAAACACCATGAAAGAAATTAACACTGGGAAAGCACTAGAATTGGATTGGATTCCAGCGGAGCTATTGCTGTGCAGTTCATTTGTTCATCCTTGTTGCTTGGTATGGCAATACTGTTCCGCAAAATTGGTTCGATGCAATAATGCTTACTATTTTAAAGGGAAGGGATCCAAATTTTAGTGTAGTGACCACAGAGGCCTTCCTAAAACTGGGAAAAACGTTCTGTCGAAGATTCTGCCTTGACACGTGGCACAGTGGCTATACAGTAGGTATGATATTCATTGATCGCCACCTTGTGGAGAAGTGTATATAGCAGTGGATACCATTCTATCAAATTTTTATCGATCTGACCAAAGCTTTCGATACCACTAATCGTTGGGGATTCTGAAAGATTCTTATGAAACGTGGTTGTACTTCGAGTTTTGTAGAGATCTCTACCACCTGGTCCAATATCGTGGGAATGCAATGACTGAAAATATGGTCAAATTGTGATTTTCCTTTGAACTGGGGTTGTGTTTTGCTGTTAGTTGAAAGTTAGGTCCTTGTTGGTTTATATTAACTTGACAAAAATCCAAACTAATGATCTAGGAACTTATTGTTGTAAAGCTTAAGTTCCTAAATCATTAGTTACCCTCGGGTACAATTTTTTAGTTTTTCACAACGCTATGTATACTGTTTCGTTTTTAGATTTTTTGATAAAATTAATTAATCTTAAATGACAATGGTTTCTAGAGTATGATCTTTGGTAATGTTTTTTTTTGTTATACCCAAATGAAACCTCCAAAATATACTCCAAGAATAATTAATAATTGAATAATACTTGTTGCATCACATTGCAGATCACTATTAGAAAAACCCATGAAAAAACCCAATAATATATACCATTTAAACCAGGTCCGGTCGTATCTTATAAATTGACCTGTCCGGAGAATCAAGGTTTTTGTCAAATTTTAAACTCTTTTTTATTTATTCTGTATAATTATTGCAGGAAAATGTGCTGACACAGCAAAAGAGTTAGGGTATAGAGTATTTGGTGTCCAAGAAGGTGGTAGATGTTTGAGTGGCCCATCCGCAGAAACTGATTTTATGCAGTATGGCAAGTCTGACAAATGCAGGAATGGTGTCGGTGGATCTAATGCAAATGATATATACATGATATAAACTGAAAATAGGGAGAGACGTGTAGAAAATAAGGTAAGAGGGTTTACTTCCTCAAAATTCAGTCGTGGTTAAAATAAGAGATTTGTTAGAATTTTAGTTTCAGTAGAAAACAAAACAATGCCAGGTGTAAATTATTTAATTGATTGCAATGAAATTTTACAAAATATGATTGTTCTTGCACTACAAAGAACGGGAAAAAAAAAGTTATCTTCAAAAACTTTCCCTTCAGCTTTGAATAATGTCAGAGGTCTTTTAACCAAATTTTCTTTTGTAAATGTTTTCCTCTATCTTGACTCTCTCTGTATTCTTGCGCGTTGCACGGCGACGACACAGTGTTAGCAATGTTGATCTTTATGCTGATGGCTACTAATCTAGGTTTTGACTAAACTCTACAAACTTTCTTCACGGCCTTGCTGTATGTGCTTGACAGGAGATTCCAACTCTCAGAGTACAAGAAATTGAATCTTAGAGAAACCTTTCCTGTGTTTGAGATTGCTTCTTCTTCAGACGGCTTGTTACTTATGTTTTTTGTATGGATCTCTTTCCTGTGATTCTTTCGCAGTTATTTAAACAGTATCAGACCTTTTTTATAAGGCTCTGAACAAGCAGCGCACTGAAAAAGTCATAGTCTTTGGTAACGTCAATGCTAATCACATGAAGTGGTTGATTGAATCTAATCGGACTGACAGAGCAGAGGAAGCTACTTCCTTGCTGTCCAAAATTTTCAAGGTTTGTCTGTCATTTTCGTCATTTTTCGTCTTCCTAGAAAGTTTCTATGGTCTTTGTTTTTCGAAAAGCGGAAGTTTAATTAATCTCTACCTGGAAGTCTTCTTTCTGTTATTTATAAAGTCTCTGAACAACATATCAACAATTCAGTTTTTGCCATGTTCGTAGAATCTAGATCCTTTTGTTACTGTTCAGTATAGATTTATACGATCTCGTTTCAGACCTGACCTTTTCGTTGTACTTATGAAAAGTATATGTAGGTTTTTGGATAAGGCTGGTAAAGGAAAGGTGCTCTCTCATCTTATCTTGATGTTGGCTTTATACCTTGTATGGTTCCTAACCATAGAAAATTCAGTGGTGGTAGCTGAATGGTCGACAATTTCAAAAAGCAGATTTTACTGTCCTAAATTCTGTCAAAAAGAAAAGTTAGAACAAGAGCATTAGTCAGTGTTGCTTTAATTTTCAATTTTGTCTTTGATGTTGTCTAGTCTTTGCAATTAATTTTCTTGGCTAATTTGACCAAAGAACTCTTTTGGTATTATGGATCTGACTTTTCGTTATTTTTACTTTTAGCAGTCTAATAGATGCTAGCGTGTGAAGAGCCTAGCTAACTTACTAAACTGCCTATAATTTTATTATTTCTTTTATTGCTAGTGTTTTAGTCTGAATGTTTTTCAAAGGTATTGAGCATGCAAAATTTCAGCCCGCAATTTCTACTTACTGTTAAAACAACTCAGAACGTTAGACTCTACATTGGAACCCAGGAATCTTTTAAGTACCTGAAGCTCTTTCTTCATTTGAATGTAACGCTGAAACTAGAGTTTACTATTAGGAGTGTTAAAACAAGAAAAGAGAAATTACTTTATGTGGTTCAGAATTTAGAAATGAGAGGAAGAAAAACAAACTAAAAATGCTTTTCTACTTTCCTATAACTTAAATAAATTAAAACTCTTCAAGGAGAAAAATAGAAGAAGGTATAAGGTACAAAGGCTATTTATAACTGTATCATATCAAGCAACTATCATTTTATCATTCCTAAGATAAAAGAATAGTCGACTCTAAATAACACTAAAAGAAGATTGAAGCTAATTTTCTCATTGCCTTTTGGAAATTCTATCTCATATTTCTATGCAAATGTAAAGTAAATGCAATTGATACATCCTTTGATAGCTTTCAGACATTACCTTAATAACTTTTATTGGCTTTCCAGACTGTTTTTCTTAGCAGGAAAAAGTAAAAGCAACAACCAGGCAGGTGTAGTCCCCTTTACTTCGTTCATGGTTTTTTCTCCATTTCCCCGAACCGGCAAGATTCCAGTCAGATCATCTCCCCTACCTTTTTTTTGTCATTTTTTTCGTGGCATAACATCTCGATAACTCTTAAATCTGTCCATTGTGTTACTCCTTATTCAGTAAAGCTTTACCTTTTCTCTGTCAAGATATTTTGCTCATGTAATGACTATTATCTTTATTGTTTCCAAGTTCTTAGTAAAGTTATTTTGAAAATATTTCCATTTAATCTACCTGCCCTACCTTTGCCCTCCTTTCTGAGCTCTAAGCTTTTCCTTAAAGCCTTGTTATGAGCAATTTAGTTATAAATAATCCAAGATTCCTGCCTCTCTTTACATTTTCAGTTTGTCTCCATCCTGTTAATTGTTTGCATTATCATCCCAATCTAGAGTGGGATTCAAAAAGAGCTTGGTGAGGAGTAGCAATATTGAGTGGGGCTTCTTTTGTCAGGGGCTGACAACTTATGTTATTACTTCTAGCAAAGGTTTCTCTGACAAATCTAAAACAAATTCATTCACTAAATAATGTTACATTTAAAGGAGCAGAATCGCCATTATTTTAGGCAGGGATAATGATAAACCGCCTCTTTCTCATTATCTTTTATTTGGGAAATTAAAGGCACAAAGAATTTGAAAACTGAAGCTGTATTTAGACATCTCACTCCAAACATACTCTGTTCAAGTTTGTAAGGGGAAAAGTTTATATTTAGCATGTTTTACTTGTTATACGTGTGGGTTAAGGCAAAAAATGACAAGACCCAAGGGTATTCATGGACCTTCAGGAATTCAATTTATTGTGAACTGGTCACAAAGAACATGGTTGCTAGGTATAATTTTTATTAATTTGACTTTTGTTGGAGAAGTTATTAATTCCTCATTGAGAGATGGTTAATAGATGGTTCTTATCAAAAGTTTGACTGTTCATTAATTGCAGTATTTTTATTTTTCTTACCTTTCAGAAATCATATTGATCTACTTAGCCATAGACGTTTTATAAAAATATGGTTCGTGCAGGTGATATTCAAATTGGATCTAACTTGTTGTAACACAAACTGATAACATCTTTTACTATTTGATGTAATTAAATTACATTATGCCTCTTTATGTAATCATTTTATGGACTGACGTCTGATCACTAAAGCAAGTTTTTTTGCGCTAAATTGGTCAAAAATACATTAAAATGTTGGGTAAAAAATTCCCCAAATCACCCTTTTTATCATCAGATAATAGCTGCAGTTGACATGCAAGCTTAAATACCACACTTTTCACTTCGTATTATAACATTATATCTTAATATATTGGTGAATCTATGAATATAGTGGTTGAATTTGTTGTTATCATTATTTGAATACACAATCAATGAATTCACTCCTGCGAAGATACATTGTTATAGTAATTACCAGGTACCTGTGTAAGTTCTTAATTGTAAAGATTCGGTCTATAAACAAGAGATCCCACAACATTAAAAATCCTATTATTCACTGCTGCTGGAGAACTTTGACTTGATTTTAGTTTTTCGTTTAAAGCTGGCGAAACTTGGGGGCAAGCAAGTTTCGTAAAGATGTGCATTTTTTCTTACTCTTTTTTCGGAATTGGACACAATGCCATATGATTCTTTATTAAAATCCAGTGCTTTAAGCTCCATGGATACATCTAACATGCCAAAAGACTTGGCTTTAACACTTTTCACTAAGTGTGCTAACTATACATAGTGACGTGGAATGTTCAATAAAGAACCACAAAAATCACTGTCCTTCACTGCTGGTTTGGCTTTGGCGACAAGTAGCCTGTCTCCCTCAACTTTTTTTACAATCTTATTTACTGAAGGAAGGTTATTTGCATAATAAGCAGATACTTTTAGCCAGCTGGAGAACCGAGTAATCATGGGTTGTGAATGGTTTCTAATCTTGGCTTTTTTCTGGGGTTATCGTTTATAAGTATTGTAGAGTTGACTTGCAATAAAAGTATTCACCTTCGGGTGAAATAACCCAACTTGTTCTGAACAGTTTTGCATTTGTGCGCTAAGACGATACATGAAACAAATGTGTGCGGGATTACTTCCAAACGTTTCTAACACCGAACACGTAGCTTGCTGCTTCAGTTAAAAACACAGCATTTTCTTTGCTGGCTTTTAAAATTCCGGCAGTACCATCAATGCCATGGATTACTTCAAATACTCTCAACACTCAGTGTTATTATCTCTTCGCCTTCAATACTAAGCTTCATCAACTACAAATAAGATCAAGTTCCAAGCAGCTAGAAGACATTTTTTCATATAGACTGAAACATTTTTCTAGATAGAGATAGAAACCACGCGTCATTAAGATCTGAAGTGTTCAATTTCATTAAATCAGAAGATGCATCCATAACTTTAGGCTGTTTGTTTCTGTGTCTCCAATGCTTTTGCGACTGAGAAATTTTCCAGCAATACTTATTTTGGAATCCCTGGAGAGGACCATAGAATCATTTGCTCAAGATAGGCAACTCACATAAAAAATTATTGGCTTCTTGAAGCATAACTGATTACCATTGAGTTTGGTTAGCAGCTGAGTAGTTGACCATGAAGTGTTTGTCAAGTCAGATTCTGTTAGGAAAAATTCATTAATCTCTACATTTTTTTATTATATTCAGCAAGTAGTCGCTCCAGATTTCCATTAGCATATTTATTATCAACGTTGGGAATTGCACGTTCTCTTTTTTCCCCAAAATACACAGACACTCGGAAAAAGAAAGTTGGGCATTTTAGTAACATAAGCTAAAGAAGTTGCAGAACGGTCCACTAATAGTAAAAGTGGCAAAAAATTTGCAATTTAACTCTATGAAGAAAAAATCTCAAAGGGAAATAGGACCGGATATTAATATTTTATGACTTAAGGAAGCTTTGAGTAAAAGTTTCAAAAACTTGCTTTACTGATACTAACATAGACATTAATAGTATGCGTCTAGCTCTATTGATATGAAACTTTGTATAAACTTAGCTTGATGTGTATATTAGAAGGCTTGAATGTTTTGCGAGAACCCCATATTGTGGTTGTTTCTTCTCTCTTTTTCTTATTTTCACTTACTTCCACTCTTACTCTCATTCGTTTTACTTTATCGGTTTTCAAACTATTGCACTAGGTTTATGGTTGAAGTCCAAAGTAATTTTTTTGCTTGGATTTTTAAGGTAAATACAAGCATAGAAACATTACAAATTTGTATTTTACTAACGAAACTTATAGTTTTTATGAAGGTAGATGCTATACAATGAGATGAAACAAATATAGAAATGATAAAATAATTCCAGATTTTGGTTCATGTGGGTTTATGGAAATGTTGTAACTAACTTTATGGTTAAAATTAATAGTTAGCGGTGGTGTTGATGGCGGTGAACTAAAAAGTCATATCATAGTAGCACAAGATATAAATGAATATTAACCTGCTAATTCCAGGAAAATAAAAATGATGTACATAATTCTTGTCAATATATGTCAATTATAATATGTGTCAGAAAATAAATAAAGAGGGGATAGGAAACAATGCTATTTTTTCATTTGCTTTCTATAACTGAGACAGGAATTTGTATAGGAACCCGAGACAGTGACAGTAAAATACCCGCCAGCAAATCTTCCTAAGTGAAAAAGAAAAATATGTTGACTCTCAAGTGTTCAATCTGGTAACTTTTACTGCATTCGTGGTTTAGGAAAAGTGTTTGATACACAGGTTGTGTGTTTAACTTATCGACTTGCTGGAGTCCTTCCAAGTCATAAAAAATTAATAGTTGTTAAAGTATATTTATCAGCGCTCTAGGGACATGACAAAAAGTATGCCTTCCTGCAATTTACATGGCATAGCTTTTTGGTTGTCTTTTGTTTTATTCATAAATATTTTGGCTTTTCTTCCTCCAGTAGTCTCAGATTAATAAAAACTATTATGGGTCTTGTCTACTTCTCTGGTTTGTCCATTTCTCCGTTTGTCAAATGCCAGGCTGACATTTTTAGCCTTACTTGAAGATTTCTTGTATATTTACAAGTGCTCTATTATATCTCGATCAAGTGCGTTTTTAAAAGGTAGATATTATTTATGAAAACCATTGTTGTTGTCGATTGTTTGATTCTTTTCCTCGTAACGTTATCATTACACAACAGACTTCTTGGTATTTTGTTATGGCTAAGCTCTTCAAATTCTCCTGTTCTTTTTCTAATATCACAATTTAACTTGGGAGATACAATCCGGTAGGTCAAAAGACTTCCAACCCGATTTTTTTCGCTAACGTGGTCATCCAAAACAGTCAGTCCTTTATCAAAGACTTTAAATCCCGAAAACTGAAGGTTTTTATTTAAAACAGAGGGTCAAGCTACTCCTTCCGTCATAACTTAAATCAAAACAACATTTGAATGTTTTTATAATTATTTCGTTTGACAAGAAACTCCAAAATTCAAAGCTCAGATCAGCCCAGCTCAGCCCAGCTCAGCCCAGCTCAGCCCAGCTCAGCCCAGCTAATTTGGTTAGCATTGGTGGTTTCCTGTTACCAACCGTAATGAGCTCATGCAAACTTAAACTCAAGCAATCGACGTAATGATCTGTCATATGACGTCTAAAGAAACATCAAGTGCCTGAATTTATCCCGTGCAGTTGTCTTATTTATATTTTGTCGAAGCGTACAAATTAATTGTTTGTGATTAGGACAAGACCCGAGCCAAAAGTCAACGATTAAAGTTAAATTTTTTAATACCTAGGCTGACGTATGAAAGTTATTTTGCATTTTTCCACGTTTTGGATGAAGGTAAAGCTAGCAAATATAACTCTAGCTCCAAATTTTGAATATATTTGTAATTGGTTTCACTGATAAACATAATCTCAAAATGCTTTCAAAATCCTCATCCTTTCAAAATGCAGTGTATTCAAAGCCGTTATGAAAGTTAGGTTCATATTTAATCTTCAGGATAATCTGCGTGGTTAAAGGTCATTAAGGTTTGTGTCATAAGACACAAACTTGTCAACAACGAATCTCTTTAAGCAATAATGGATCCTATTTTCAAAGAAAGACCTTTACGTTTTGAAAATTTCCCCTGCTCACTTTGACAAGTAAAGAAACATCCTTCTACAACTCAGGCTGTTGGTTGGCACCTTTCACTGCCTCATCCTAATAAGACAACCTAGTAATGTACAGAGACTTAATATTATTTTAGAATGTTTGGCACCTAGTAGTTAAGTACTATCAAATCTAGTATCATAGATTTTAGGCTTGCATCTAAAACTTTATACTTACTCTGAATCGTCCAAAAATTCGTTCTCAGCAGGTCAACATTTCCATAGTTTTTGGTCATGTCACACTTTGAAAAATGCCATAACAATTCGGGTATATTGGTCAATAACAGGCTTTGTTCATTGGAGTGGCAAAACCCTTCTTTTCACCTGCCATATTAGAAACGTTATGGAAACATGCTCATAGACTTCAACGGCAAAGTAATATCACTGAGAATGCAGTTCACCAATTCGTTCAAAGTTTCCCCTTTTCTCTTTTCCGCTCGCAAAAATCACTTTAATGATTCCTCTTTTTTCAAAGAGATAGTTCAGACAAATAGATACTTGTTTAGTGAAACTGATATCTGACGTTTTGTCTATCATTATTCCATAAATTTCATTGTTCCTCATGTCACCTAAATTTTTGTCAAGTACGAGGTCTGAAATAGTCTGTGACAAGAGAGGACCAATGATAATGGCTGTGCAATTTAGGATCTTATATTTCCTTCAATCATTGAAATCTTTCCACGTGAGGTATACAGTTCAAGAAAGTCTCCCAAGCTCATATTTTACGCTTGTAGTAAATTTTTTGCCATCCTTTGCTTAGCCTTTGCTTCCGGACGATGATTGACCTTCAGATATTTGTTACCTATTCTCATTGTTATCAAGTTGCAGCCAAATCTTTTTTTCAAAAGTTTTACCTTCATATCTTTTCTTCACAATGTATAATCCAAGTATCAATATAATATCTCTTCTTAATTGCATAACCTTTATTTTCCATTCAACAAAAGATATCAAGATTTCTATAGATCGTGGTAAAAATAATTAAAACGTGGGTTAGTTCCTTCCATATTTCCTCATAAAGTAAAAGTATCAGAAGATAAAAGGACGCTTCTGTCCTTAGAATTCAAATTTAGAAGAAGATTGTGAGGAAACCACCAGTTATGAAGATTCCGTTGTTACTGAAATTAACATGTCACCTCAATCTACAAAACTGTGTTATGAGTGGACTCAACTTGACGACTAGCTAGCAAAATTATCGCAGAAAGTCTAAAAATTAAACAAACGTTCACAACAGAACAGTGCAAAAATGTGCTTCTTTACAAAATAAAGTACAAAAAATAAAATCTGAGCAGACATGACTATGAAAATATATCATAGAACCCTAAGCTATTCAAACCTTCCACTGCTTTATATCCTGACGTTTTTAAAGCTTTGTGCACATACTTTAATCCTGGCAGTGATTGCAAAATTATGAAATACTATGAAGACGTGAAATGGAATTTAGTTTATAGTTATGTCCAAAATACAAAACCTGGGGTAAAACCTAAAGTTCTTAACTATATGATAAAGAACAGTTGTTGTTATTTTTATCTTGGCTCTAAAATAGTTTTAAAGAAACACATTGTTCTTCGCTCTTTAGAGTCCTAATTCCCCATTATCAAGATATACCAAAAATTGGACAAACCTTTGTATTTTCCTTAGGATCCATAACTATATGGCTAACGAAACAACGAGTTATAGAAACTAGGTCAACGTTGATGGTACTGCCCCATTTTCTTGATTGTCTTATGCGTGATACCTCCGCTGGAATTAAGTGTAATGTTTAATGTTGCAGTCTGCTATTTCAAGCAGCAGAATCATCACATGGTTACAATAAATGTTGGCAAAGATTCTAGGCTTTCTCCAATCCACATCGCTAAAGCAACCAACTTCATGTTCCACAACAATTTCAATCTCTAAATCAATATTTTCAATTAGAAATTGATACATACTTTTGCGATGTTTCACTTGATTTTGGAAGCTCTATCTCACGTACGTTTTAAGCAAAAGATATGCTGAGGTCTCTTACAGGCCTAGTTTTTGTGTTAACATAAATATTATGTCATCGAACTTCATCATCATCATCAAATACGCCTTCCGTTGTTTGTTGACATTGCGCTAAAATCCAATATTTATTGGATTTTTATTTAGACATTACTCCAAAGAGTTTTGGCGCGTCACCAAACAAATCCATTGATAGTTACATGACAAGGAATGAAAGTATTCCTGCGGTCATCTTGCAATCAGAACTTGGGATCCTTCTATTATTCAAAGCTTCGTCCAACGATGCAGGACAGTTATATGGTGAGTGGATGTGGTGAAATCGTAGTAGAAAGGCCAATCAAATATTTTTGGATAAAAGTCTAGCTCATACAGCAATCTATTTCCCACCACAGTAAAAGGAAAACATTTTCCCATTTTTTCGACCGTAAAGACGTTGAACTTTGAAATGTATTAATCTTTTTCAAGGTTAAAAAGATAGTATAACTTTTAAAATGTATCTGTGTTTTGTTTGCGTAATACGAATAAAGAAATTACTGGCGAGTGTGGTGGGAAAAAAGGAAAGTACCAAAGGACGAACTAAGGCAGAAGCTCGAGAAACACAAGCATCAACAGAGAAGCCACTAAAGTAACAGTCATCCATTACAACCTCAGTACTTCGACTACAAAATAAAGGCCGCAGTTAGCACAGGATTTTATCTCACAAACCACATGACAAGTTTGAAAATAAGGTCAGAGAGCAAAATCATATTTAAAGGCTTCGAAATATCAAAAGGAGCACCCCTTGCTTTGCCAGAAACATCATGTGGCAGGGCGGAAACCTTTCGTGATAGCAGAAAAGAAGTTTGAAGCAGACCTCGATTGAAGAACGCCATACTGGTGGTAAGAAAAAATGCCAACAGACTCTAGAGACCCATGATGTACTAAATGGGGGATGATTACAAGGGCAGAATGTTTATCAGAGTTCTCAAAAACTGGAATAACATACGTTACTTCCTAGCAGGAGGAGAAACAGGGCTAATTGAAAATTCGTTTAAAAATTTAGAGATAATAGTTGAGAATTCTTGTCTGCAATTTTGTAGTACATTGGGTTTAAGACTATCAGTTAGATTAGACATGTCAAGATGGACAATGATATATAAAATTACGGCAGGAGTGATTTGAACTTCCTCAAGAAATGATTCAATACTTGATGATAATATAAGTAAAATATGACTACTTTCATTGAGAGTAGACTTAGCTGCGAACCTGAAATATTTTGGCTTTACCTATAGAAGAAGTAAAAACCTCAGGTCGACCTAGGAGTGGAGAGATAGAATATTCTGTTTTGGAGTATCGAAATTTAGATCCTGCACAGTCATGAGACCTAATTGAATTTTTAAAATATGTAGCAGAAAAATCAGCCTGTAGCAATGTCCTTTTTTTTCTAACACAACCTAAAGCTACATTATTTAAAAAAACCCAGTTAATTCAAATTAGTTGTGTTCAGTTGTGTTTCAAAATCATTTTTTCTTTTTACAGTTGGCTGAAAACATGCAAAGACAAATTTCAAACAGTACATTGACAGTTGGAAATTATTCGTTGTAGCTACGCTCACTGATTTCTTGATACATTTCAATTTAAAGAATTTCAAAACTTGAAACACATCAGCACATAAAAGTTTTGAAAATATGACATGAGGAAAACAGATTTGCATTCTACATCAATTCCTTTCCTCTGGATAATGCAGGCTACTTGGAAACCTACGTAATGTGGTTTTATTTAAGTTGGTTATGTTTGGAAGGACACCAAACCTACCTTCCAGTCAATGATATATAGGTTTCGGTTCGACTACGAAGAGGTTTACATAAATAGTCGATGATATGTAACTAGCTGTTTATCCTTACCTCCAATTAGAAATCCTCAAACCAATTAGATATCCTTATATGCCTAAATCTACTCCAATTTACTAATAAATCTTTTCCTTCTTCTTTTTCTCTGCACTACACTACGTTGTTGTGCCAGATTCCTCCCAACCAAGACTCTCCAAATGCTATAACCAGTTCTAAATGAAACTCACTAATGATTCAGTTTAATAAATGCAGTATACCTTTCAACCGGGTACTTCTGTAATGGACGTCTTCAAAATTTACCGTAATATCTGAAGGAAATTGAGATTTACATCTGGCTGAACAGGTTGTCAACCATGTTAATGCTGAATTTACCTCTTCGTGGGTTTCTTTACTGGTTACCATTTTCCCTTTAATTCATTCTTCTTCTTATACCTCAGGTTAAGAAAACGAACACCATCATGTTGCGCTGACAATCGAATTCCCCATAGTCGCTTAGTAACTAGAAGCTTCTCTTCATTTTTTGGTAACATGTTTTTCATAGTTTTGTGAAGGAGGTGAAGAATTTTTACAGCTGTTTTTAAGAGTAAAAATAGACAATAATTCTTGGAATTTTAGCGTATTATTAGGGGATTTTCTTCTTCTTCTATTGTTTTTATTATTATTTAGATTACGATGATTATATATAATTATTATATTATTGTTATATTATTATTATTATTATTGTTATTATTACGTCTATTAATATTGGGTTTAAGAACAACAAATATCCACAAAGTGACGAATGGTGTTTATATTGAAAACACGACAAACCCATTATGCCAACCAGTCGATATGGGTAAGCCAGACGCATACATAATAACAAATTGCGTGCGATAGGATGACAATCTATTAATAAATTAGTGTGCGGATAGTGCCCAAACAGATATTATTAATAAGGATGGCCCAGTCAATGTAATATGGGACCCACTTGAGGGCAAACTTCAGCCTTTAGCAAAGAGACTTGGGTTGCCCCTAAAGGGCTATCCTTCATGAAAGAGTTTAACCCTCCCGTTATATAAAAAGGATGGTTCCCTATTACTACCATACGTAAACACCCACGTGTGGTGTGGCAGTCCTTGCAGACCATACTTAAATTGGTAAGGTCAAGTAGGTATTATTATTTTTAATATTTTATTTCCGTTTTTCCGTTTTTGTTTATAAAAGGCCAAGACCAAACTACGGTCATAAAACTTTAAGTCCAATAATTTCTCAGGTTATAGACAGAAATCTCCTTAGAAAATGAGATGTTCTTATTAAAATTATCTTCTAACTTCATTTTGATAAATTTCATTTTAATGTCTTTTCGTGTTGCCAATTTTTCCTTTGCTTGAGACATTGCGCTCAGTTGCCACAGATATTTCAATAAAAATGCATTGATTTTCTTCCTTGTCTTCATTCACGGTATAGAGCCAAGTGGCACATTTTAGCAAAACTACAACCCAGATGCATACGAATTTTGCTTTTGTTGTGTCATCAAAAATTTGAGTACTTCACTTGTGAAAAGGGTTTTGAAGATATAAACTCCAAATTTATAGGATATGTACATTTAAAGAACATATAATGGGAAAGTCTATTTCCATTGGTGGCTGAAAAGAACAATCTTGGAATTATTGCAATAAAACAATTTGCACGTAAATGTAAACGGAAGAAAATATCTAGAAAGTGTCCACAATAAGTAGACGCCAGCATAGCTTGCATCAATTTCTTTGAATCAAAACGCAAGAAAAGCTGTGTTTCATTTTTCTGGAAATTATTTTTCAGAATGTTAGACATTATTAGTAAATTTATTACAAAAGAATCAATTAGTAAAGGAAATAAATCAATCTTAAGCTAAAACAAATGTTTAAATGACTGAAAATTAATTCTTCATATCTAAAAATATGTTTTATTGCTAAATATGTTTTCTGTTTAAAATTATGTCAGAATAGTCGTTTTTTCTATTTGATACAAGTCAGAGAATATGAATGAAAGAACCTTCTGATCGTCCAAATTAACAAGAAAAAATAAATGGATCTTTAAGCAATACATACAGCTAGTTAGGGTAGATAGATAGATAGATAGATAGATAGATAGATAGATAGATAGATAGATAGATAGATAGATAGATAGATAGAGAAAGAGAGAGAGAGAGAGAGAGAGAGAGAGAGAGAGAGAGAGAGAGAGAGAGAGAGAGAGAGAGAGAGAGAGAGAGAGAGAGAGAGAGAGAGAGAGAGAGAGAGAGAGAGAGAGNTGACATTCCATTCAATTATGCCACCAAACGCCTTAATCTGCTTCTCTATATATGATAATCCTTGCTGGCAAATAGAGGGCAGCTCTATTATGACAACATTTTCTATCTCAATTTTCAGCAATTTTTCCCCAATAAAAATCTCTTAGTATTCGCTCAATATAAATATATATATATGTCAATAAAGCTGAAACTATCTGAATGGCTGCAGTAACATTTAATTTGAGTGTAACAGTTAAGTACTAATTGAATAGATGCTTACGGCTTGTCTTCGAAAGTTGTATTAAGAAAAATGGTAAAACGTATATCTATTTTAGAGTGCGTTTTGGCTTCGTGTACGGTGTTAACCATACATTTCATATCTTCTTATGGAAACAGCAAACAATATGATATGGTTTTGCGTTGGATTTCAAGTATTCCAATGAAAACAAAATTTTTGTTTTCCTTTCCTATGAGAAAGAAAGTTGTTGTGATATTGGCTCAGCCACACAGTGGCTCCAGTTTGATTGGAAGAATGATTGATAATTTAGGAGATCACATATATTTTTATGAGCCATTGTCTTTTATTGAAGAGATGCAAGGGCTTAAAACGATACATCTCGAACCCAAAGATACAAGGTGGCATAGGTATAACCAAATGACCAAAGTACTACTATTGGATTTGATACAATGTACATTTTCTCTTGAATCACAAGTAGTAGTGGAAAAGTTCGTGAATTCTCGTTTTGCCTCTGAGAGTTTAGTTATGTCTCAGAATAAAAGTTGTACAGGAAACTCCTTGCTAACACGGCTAGGGCGTTACTGTGAATCGATTTCAGGACGTTCCATCGAGCGATTGTGTAGACAAAAAAATCCTGGCATCTTGTTGAAAGTTTCTCAGTCGAGGTTACCTATTAAGACATTTTTTGAACTTGTTGACTTTTTAAGTGTAAATGACTTTGACTGGAAAATAGTTTATATTATACGGCATCCATTGGCAACATTTCGGTCAATCTATGAAAAGGAAAACCCTCCTACCACGTGGAGCAATTTTACCTCTTTTAAATCTTTCGTTGTTGATAGGTGTTTCGAAATATCGCATTTTCTTAGAAACATCCAGGAAGTTGCAGATACAAATAATATTAAGGACAGAATAAAGGTGTTTAAATTTGAAGATATTATTGATAAACCATTAAAGACTTTTCAGCATATTAGTAGTTTCTTAAAATTAGAAAACAGTAACAGCATTCACTTTCAAAGGTGGTTGTCTGATGCTAAATATTATGACTTAACATGCCGTTGGAAAGGTAACATCAACCACGAGAAGAAAAGTAATAACACAGTTCGAAAATTAAGACTTGATTCAGCTTTAATTAATTGGATTTTTCAGAATTGCTCACATACCCTAGGAAGAATGGGTTACAATATGTCAAGTGTGAATCATATCAGCTTCTAGCTTTTGAAACCAAGTTATAAAGCAGTTATATTTTAAGTTCTTTAAATCGTATGGACGAAGGTTTTTACTCTGATATAGCTCTAATTATAGCATTTCTTGTTTCAATTTGTATAAGAACCTTGGAAGTTTGACAAAAGGGATCAGGATGAAGGAAGTTGCGAGGTGACCGAAAACATTCTTGATTCCAGAAAAAGTGCAGAAAAAGATGGTTGTGTATATTTTGGGAAAATAGCATGTCTTCTCATACCAATAAAATTATTAAATGCTTCGTTTTGTACCAGCTCCAGTCATTTTAGTTCATCAGCTCTTGCTTATAATATTTATAAAGAGTGCTCATTTACTAGTACATCCTTACCTCGACTGTTGTAACAAACATAGATACTTATTGGGTACACTCAATTAAATAACTACGTAACAATGTTTTCTGGTTAATGTCATATTTCATTATATCGACAGTACCAACTGGAGCTTTGATTCTTAAAGATCATTAATTTGGTAAAAGTAACTCAGGCGCACATTGAAATTAAAAAAACACTTGCTTAGAAAATTTGTCGTTTTTGTTGTTCGTCGTCAACCCATATTTAGCTAGAACGGAGGTTTCATTGTTCATCAGCCTGCAATGATTGATATCTGGGCACCAATTATTTGAAAGAATATTGACTTCTTGACAGCTTTGGAGCTCAAAGCATAATAGAAGTCAATTTTCTTAAAAATATAACGCCTTGTTATCATTTATGCAATCCCGCCTGACTCTGTCTCTACAACGCTCCAGTGGAAGGTCAGCAAATTGATTCACGGTTGTCTTCTTCGGTCGGCCTTGTTTGATAAAGTCAAAAAGTATCATTGGTGCCCAATACCTGAATAGCCTAAAAGTAATTATTGTTTTCTGTCTATTTGTATTATTAGCTGTTTTTATTTCTGATTACTACGATTTAGAAATCTTTTCCAACACATTTAGTGACAGGGTATTTATTTAGGCCTAAAAGCAGCTAATTTTTGTTTTTTCCCCTGGAAATAAATTTGGTTTACCCGTAATATTCTATGGTAACCTATTTTGTGGCTCATTCTTTGCCTTTATTATTTTCAAGCAACTATGTACCTAGAATCCGGAAATTGCCCCTTATGCCTGCAAATGTTTACCTGGTATAAACTTTTCTTTCTAAATCCTGTGCAGAATGCCACAAACCCTTTTTGTATTTTTTGTTTTGAAAGCTTGTACAAAATTTTATTGAGGGATCAGAGACTTAATATGTAACAATGGGTTAATGCAGTTTACGCAAGCTCATTGATTTTGTTCATTAAGGTCATTACTTTCATTGATTTGTTTACTGATTCCCATTTGCTCGATTTAGCAAGTAAATGCACTTGAATAATAACCTTTTTATGAATGGATACTTGCAGGGGGGGTAGACCATGGCTTACTTACAATGTTGTTGGTTTCGAAATTTCTGTTGACTTGTAACAGAAAAAAATAAATCAAAATTTAACATTTTTAATGTAAACAATTTAAACTAAGTATCAAAAGAAAGCGTAGATCCTTTATTTGAAAAAGCCTTAACAATTTTACCTGGCTCCCGAAGTGTTTATTGATGTGATTCTTTCTAATCACAAACAGTTATTGTCAATTAATCGTTTAGACGACCTGCTGGTGGTCAAGCTGTAAATAAGCTATTCAGTTGAACGATCCGATTGAATAGTTACTTATTTCCTTTTGATCTTGTGCAGATCAGATCACAAGCAATTGAACTTTCAACCGTGCATATCACTTCTCTAATGTAATAGATTTTTATGAACCCCATTAGCTTTTCCAATGTATAAACTAATGAAGAGAAAATGGAAAAACCATGGTGAATAATATATTATCCTAAATTATACAATTTGAGACACAAGGAGGTAATAATGAATGAACAACATGAGAAATAAGACTTTATTTGCATACAATGCGATTTCGATCTTTGTAATTTTCTTCTGTCGTGACATACTTTGCAAGAAAGCAGGATTGGTTAAACGGAATCATGGAAACAAGACACATGGTAAACATGATCGGATACTACTATTATCGAATCACACGGTTGCAAACTACAGGAACAAAAGAGAACCAAAGCCACAAATGTTTCTTCATGGAGACAATTATCAGCCCTTAATGAGTGAATCGTATGGAAGGCCTTTAATGGGTATTCCATATCACAACAGGGACCGTGTACATGGGCGTCATTTTTTTAGAAATGGAGGTTACTTAGGCACTCCATCTCAAAGACTAGCGGTAGTTCCTAGGCCAACTGACTTAGAAAGAAGGCCCTTTGAGAGTCAACGAATACTTAGTGGCTCCGAAATTCCCCGTGTAACCCATCGAACTGACACTAATTTTGATGTACCCCTATTATCTCAATCTAATGAACAATCGGCGGTATCAAGACATTTATATCCTCCCGTATCTAGACCTTTATTAATGGACCACGCCAATCCTTATTCGCCGCCTTCTTCATTTCCTGATCTTTCAGGACCTTTTGGTTCTTTAGGAGATGAGACAAATGAAGCTCAATACCCTTTGCATTATCACCATAGAGTACATTTACCTCATTCAGTAGAAAGTTTAGGTTATAACGACCAAGGAAATGCTGAGAATTATGTAAATAATGATCCACTTGCGTACGATGACAATGAAAATCGACATGAGAAGAAAACATGGGTTACAGATGTTAATGTCTATAGTAAAAAAAAGAACCTCGATGAGCTCACAGCATTATTAAATGGAGATTATAACGATGCAGATGATGAGTTTGGTAAGTAAACAATTCAAGACGTAAAAGGTTTACAGATTAGGATTACTTTGGTGAAAAATAGAAGGTTATTTTTCCAGAAGTTAATTCCATACAAGTTTTATCCTTTAGTTTTTTCTGCTAGAGTTTCAATTGACACATTGTTGAAAACACCAGTTTTTAAAGAGCCATTACCAGCTGTTGTAAACAGTTTAATAATTTCCCTACAAATAGTCATTTTTTTAAAAAAAAGATAGTGCAATTCATGTTTAACACTGTCGTATTACTTTTTGTCACCCATGGTTCCAAAGAGCTAGGCTATTTTAAATGTTTCGTCCATTTGCTAAGGTTAAATGTGATGAAATTTGGTAAGAAAGCATGGACTGTGTTCTGGACCAGGTTTTTCAGAATACTAAGGTATATTTCTATCACTGTTAGAATGAACAGTCCTTCCAACCCTTGTTACACAGGATCTTTATTATTACATAATTTCAGAAAATCACTTTTACATTATATTTCCTTTATAGCAGGTCTGGAAATATAATTAAATAATTTTTATGAAATTTCCTCTTTAACGGAAGTTTTTATGTATCAGAAATGGACTTTTCATCACTTTTTGCTGTATATTTCAGTTGGTATAAGCTTTCAGCTAATTACAAGCAAAAGAAAAATACGTATGGTACATTTGATTATCTTCACAGAAGGTCCAAAAGAGGTTCCTTTTCTGCTCAAAACTCCAATTAATAGATTGAATTTTAAGTTTTTATTTTTCTTATGTTAAGCAGTTCACTGTACATCCGGTACTGTTTTTTTGATAAATCATAATTACCTATATTCTATTAAAAAATAAATACAGAGGAAATTAAAGCATAGAATTTTGTCGTTAAGTTACAAGATTTCTACATCATGCAAGTGTTTATTTGAGACTTTAAGTTGGAGAAGAAAGTTCGTTGGAAGCAGAGTTCGATAATAGATGAAGCAAATTTTCTGTCGCAGGAAGGGAGCAATTACTGGAACTAACACACTTCATTAAAACACTTCTAGCAAAATTACTCGCCATAACAGTACAGCCTTTTAAGGGTTGCAACAATCACAGAGCAAGTAATCGATGCAACTCCAAGATAATTGCCACCAATACAAAACGTGTTGGATAATATTAATTTCAGACTACATTAAAGATATTGCGATATCCCGTGGTTTTTGATAAGAAGAAATAGATAAATGTTACTTATTTTGCACCTATCCTCCTAAATTTTACAAGGTATTTTACTGAAAACTTTGAAAATTAGACTTTTAAATTTATTTGGCTTTCACATATACATGATAATTTACATACAAAAAATATGTTTTTATAAACTCTTGCTAATTTCACGCTTGATAGCTTTGTGCGAGTTAATTACAAGTAGAGTTATCGTGAAGATCTGGTCGTTTCTGTGAGTATTCGAATTCTTACAGAAAGGAGTAAATCTTTTACTCTAACTTTCTTGAAGAAAACTGGAAGTGTCGTTAGACTTAAGTGGTTTAGGTTCTCTAATGTTGACTGTAAAAACAATACATTAAGATTTTATAGAGTTATTTCTATTGTTTCCTTTTATTAAACATACTGTACTACTGCTATTTGTTAAAATAGATTGAATTAAATTGATTAAATCTAAAATAATAACTCTTTCTGTCTGGCTATCTATCCATCCATCTATCTATCCATCTATCTATCTATCTATCTATCTATCTGTCTATCCATCAATCTATCTATCCATCTATCTATATATCTATCTATCTATCTATCTATCTATCTATCTATCTATCTATCTCTTTCTCTCTCTCTCTCTCTCTCTCTCTCTCTCTCTCTCTCTTTCTCTCTTCGAATTCCCAATTTGTAATGAC
>RDPX01000100.1:1487747-1514883 GCA_003991215.1 Morbakka virulenta
CTCTCTCTCTCTCTCTCTCTCTCTCTCTCTCTCTCTCTCTCTCTCTCTCTCTCTCTCTCTCTCTCTCTCTCTCTCTCTCTCTCTCTCTCTCTCTCTCTCTCTCTTTCTCTCTCTCTCTCTCTCTCTCTCTCTCTCTCTCTCTCTTTCTCTCTTCGAATTCCCAATTTGTAAATGACATCAATATTTCTACGCTTTTAAGATTGATGTAGAGAATAATGTAAATGGTGTTGTGTTAATTTAAGTTGATTTTTGTATTTGAAAGTCTGCGGAAATTATCGGTGATGCTGTTTTTCTATAGAGCTCATCCTCTTCTTCTTGAGGGCAAGTTAAAAACGGGTGATTGGCAAAGAAATGAAATATATCAGGGAATGTTACAGTACAAAATTAAACAATAGTGATATTGACGTTGAACGAGGTTCATGCTATGAGGTATAGCGAGCAGGAAAGTGTACAGGTAGGTCTGAGCGAGCTTTTCAATTTTAATTTTTGAGTGAGGCAATTTGAAAAAGAGCGGCAGTGATTGATAGATAAAGGCAGTGAAATTAAGAGCAAAGACACACCAGAATCAAATTCGTGTGTTCTCGTGTGGAAGTAATGATGAATCGTAGCTCATTGTATCGTACACGATCCACATAATTGCAAGGAACCCCAAATGCAAGTGAAAGATAACTGAATTAAAAAGCGATTAACAAAACAAGTTAGGGAATGCCAAGATCAGGTTTAACAGTGGGTCGGATGGTCATGAAATAAAATGGTAATTAGTAAGTTCAATTTTTGAAATCGCCTTGAGCTTCAATGGAGAATTTCCTGTTACAATGCACGATTGCAAAAACCACAAGCGATGTTGTCAGCTGAGAGAGAAGTATCTCAGTGGTAAATTGAGATATCCACTCAGGATGTCGAATTTCACCTGGAAAGGGTCGAAAAAGAGAAATACAATATTGAAGCAAGTAGTTGGTTTTTGTTAGCACAAGTTGAATACGGAACTCCGAGGAGGTTGATATGAATGGCTTTTTAGCAATGTCGATGACACCATAATATAAATGCAAACACTAGCGAGTACGTGCATTCATGAATCTGTCTGATGTTGCTTGCTCTGCGAAAGTAGTAAATTGTCAATGTACAAAAAAATGGAATCAAAACAAAGAGGTACTTAGTCAATGAAGAGATACTAATTTTCCCCCTAGGGTTGCAGGGCAAAGAGCATGCATACATTGCAATTTTCGTAATGAACGTACATGACTTTCTTACAAAGCTAGAATACTCATTTATTCTTGTCTGGAAAAGCTATGTCTGGTAGGAGAAATAAGAATTGAAAACTATCTTAGGGGTAATCGATGGGCGAGAGGAAAAAATCGCTGGTCACTTGCAGTCCACAGAAAACCAAACTTTCTATCTATCAATAGTCATAGGAACCTATGCTTCCATCAATCTTGTTGAATCACACACAGATCCCTGAAAGCTCTGTTGTTAGGCTTCATAACCTTTTCTTTTCTCAGAAATTTTGTTAGAAATTCTAAATCAAAACAATCGTCATGTCAGCTTCCATGAAAGTTGGCTCTCTTTAGAATTTAGGTTGTACCTTTATAAATCTTCAGTCAGATCAAGTATGAAATTGTCTTATTATTTTATACTCAACAGAAATGTCGTATGGCTTTGAGTGTTTTTAATGTACTTTCCCTCAGTAACAGATTTGTTACATGTAAAATAAAAAAGGGCCAAGGAAAAAACTTAGCTATGGAAAAAAACTATAAAAATAATTTCTGTATAGAATTCTGTAAAATATACTTTTATCATTTTTATTGTATTAGTTTTAATTTAATGATTGAGGAAAAAGATGGTAAAGGTTAACCCTTCTAACATTGGCAACAACTTTTTTCATGGGAGGTATTTTCTTCACAAAATATAAAAACATTCATATATAAGGGGTCAAAAATTATTGTTGATACCAATTATGGGATAATACATGCTCTTGTTTGGGCTTATTCCATCCCTTGTAGCACTTCAGGTGTGACTACCATTTTCTGACCATGTGACAAATTAATCGGTTTCGAAGTTATCGTTTTCTATGCATTCAATTCCCTTTTTACCATCTAGACGTTTTAATGTAGTGATGTAACTGGGCACAAGGTCATGTAACATAATGAGGGTGAGGCAGTCAAATTTAGACTTTATTAATGGTTTCATCTTTTTGCTTTCCTTTTTCATAAACAAGAAGTTTCTTCTTTTAAAACATTATTTTTAATAGCATTTTATTACTTCATCCACCGATGATCCCACGAGAAACTATGTAAATTAAAGAAACTGAAACACAAAGGGTTTTACAATTGTAGTTACTTAGCTGTGTTATTAATTTGAAATGCGTTCTTATTACTTGCAGATCCTTGTGTAGGAAAACCCTGTCACAATGGTGGGATGTGTAAAGTCAAAGGCCTAACATCTTTTGAGTGCATCTGTCCTCGAAGATATAAAGGAAAGTACTGTCAAGGTAATCCACGCCCTGTCTTTGTAAATCTTTTCAATTAAAATGTCAGAAAGTTAACACGTTAGTACTGGTAAACAAAAGCATATAACTACCAGATTTATTAAATTTAGCATATTCCTTTCAATAATCCTATTCATAAATTTTTCAAGCACCCTGAATCCAAGAGAGCCTCAACAAATCCTTATTATTTTAAATACTATAAAAAGAGATTGCACTTGTGTACTTTTTATTACTTTTTACTGTACAAAAATGCTGAATAGAAAAACCATTCAACATTTTTAAACATTTTTGCAGTGTACCCTACTGATACTTATACTCCAGTCGTTACAATAAACAGTGGGAAACATCTATTGCTGACAACATAAAATTACAAACATGAAATTTTATTTAAATTTATCCCAAGAAACCTCTAAATGTTTGGAAGGAAAATGGTGCCTCAATTTGAAGGGAATGGATGGGCTGAATTCCCACTTATCAAAATATGGTCTTTTGCATAGACAGTCACTATCGTGCGGTTAAAATATTGACTCTATTGCAGTCATTGTTACAAAAGAAGTGTTTCAGAAAAGATGTTGTCGTTTGTTCACGACTTTGTAATATCAGCCTAAAGTAAGTGCTAGAAATCGAAATGTTTCTGTCTTGGCGTTTCATAAGGTTTACCAGAAATCCCTATCTCTAAAAGCTTAGATATGGACGTGCATAGTCAAAGTGGTAAAAATCAAACTCAGTGTCAGTAGACTAATAGACAATCTCTACTAGGGCTTTATCTTTTGAAATTTTGCAAGAAGACATTCAATGTCCTTTGTTTACACCTGTCAACTAAATGCTAAAGAAATAGAGAATTTTGAAGTTTTGCAGTATGTTTCATCCAGGGGAAGTGTTTAATGATTGTTTCAAATATCAACAGAAATAATCCCAGCATTTTAAAGATTGATTAGATGTTAATAATAAATAGTCAACAATGTAAACAAATAATAAAAACCATAAGAGCAACTTTTGTTATAGAAATCAAACACCGAGGTGGTGTTGAAAATGTGACTCGTCTACACACTGATTTTTTTCAAAAATAGATCATTTGTGCCTAAAATCTGACAATAATCTTTTCGTTCGATAAAACTACCATGTTATGTTGGAAGTAATAGGCGTCAAGCAAAAAGAAAGACCAATTGTTATTTTAAAGAAATCACTTTAAGTAAATATATAGTAATATTGTCAAATTGTTTATGTGAAAAAAGTACCCTCTTTTATTCCTTCCATTTTTAGACCCAAATATATCTTGAAAAAAAAGTTAGCCTCTCGGATACGACTTCCTTATGTTGCTCTATTTACTTTTATATCAACAAAAATTTATTAATTTATTTAAAATTTATTAATCATAAATTTATTAATTTATTTAAAATTTATTAATCCTCTTCATTGTATCTATTCANTTCGATAAAACTACCATGTTATGTTGGAAGTAATAGGCGTCAAGCAAAAAGAAAGACCAATTGTTATTTTAAAGAAATCACTTTAAGTAAATATATAGTAATATTGTCAAATTGTTTATGTGAAAAAAGTACCCTCTTTTATTCCTTCCATTTTTAGACCCAAATATATCTTGAAAAAAAAGTTAGCCTCTCGGATACGACTTCCTTATGTTGCTCTATTTACTTTTATATCAACAAAAATTTATTAATTTATTTAAAATTTATTAATCATAAATTTATTAATTTATTTAAAATTTATTAATCCTCTTCATTGTATCTATTCACCCTCTTTTCGGTCTGTCGTGTCTTATCTTCCCTATGTTCCCCTATCTTCACTATCTTACTTTTCAACGTTCGTCTTAATGGATTACCTTCCTTCATTCAGCTTTACTATCATAGCCTATTTTCTCACATATTCATTGCTATGTTTTTTACTCCTGGCTTTGTTCAACTTGTTTTACTTCGAATTCTGTCTTTAATTGATACTACGGTTATCAGACTCAGCATTCTCATTTCTTTTCTTTCTGTTATTGGTTCTTCCAACTTTTTATGGCAAGGCATCCAATAACACAGGCCTCACCTTAACTTTGTCAGTAGGCTCTTTGGAAACCAAAATTACTTCTAACCAGTTATTTTCGTCAAAAGGAAAATGTAACCCCCATGGTTAAATGGGGTTTTCTCTATAATTTGTTAACTTCGTATCCTTAGCAATCTTTCTAACAGTACATATTAATACTTGATATATAAAGATTATCTATTGAGTATCTCTGTCTTTCTATTTTTAAGACAAAAATCGCTGCCATCCAAACCCTTGTGAGAATGATGGAAAATGTACTGAGCTGTCTCGTGGATTCGAATGTACTTGTCAAGTTGGTTTCAAAGGTGTACGTTGTCGAGGTAAGTAATTTAGGATATTTTGCGCAGAAAACTGTAGATTATCTTTTCTTATTGACGATTTACTATTGATCTCATATGTTGGAATATTACGACAAGGTAGTCCTTAATGTAGATGTTTATTGAAACACTTCCATATACAGGAACTAACAAGTAGAGCTTTGTGGCATTAACAGTGTCATCAGATACCACAATATTACAATGTAAAAACAAAAGAAATACACACACCTATCAACATATGAATTTGGTGTAGGTTTTCAAGAAATTTGAGGCTAGCATCTTCAAGTACAACTTTATGCATCAGCAGAATGGTACTTTAAATCAACGCTTTGGTTGTTTATTGCATTTCCTCGAATACGAAAGTAGCATCCATTTTAAGCAAAAGGAGGAAATTGAACCAGAAGAGCCAATGCTATATTACTAGTTCCAAAAAATAAAGAAAACATATTCATTTTGCATTTTGAACACTTCATAATAAATTGTTATTTTATTTCAGAGAGAAATCAGTGCTTACCAAATCCATGTCAAAACGATGGACTATGCAATGAAGCACCTCAAGGATATGTTTGTACATGTCAGGAAGGTTACCAAGGAAAAACATGCGAAGGTAATTTTCCAAATAAATTAATTCAACTACTATCCTGGAATAGTAACTACAACGTAATTCTGAAAGCTCAATCTCTTACTTTTTTGTTGCTGATTTTTATTTTTTAATTTCATTTAAAGTTACTTTGTTACTTGTATTATAAAATAGTATTGGTATTGGTAGGCAGCACTTTGGCTGTGCTAATACAGAAAATACAATGGAAAAATTGCAGATCTTAATGTCTTATCATCAGAGTTTTGCGCCCGGGTGCAATAGGTTTCAACAAATCTCCTGTAGCTATTGCTAAGACTGTCTCAGAAATGTATGACTTCCTATTAGTATGAGCTATTAGTCTGCTGAGCAGCTATCATGGTCCCCAAAGAGTGTTTTATCACTAGAAAATTTAAGTATCAGGTTTTATTACAATATGGGTAAATCAAGAGAAATAAAATATTGCTTTTAATTTTAAGCTAGCCTACCTTTGATCAAAATATTGCTGGCTTCAAACATATATTAATATAGTATTCTAAATGTAATCCATATTAACCTGAGTTCTTCTAAAATGCAGTCGAATGGCGTTTTAATTCATTAACTTACATATCAGTAGAATCTATTGCTTGCACTGCCTGCCACATTCAACAATGATGTCTGGTGAAAAGCCTCTACAACTAAACTTCTCTTAATTATGTGATATACATCGCTACCAAAATTTATTTTACTGACAGCACGTAGCTCTCTGACTTTAAATTCCCATCTGCGCGAAGGCCTAATCATCTTCAACTAGTGTTGCACAGAAAATATAAATTTAATGCTGGCGAAAGTAATTAGATTGAAGCTGCGAGTTTCGCGAAGATTGTAATTCACAATTTTTACGAATTCTTCCAAAAGAAAGAAATTTTCAGTGCTTTGCTGCCATTTCCTTAAAAGTCATCAAATATTTTTGTCCCTTTACCAAATAGTTTCAATATGAAGCTAAATACGGAATGTCTTACTTATTTTAATCCATGACCTGGATCTTAGCAATGTTGCACAAAGTGCTTTTTAAGCTATACCTCAAATATTATTTGTATTTTTTAACATCACTATTTTAGAGTAACGTTTTTTATTTGCAGATAGAAGAACTGTTTGCACACCGAATCCATGTTTAAATGAAGGGAAATGCGCTGCTGACATTTTTGGAAAATTTCAATGCATATGTGAATCAGGGTACTCAGGGAAAATATGTGAAGGTAAAGAAGAAACAAAACCAGCAGCTTTATGATTAGTCGGATAAATGTTTTCACTGAAGCACTAATGCAGGATGCAAGGCTGTTGTTGTAATTCTAGGAATTGATCTAGTAAATAAAAAATATTCTTCTTAAAGTCTTGTATCCAGATCCTGAAATTATGTGATTTCGTTAAATTTCAACTTTAGTCCTGTAGTGATTCCATCATAGACTGATACCAGACTACTAGGACTGTCACACGTTATTATTGTTTGACTTCATGAGTGAGAGAAAATTAACATTTATAAGTAAGCAAGAATGTGCATTTCATAGGTAAGGAAGGGTGTAATTATCTTTTTTTTGAATTCATATCGAAATACAATATTGACGAAAAGGATGACGAATAGTCTTGTTAGAGCAGCGTAGCACCCAGGTTGAAAATATGGATTTCGGAATTTCAAACTTATTTAGTTGTAAATAATACTAACCAGCATTCCTTACTTACTTTCCTGGAACTCGCGCACGAGAAATATTCATAGATACAGCTACCAGATACTGGAACTGGCCATGCTTTTGAAATTGCCTTAGGCAAGCTTAACACATACTTTGAGACACAGCAGGATCCATAAGAAAAATATCGACCAGTTTAATACTTGTCTGCGTGTCCTGGGAGAAATATGCTAGTTCCATGACATTGGTTTTGAGATTTCAATTCAAATTCTGTAACATCAAATGTCAAGTCGCTTAAGAAAAAAGGCCTAACGAGATTCAAAAACAAAGCTAAACGAGGATCTACTGTTAGCAGGACGTCGAAAAGAAAGGAATAAATTCCAAGCAGCAACCATAGAGAAGAGAGGAAAACCTGTCAACTATGGCGTGCATGCAATCAAGAAAACCAAATTAATATCACAGAAAAGCAATAAAACATGCAAAAATTGTAGAGGAATCTGGCCCCATAAAACTCGTACTGATCCAACAAAAAAATAAAGCCTGCAGAAGTTATTGTAAACAAAACTATCACGCTAAACAAGTGTCTTTAAAAAGAAAAGCAACACAGACAACGAAAGAAGGTAGACCCACTCAACCTTGATTTAGACAACAGCACTGTTGGGGCAATATACGCAACAGAAGATGACGCAGGTTGTCTGCTAAGTTCCAAGACTTCACATTATCTTGGACTTGTGAGGTTCTTTCTGAAAAATATCTTGATGGATAAAACCTGGACCAAGCAACAGGGTTCAGTAATAGACCCAGGAGTCAGTAAAAGATCCAGGAGTTAAAAAATTATGCACAAAATGGAAAATGTATTTAAGGGTATTGGAAAGCTAAAAGACCATCAATTAAAGTTGTGTATAGACAGAGATAATCCACCTGTCGCAAAACAACACCGCAGATTACCATTTCACCGACCCAAAGCTGTGGCACTAGGACTGTAGAACACGGAATCACAGGATAACATTGAAAAAGTACCAGTTGCAGACCACACAGATTGGATTTCACCGGAGGTTTTAGTGTCTCGAAAATAAGGGAATATGAGACTTTGTTTTGACATACAAGTGGATAATATATCAATAAAGAGAATTCGACCCCCAATACCAACTGAACAAGATATTAAATTGGATTTAATGGATCGAAATATTTTTCTAAATTAGACATAGCACAAGCATATCATCAACTGTAACTAATGTATATACACCAGAAAGCCGTTGTGTTACAACATTTGATACACATGTTGGCATATACAGATACAAGCGTTTTAAACCGGGAAATCTTCCAAAACACATTGCAAAAAGTAATCAGATGGATATCAGGATTTCGAAACATAGCAGGTGATGTACTCATATTCATAGAAAGCTACAAGAAACATAACAAAACACTGGAAACATGATTAAAGAGATTGATCGAACACAACCTCAGATTAAATATAAACAACTGCAAATTTTTGAGAGCAAACGGATTTTTTGGTTTTCACTTTTCAGAAAGAAAACAAAGTCAGACCCTAAAATGAAAGAAGCACTTTTCAGCACTCCGTGACCAATAACTCTTGGTGAAATTCAAAGTGAGTTTTGGTCAAGGATAAATTTCTATTGGGTCAGTTGCAGTTTATGTTAGCATAGCATGCCATTTCTGAGACGACTGAGAAACAGAATAAGTAGAAATTAATAGATACTCACGGAAGCAATTTTTTTATCAACTATTGAGAATAATCGGCGAGTTGTTCTGAAGTTTTTCGTCAGTCGCAATATATACGAAAGTCAAAATATCTCTAGTCTCATGCATTGTTTCTTACTTCACACAGACCTTTTATTTTACAGGAAGCTAAGGGAATTATTCAGCATCTATTTAAAAGCCTCTGCAACCATTTGTTGAGCACAAATTAACAGCTTCGATTTTTCAAGTGAAAATGACGTCAGAGTTAGAAATAATCGACTGTTTTTAAGTCCGAAATTTATAAAAAATAGTCAGCTATTTTTATCATTCAATTCTTGTTCTAATCGAATGGCGAATAGGAGCCATGTGGTTCGCGACTCTTTAGCGAAGTTTGTTAGTGATGTTAAAACTGCTCATCAATTTTTTACAAAATAAAAGATTTTATACGAACATTTTTTTCTTTAATTATAATTTGGGTATTGCAGAAAATTCAAAATTGTAGTATTTCAATATCAATTCAAGAAAAAACATATCCTTGCTTACTTATAAATGTTAATGTAGCCTCACTCTTGAAGTCAAACAATAACAATGCGTAGCAGTCCTGGGAGCCTGGTATCAGTCTATGATGTAATTACCAGACCAATTCCCCTCTTCAGCAAGTGTTCTTTCCTTTTCTCTTTTAAGGTCAAATTAGCTGTCTAACCAATAACATTTCAACCCAATAATAAATTCAGATATAGAGTTGTGGGCATTTTACCTCAGCTTAAATTCCACTTTAGTACCAGTTACCTTCAGTACTCTCTTTGTTTTCTTTGAAACATACAGTGTAATTTTACACGTCATGCCAACCACTTTTAAACTCGACTTACTTTCAAATCTCTCCTCTGCTATTCAA
Organism: Morbakka virulenta; assembly: GCA_003991215.1. Lineage (NCBI taxonomy): Eukaryota > Metazoa > Cnidaria > Cubozoa > Carybdeida > Carukiidae > Morbakka > Morbakka virulenta. Next base: position 1,497,433 of record RDPX01000100.1, read on the forward strand.
CTTAAGGCAATTGCATTAATAACTAAATGGTAATGTACTTACAGTTTGCTCCATATGCAACTTAAACGTATTCATCCTACCAAGTATATGTCAACACATCTTACATCTAGGTATGTCTTTTAACTATATTTATATCTCAATCTGCACATGCGTCTTTTCAAATGCTTTAATATGGACGAACAGAAAGCACGTCATGATGCTTTGCTTTATTTTCAAACAATTTTTTGAATTTTAAAATTTGACAATTGAGAAATTGTCACCACTTTTTGTTCCAAGTACAGTTAGATAGTGATTTATTCGTTACATCTACCTTCTCCATCAGATGCCTAAAATATGACAAAATTCATAGCGGTGTACAATACAGATTTTCGAGAATTATGGGTGATATAATTGCAGAAGAGTTTATTTTTATTTGAATTAAGAATGTAGCAATGCATCACATAAAAGTTAAGGAACTAAAATAAAAAATGGGCCACCAAAAATCCATAATGATCAGACATCACAGTTCTCCTGGAATTCTCCGAAATAGACACTATTTTATAAAAATGAACTTTTAATTCATTAGCACCACGATGCTATCTTCTTTACCTCTAAAAGTAAAAACACATAAATATTAGCATCACATAACACTGCCTCTATTAGCAGCATGTTGCTTTTGTTGACTCATTTATTTGTATTTTAACTTTATTTCTTTCCTTCATGTGAAAAAAAAACAAACCTCAACTATAGGTAAAAGAAAAAAATTCCCAACTGAGTTTATTCGTTATTACCAAGAATAGTAACTTTTCCAGCAATTTTTTTTGTCCTAGTTACTTTTAATCGATATGTAGTAGCAGACGATATAATGTTATTCCGATATTTCATCGTAGATTTAACTTGAAATGCTTAAGTGAGTAATATTGCTTATATCTCATTACTGTCTTTTTAGTCTTTTCCCTTGCAAAGAGTTTACAATCAGATCAAGGAAAACTTGGGCTTCCTGTGCAAAAGAGCGTCGTTGAGTCTCCACCTTCTTCAAGTTCAAGCTTAGCTTTGTCTGCCATTAATTGTCTAAATAATCCTTGTATGAACGGAGGTGTTTGTAAGGCAGATCCAACTTCGAGCAATGGATTCTTATGCGAATGTCCTGCAGACTTTAAAGGTTCAATTTGTGAAGGTAAATGGAGATTTTATCAATTTTTACCTGCCATTTTCTGTTTTTCTTTGACGTGGTGATTTATTTGTTGAATGAAAAATCAAAATCACTTCAGTATACCAAAATGTCTCTGCTAACATCATATCCAAAAAACAGAGACACTGAGGCATATTGTTATTAATAACTTAATGGTTCAAGTGTTCTCAGTAAAAAGTATCCATGTATTTTTTAACACAGTAAGATTATCTTGTTGTTATGTGAAATTAATGATGTTTTTTCGGAAAAGGTATTTTCAGTTTTATAGGAAATAATAATTAGCATAACCAGATATTTTAATAAAGGTTTCTGTTGCACATCATTAAAAATAAAGCCGAAAGTTATCTTATCTTTCCTTTTAGAGATATAGCATTGGCCCAATCTGTAAAGGTAGAGATAATATCAGGTTTTACCTGCTATTTTCGGTATTGAATTTTGACAATCCTATTTGTTTGTTGAATACTTAGCAAAATAACCCGTTGTATCAAAAAAAGATTTGATAACATCATACGCAGAGTAGAGAAAAAAACAGAGATACAATAGTATCTTGCTGCATCTAATTTTACGGTTCATGTACTTTTGTTGCAAAGTGTGTAGTCTTTCTTACAATAGAAACACTTTCTGCATTGCACGCGAAGTTGTATATGAAATATGGATAAAGATGGTTTTTGTTTTACTATGGATAATATTTCTCTAATAAAATAGATAGTTCGTAGTATTTGATTAAATATATCATGGGAAAGTACCTTACAACGGAAACAGGGCTAATTAGTGTAATGTACTAAGGTAGAGATAATATCAGTTTTTGCTTGCTGTGCTACGATTTTTAATGTTGACTGTTTCCATTTATTATCAGTTGAGAAATAAAGTAAAATAATCAATGTTATCATAGAAGTCTCCATTATGGTACGCAGAGTAAAAAGATAATATACAGACGCAATAGATATTTGAAACTAATTTCAATTTAGAGGTTATTACTTTTTATTTGATTAAAGAAGTAAAATTAATCTTGATCATTCATAAGACGTCATTTGGAAAAAATTGTGTTTACGTATACAAACGTTAAACATATTTAGCCAAGCCTACTTTATATACATACGTATAATCAATTATGCTATGGAGATTGATACATCTTACCAGAAGTGATCTACCACAATTTGTTCAGCAGACAACTGGCCTGCTGTTGTGGAGAACTGATCGGCAGAAGGAGCTTCAAAGTTTGGCGACTATTTCATTCCACTTGTCAATAGTGCAGTGAATTAGTAGAAGGACTGAGAAACCAGTGGCGCAGTCTAGACACACGGTTGTGGGAGTCTTTAAAAAATGTTGTATCTCAATTCTTGTCATATGTATACTGATCTATACTGATGAGATTAGACTTGCTTAAATTTTATGAAATATACTAGTACGTCCATTTTTACTTTAAACTGACTCACTAATTTGGCGAACGGAGGGTACAAACGATAATATTAAAAATTCTATGTGGTTTCTTCTGTAAACATTAAAGCTTAATATTTTTTAGCTTCTCATAATGACGACACTGTCCAGCAAGAAGGAAGAACCTGTTCAAATGTTTTTAACAAATGCTGTTTACATTTCACAGTTTCTAAAATCAATAAATTAGTATTCTTTGAAGGTCTTTAGTCAATTACAATAGTAAGAAGTTCTAATTTGAACGACGATATCGCTTTCTGCAGTAATAGTTACTGTCCTCGGTTTAATATCAAAGTTTTGAATAGCGTTTCGCTTCACGTGGATCTCCTTGAAAGTTATTGGAAATGCTCTTATATTTCTCAAACTGTTAAAATCAAAGATCAGCTATGCAATATACCATTCGAAATGGAATACTGGAATCAATATTAATTTAAATTGTTAATGATTACTACCGTTGTCATGCCATTCATAATTAGGCACTGTAGCGGTTCCAGGGTGTAAGGGTTTTTAGAAAAATCTGAAAAAGCGAAGTAAAACTTGACAAACAGGGATACTCAGACTTAAAATAATGACAATTTTAGTCCATCTGTTTTCTTCGGACAGATATCATTTTTCTTAGGGATAAAGGTGAACCTATCATTTGTAAAAGAGTCCAATAACTTCCCGAGTTGAGATTTAAAAAAAAAATTCAAAATCTCTGATTCAACATCCCTCTTCAGAGGCTCTTGTTACGAATTTAAACATTTCTATATCGATGTGTCCAATAATAAGTTTACGATATAAGCCACAGTTTTTGTTGCATTCAGTTCTCTTAACCTGGCAAAATAACGATTATCACATTTGAGCATTTGACTACCCGAAGTATTGACTACCCGAAATATTACTCGTTTCTATGAAAATAAATGCCTAAAATTACTTTCACGGAAGTGCATTTGTGGTTATTACAGGACATTATAGACTGACTAAATTTTTAACGGAGGCAAGGAAGCAAAGAAATAATCGACCAGTATTGTGAGTGTCTTAAGCATATTGTTTGAAAATAAATTTGTGTGATTTAACAACCAAATATCGTTAAACAAAGTAAACTATCAGTCGGGACTGGTAAAAAAGACGTTTCAGGAAAGAAATCATTGAAGAACTTTACCATTATTACGACACTCATTACCAAGCAAAATGCTCCCAATATTCCAAAGGCTTTACCTGTTGGGTACGGAAACAGTTGAGCACCATAAAGTCAAAATTGAGTTGCTTTCTTTAAAAAAAGATGAAGAATATCAGGTATAAAAGAAAAGCTATAAATAATCTAGACGAAATAATTATAATAAACCTTCGCGAGGAAAACAAGGGAAATTTGTTGAAAGTATTTCCTGAAGAAATATGGCTGACTTATGTGCTCTTGCAAACAAAGTGAATGATACTTAGCAAATCTGATGTCTGTACAAAAGTGTCATTTAAAGCTACATTTACAGATTTCTTCGTGGAAACACGTAGTGCAGGTTGTGAAAAAATGGAGGGGGGACGGAAACCAATCATCATAACCAATCCCCACAATTTTAGCGCCATATAGGCTTCCAGTCTTTATAAATCAACAGGGAAATAATAACAAGAACACCACTCTTGGTTTGCAACATAATATCATCACAGCAAAAGAGGTTTACAAGTGACTCCCCCTTTTTGGAATCTATGAAGATAAATATAGAAAGAGGCGGGGGAGTGGAGAAAGAAAACAATCCGAAATTTTTAGATCTAATTTTTTTCCCCCTCAATATTTATTGCGACAAACATAGTTGACCTTGTAGCAGTTTTGCATAGGGGTTTAAACTATTAAAGTAAGTAGCGCTTTATAAAGGTTTTTGTCTGGAAGCTTGGTGTTTGAGGTACCTTCAACTGTCAAACGTCAACCTCTTTTTTTTAAAAGCATGTTTAGCTCGATAAAGTAGTATTATATTTCTTGGTAGCAGAGGTATGTTCTTGATGGCTTGAACTTGATTCTTCAACTCTGCAAGAAAATCTTCTTTGTATTATGCCCAAGACATAATGCACATAAAGAAAAGCCCAAGACAAGAAACGCTTTCACTGTAAATTTTGGTGAAACTATTTCCATGTTAATATTCGGCTCGGGTTTATATTGGGTTCAAATATTTCCTTCTCAGGTTTATCAACAGAATTAGATTTTCCCAAATTGAAAAAACTTACGGCAACATTTGCTGATCACTTTGATACCATCTGTTTTTTATTTTCGTTAAATGTAACTGATCCTGTATCATCTGGGAAGAATTTTATTTCGGGAAGAATTATATTTCGGGAAGAATTATATTTCGGGAAGAAATCAGATGTTTGTAAATTGTTTATGCTAACATATTTAATACAGGTGATGATATTGATATTAAAATAAAATACAAAATATCAATAGTTTTGTCGGGAGCCATTCTCAGTTGTTTTAAACTGTATGTTAAAATATTGCGAACTTTGTTCTTTCTTCAAAAATAGGAAGACTTAAAAAGGGCTTTGCACCAATACCATCGTCGAAAAAGTGAAGGGCGTGCTCCTGTAAATTTTGCTCGCAAGCCACCATGATTGCTTGATTTTTCCTGGTTTTAACCCTGATGTCGTTTAAGTAAAAAGAACTATCGTCTACAAAACGGCTATCCTTTTTGAAGAAATATGCTTTCCGTGGTATTAGTATATCCTCCTTTAAATAGTCGTAGTTCTTTACGCTATTTTCTTTAGACTACATATTTAATTTGATGTAAGTACGAATTTAGATTGTGTTATTTCAAGTGCCAAGGTTGGTACAAAGTGCTAGACATTTGGTGGACCTTTGCAGAAAAGTACAGCAAAATAATGAAGCTGCCACAGTAGTATCTTCAATTTGTATCATCCTATTCATCAGAATATATTAAAAATAATTACCACTCTTCATTGCATACCTATTCCAGTTGCAATTGGGGATTGTAAGTTGTGAAAATGACTATTTAAAGGTACACAACAACTTATTTTTGTGGCTACATTCTGTTTAAGTATAAAGCAACTTTTATCAATATAGAATATAGACATACACACACACACACACACACATATATATATATGTGCGTAGAGAAAACAACAAAGAAACAAATCGGAATATTTATTAACTTCAAATTCAAATATTTCGTTGGAACTTGGAACTTCATCAGTCAAGTGTTTTTAAACGGTTAATAGCGATAAAATAAACTGCAGAACCTTAACTTTGAAAACGAGACAAAGATTATAAATTGATGCTGTTGGATTGTTTTAAAGAAAGAAAAATAATCTTGGCCATTGAATGAATATTATGATATAAAACAATAAAACAGAAAGAAACTAGGCTGTTGGTTTAGAACTCGTGTTCTTACACACGTTAGCAAAAAGATTATAACTTTGCAATATATTGACAAAATTCCAAGAGGAATATTACAAAACAGAATAAAAAAGAGAAGGTTTATATATGCAATTACAATTACCAGCCTTCCATTTCCATGCCACGTTGTCGTATGTCTATTGGAATTCTGTCAATCTATTACAAATTAATATATATATATATATATATGTAGTGAACAACAAAAAAATGAACAGAACTTAGTTTAGAACTGTTAGTTTCATGCTTTCACAATGGTCAGCTAAATAAAAAAAAAATTTTGTCGTTCACCACATGATGGCTCTAATATTCTTATATTATTGAGCACTGTCGATAGCTAATAATTACTTCGATACTGGTATATATATATAAATAAGAAAAATATATTTAAAATATTAATTGGTCTGTTTGTTAATTGCCTTTCTAAAGAAAGAGTATGCGAATCCAGAGGTTTGAGCGTTTGAGATAGTATTGGTGCAGGAATTACGAGAGAGGTAGTTTAAAGTGTTTAAGGAAGCTGCAAAGAAATCTGAGCTGAAAAGATTCGATTTACGCTTTCCAACTATTCTATACCATCACCACGTTACCATTTCATTGGATACCATACCTCGTCCCTTTTTATAGTACTCGATAGTATTGAATGGAGGAATGTTGAAGGGGTGGAAAAAGGATCTACATGTGGCTTTTTGACATATGCATCTTTTAATTCAAAGGAAATTTATGGGTCTTTAAAAAACAGTCTTGCTTTGCAGCTTAAAAACCCAATAAGACATAAGAATTTTATCTATCAGTAGCACAAAATGATGCTAATACAGCTGAAAGAAGAAATAAGAAGAGTTAGCTGGCGAGATCTTTGCTTCTTCTCTCATAGAAATCACTTTACACATCACCGAAAAACAAAGAATACTTATCTAATTTGTCTAAAAACCCTGCTAATCTTTCATTTTCACAGAGCTGTTAAACATGTATTGAACAAGTATTGAAAAGCCATTGAACAGGCGTTTTCACTCTGCTGGTGGTACTGCAGATATGCGAGGGAAAATTGACACAACCTCAAAATCCATCAGTAGCTTATATTATGAAATAATGATAAAATACTTGATAAACATATCTGCTATGTGTTTTTCACAAGAGTTTGAAATATAATTTTTTTATTCCCTTTACATTTTGATAATCATTAAAATATTTGGTAATTTTCTGCACGAATCAGACGAAAACAGAACAAGCTAGTTTCTATTTTTTTAAAAATCTTTGTGGCGTTTCATTCAAGGAGTTTACGTTTTATCATATTATATTAGTGCATTTTCATAATTAATCAGTGATTGTGATGTAGACAGCACTTTCGTGTAGCTAAAAATCAGTTTGTGTTAAAACTACAAACAGCAAAAAAATATCCTGACAATTTGTGTGAGCCGAGGAAATGAGGATATAAATTCAACATTTATGAAATATTGGAGACACGTGAAATAACCATTTTTGGCTCTAAAGGAACCTTAAAGGGTAAAATTTCATAAATCATCCATCGCTTCTACATTCAGCCAAGTACAAATATAAAAGTGTGTAAAAGGATTAATGTAGGGTTAGGTATATACTATTTAACTTTTCAGACTTAAAGTCAATTTTTTATGGGGCACATATATACAGGTCAGCCGTGTTATATTCCGAGGGTATATTTTACCTGACTGTCCAAGCTAACTGTTGCAATGGATCCCATGGTAATGTATTAGTCACTGACTATAGTTACTGTTTTTCCTCTTATAAGCGGCCCCGGCACTTATTTCAGAAGTTGGAAAGTGATAAAAAAATCAAAACCAAAATATAACATAAAATTCTATTTTTTCAGAATAAAGCGTGTTATGGTCTTTAAAATGAATAGGTTATTTTTAAGGTCGTTAACTACTTTACTATTGTCTTTTGGTGCGGTGCTTATTCAATTATTTACTTATGAAGCGCGGCGGTTATTGGAAGATGGAGCTTTTCTGAGACCATGCAAACTAGAGAAAATACGATATTCTGGAGTCAGAAATTACTCCCTTAGAAAAACATGGGCGCATCTTCAGATCAGACATCATGCCATTTTAAACCTTGAAACGACAGTAATTGGTTTATTCGGTTATAGACTTGTTCTAGCCCTATTTTGATTATCAATCAACATGCTTAATTAGATAGAAAGCATAACATGTAATGCTGAAACCCTAGTCTGTTTCAAAGTTGGTATCGTAGTGCTTTTTATGTAATGATAAAATAGAACTAACTGATGGTCAGTTACTATATACACAATCACTGAAACTTATCAGTATGAATAACTTGAGTGAATAATATACACATATAGTTCATAAATATGGCCACTGTTATACATCTCATATCAGGTTTTCAGTACATTATTCAGTGCTGTTTTCAGTATGAATGAATTTAAAGATCCTTATAAAAAGCTAAAAGCAAAAAAAAACAGCAAACAGATGCACAGACTTCGTATGGAAGCTCATCGTTAAAAGATGGTAGCAGAGACAATTGGAGGGATGAAAATCAACCTCGCTGCCTAAATGACGTTATCCAGGTTCCAAACACCGGTGGTACCTATTAAGAAGTAAAACATTTTATTCCATAGACTTTATGGCTAGGCAAGATGTGTTTCTAAAAGGTGGGGTAGCAATGTTCTTAAATGGAGCTTTTTGTGGTCAAAGTTCTACGTAATGTTTAACTTGTTGCTACTCCACAAATCCTTTGGTTACGACAGCTTAAGAATTTGGAAAAAACAACCTGTCTTTAAAAGCTTATAACAACTCTGGAGGCCAGAAATTTGCTTTTGAAGCTTTGCAAAATTTAAATGCTGTAACTCACAGGTGGAAGGTTTCCACAAAACTTTGATGCCAGTAATGGTAATTAGTATAGGAAAGTAGACATTTCATAATGGTTGTCATTCATTGTTCCTGTATACAACATTGTAGTGAAGAACTTAAACCATGACCATGACACTTAAAGTAAATTATTTAAATCAAGCCAGGTATGATTAGAAAGGAAGTCAGTTTAGAGAGAAAAAATGAAAGACAATTTCCTAATATGGTTAAAAACTCAAAAGACGTCATCTGTAAAGAGCAAATATCTACAGGAGTGAATTCCTGTATTTTACAGCTTCAGAAGGTTTTGATACATTTTATGTTTCAAAAGTCGAATGGCAACACTAACCAAGTATTGCATTGTCCACAATGCATGATTTAATCAGTGGTATGATGCAGTAACTGTGAGATTAGAGTATAACAGGAGAGTTTAAGAAAATATATATCACAGGCTGTGTTTATCAACTGTCGTTCACATATTCTAAATCTGAGTTGTTAAATTGTGTCAACAATGTGTTGTCAGTAGCATAGGATCAGTACATATATGGTACACCAGGGTTTCCTTGAAATGAAGACAGTGCTAGACGTTTTAAATATTGGAACCTGGTAGAGATAAACTTGTGTAATATGTTGATGAACACATAGTTAATCCTAGACATTAGTCTTCAAGTATGAGGAGAGGAAAACGTTTGGGCAAGGGTGTTATTAGAAAAACATTTGCAGCTAACCACAGAACAAAGGTTTTCATAGTAACAGTAAAACTACAACCATACCACATAAGTGAAGTGCAGGCTAAAATTTTTGTAGTTAATATTATGAACTGAAAGCACACATACATACACACGCACACTCTCACACACAAATATATATATATATATATATAAAAGAAATATAATAAGTTGGAAAGAATAAAAAAACTACACTGTCCATCTCGACGGACTTGCCGATGACAGACTTGCCACTACGAGTGCAACCCTAAGACAGACAGAAATTATCAAAAAAGAAATATGCCGTACATTCCACGACAACGGACTACGCATTACAATAGAGGCAAACAAGCAGACCATCAACTTCCTCGACGTCACCCTCAACCTACACTGGGGGTGCTGCTTGTTTGAAAGATGCTTTGTCGAATGAAAGTAATGAGAGTCATCTGTTGATGCCGTCTGGTAAGTTTTTAGTAGTTACTGGTGGGTGGTTGCTTTCTCGATGAACGTACTGGAGTGTAGTGCCACCTTTCGTAAAGGGTTTGTAGGTGCCATTCAAAAGCACTAGACGACAGTGGATACAAATACAAACTACACTATGAACCGACCCCAAATACCAGACGTAACAACAGAAAACGAAACAATATACTTTGGTACAACCCGCCATACAGCAAAAACGTCAGCACCAGTATCGGACACAGATTCATCACCCTAATCGACAAACACTTCCCTAAAGACCACATACTACGCAAAATCTTTAACCGAAACAACATCAAAATTAGTTACAGCTGTATGAACAACACAAAACAAATCATCAACATCCACAACAAGCGCACTCTTAACTCACAAAAGCCAAACGACTCCGCTACAAACAGTACTAAGAACAAAAAAACATGCAACTGCCGACAAAACAACACATGCCCACTTAACGGCAACTGTCTACAAAAATCGGTTGTCTACCAAGCAATCGCAAAGACAACAACAACACTGAAACATACATAGAACTCACAGAAAACGAATTCAAAACCAGGTACAGAAGTCACATCGCATCTTTTCGACATAAAAAATACAGAAACTCGACCGAACTTAGCAAGTACATTTGGACAATAAAAGACGGAAATATAGATCATACAATGTCTTGGAGAATCCTTTTAACAAAACGACCCTACAATAACACAAACAAAAGATGCAACCTCTGCATCAAAGAAAAATTCCTAATCATTTACCGCCCACAATTAGCCTCTTTAAACAAAAGGAACGAACTTGTATCTTCTTGCCGCTATAGAAAAAAACTTTTGGTAATGAACACTTAAGCATACCAACACTAGTCGTGAATAAGATATATAAAGCGCTACTGGAATATTTTTATTTGCACATTTCCTGACGAGTGAGTAAAATCACGAAACAGGCTTGTCGAGATGGACAGTGTAGTTTTTTTATTCTTTCCAACTTATTATATCTCTTTTATTACGCTCTGTATTTATGTATCGAGCACTCTAATACGGTTAAGCGAAACGAAGCCATCATATATATATATATATATATATATATATATATATATATACACATACATACATACATAAAGAAAAGCACGAAAAGTAAGAACTATGATTGCAACTAATAGTTTCATGATATGATCTTATTAACTTTAGTCCAAGATATCCTCCACGTTGCAGAGTGATGGAAGCTGCAACAGCAAGGTGACAATGCGAGTGGAGGCTGGATGGAGTGGATGGAGAAAAATAAAGGGAGTGCTGTGCGACAGAAGACTATCTGCTTACGTAAAGAGAAACATTTACAAGACAGACGTAAGACCAGCATTACGTTATGGACTTTAAACAGTGGCAACAGCCCAAAAGGAAGAAACTGACCCAGAAATTACAGAACTCAGGATACTCCGATAGATCCGGAATGAATATATAACAGGGTGGGGCTCATGTTAGGAGATTGAGAGACAAGCAAAGAGAAGGAAGGCTCAGGTGGTTTGAAAATGTGACTAGCAGAGAGGAAGAATATGTTGGTAGGAGAATGTTGTATCTGGATGTGCCAGGGAGGAGGAAGTGAGAAGACCAAAGAGGAGATTATTTTGATGTGATAGCAGAGGACATTAGAACAGCAGGAGTACAGAAGAAAGACACAGAAGACCATGTAAAATAGAAAAGATTGATCCGCTTTGGCAACCCCTAACATGAGCAGCCGAAAGTCAGAGAAGAAGAATAAGATAAAGGTACTTCGTGCTTGGAGATACTCTCAGTATTTTCAAAGACGAAGTTTTGAATCTGTCATTCTATTTTTGGTCCACCTGTGTACTCCTTCAAATAAATACAGACAGAACAAAATATTGATTTTTTATTCACTCTGATCGATAGCCAACTCTTGCTCTCAGTCCAGAGACATGAATTAAATGCACGATTTTTTGTTTGATGGGAATATCGTTAAGCGGACGAGGAATTTTAGTTCAAGCTTTTCCTGTATAGCGAGACGAAGAAAATGATGTTTCAAAAGATAAACAATGTTATTCCTTTCGAACAATAAAAGTATTCATGAACTTGATAAAATTCCGTTTTCAATATATTCGATCAAATGTTTTCCGTGCACTTGGCAAATGCTGTGTAAATGAATGATTGCAGCACTTTTAATCTTGCCCCGCATTCTACGTCATACTTTTTAAGAACTAATAACCAGCCAATCACATAGCGCCTTGCGTAAAAAGATGTTCATTCAAACAACTATGCCGGAAGAGTCTTTTTTTGAGTTGTGCTTAAGGAAGGGAAACAGAACGAAATGTTGCCAGAATAATGACAATATTCACTACGATCACCCCATGAGAAAACGAGATAGAACGAGTGAGGAAAAGAATGATTGCTTATATGTTTTGTAATGTTAGACATAGATAAAGTCAAACATTATAAATCACAAAAGAAACATAGGAAAGTACCAGAGCCAGATCTAATTCTCGTCAAAGTATTAGAGGCAATAGAAGAAGTACGTACGAAAGAAATAATTAAATTATACCCACAGATATGAAAAACTCCATTTTACTAGTCTGATTACCCTTAATTAAGGTGCTATTACGTCCACTGACGGCAAGAAGCAAGATATACTCACAATGGTCACAAGTACAGTTTGGTTTGCTACCAGATAAAGGTACCAGAAATGCGATCTTCTCTCATTTTTCATTAAAAGATCTTTTGAGGTACAGGAAGACCAATACGGAAGCTTTATTGACAATTCTAAAGCATTCCATAAATTAAAACAGAAAACTCTCTTTTACATTCTGCAAGACCTAACAATAGGCGAATTATCAGAAATCTTAGTCGGGAGTAAGAATTAGCTAACCGAGTTAACAATGAAATTGACAAGTTCACATCAATGCGAATTCATATCAATACGAAGAGGAGTGAGAAAAGGTTGTAGTTTTTATCCAAATCTGTTTAATATGTACAGTGAGAAGATTTTACGCAGTATTATGATGGGGTTAAAGCAGACGGACACAAAATTAACAGTCTGAGATGCGCTGATGATTGAGTACTAATTGCTGTCTGAACAAGAAATACAAGAGCTTTGAATGAAGTAGCAACAAACAACGAATCCTGTGGACTTACGAGAAATACTAAAAGCATGCATGATTGTTTAAGAAAATTGATCCCTCAGCAACCTAGCATATTAATAAAGGGAAAAATATCAGAGGTAGACCAATTAAAACATCTGGGATTTACTATAATATCAGATGGCAAGTGTCACACTAAATTAAGAAAAAACCTTGTAATATCTAAACACACATTCAGTAAAATGAAAACAGTATTCGTGAACAGAAACATTAGTTTACAAAGTAAGCTTCGTGTCCTGAAAGCTCCTATTTAGTCAGTGCTGCTGAATGATTGTGAATGTTAGAGTCTAAAGAGAGAGGTGATGGAAAGGGTGAAAGTAAGTAATATGAGTAATTTTAAACGGAACCTTAAATTTTTATGGAAAGGAAAGATTAAAAACCAAGAAGTGTGAAGAAAACCAAAACGCAAGAGATCACTTACTAACACCATCAGTTGCAGTTTTTAGGTCATGTTAGCAGAAAACACTGTGTTGATAGTACCTGGTGAAAGTAATGGAAGAAGATGATCAGGGGCAACAAAGGAAAAACCTTCACGAGCAGCCCAAAATACTAAGTAAAGCAAAATATTACTAAAGAGCTCTTCCACCTGGCCGATAATAGGAAAGAATGGAGAACCATAGTAGTCGATGTCAGCACCAGATCTGGGACATTAGGGGAAAAGGAGGGAGTACTGGGGTGCCCCGCAATGAGTCAAAATTGTTAACATCGAAAGCTGGTTCCTCTGATTTTTAGTCAGGAATTTGAAAATAAAAGTATTTAATCACAGGTGGATCAGAATGGTTCCTGCTGGCTGCCTGTAACAAAATGAGAATTACATCGTTACAACAATTGTTGTATCAAGTGACTTAATGAATTGAGCCTAAATTTGTGATAAACAGATTGAAGCCGATATGAAAACAAATCTAGTTGGAATACTTAATGGAGCATGGGTCCATTAAGAATTCCGGGAAGTACGGGATTTTTTTAGAGTGATGTACCTCTGAAGTGATTCTATTCAGACCCTCTGACCAGAAACCAATTAATCACTTTTGTTGTTATCTTTTTTAACTTTCTTGACGTTTACAATAATTGACTAAATGGGGATTTCAAGTCATTAATTTTGGGGAACCGTCAGCTGCTTCTGAAGATATCCTTGATTTTTCATTTTACGTACACTAAAACAATTAATTTCATACAACACTTTAACTCCTCAGTCAAGCTATATTGAGGTATGTATATAAGTAGTAGGATCCAGAACAATGAGATCAGTTGACAAGGGTAGAGCGGATTTTCGGAGAAGTTAAAGGCAACTCATAATTTTGTTTAGAGTGACAGTATTGTTTTTACACCCTGTCAGTTATTTTTGTACACAAGATCCCAAAAAAATGTCCAATAGACCTGCAAAAGGACGAAAAAAGTCTCACACTACATCGTTATTTTGTTATGACATTTGCCACATACGTAGTATCATGCTGTTGTGCACTATTTCATTGGTTATCCCAAGGAATTTTTTCTTGGTTAAACGCATGTTAGCTTTTAATGTTTATATTCAAGCTGTGCTGTAAATAACCTTTTTGGTTAATTCAATGAAAAAGACACCTTGAGTCAAATATTTTTTGGAATGTTTGCATCAAGTTTTCCCAAAAATGATGAAACTCATGGCTCCTTAGTGTAAAAATCATTTGGTCCAGTTTTTTCCAAAAGCTACAGAATTGACTTTTTGAGGGTATATATATCTACACATGATCCCATATTTATATTACGCCTTAGGTGTAGAGTTCTTGATGAATAGTTTAGTGATCGATCCTGTTCTTGAGGATGCAAATCCTAACTCGGATAATAATCATTAAATCCCCAGCTATGGGCTTGTTACGTATTCACATTCTACACAAAGTTAATTTCTCGAGAGTGCATGGGTATGTGTCCAATTTGCATGAAAAGTCTTGCACCCAATCAAACAATCGTTTTCTTTATATAGCCACGAAGACTCCAGCATCTTGACAAATTTCATTGCTATCTTATTTATGTTAATCATAGCAATGACACATCAGGAAAATTTGGTCTTCATTGCCTCGGATATTCAGCATTGAATTATAGTTAATGCCTTTAGGAATCCTGCAGACTCCCTCAAACCGGTGGTACGACCACTTTGTACTGAATTTCTGTCTTTCTGTCCCTCTGTCTTTCTCTGCTTCTCTATTTCTTTCTTTTCCCGTTTCTCTCTTTCTCTCTATTTTCATCCATATCTCCACTATTCTAGGTTGATGTCTTTACGTAAAACAACAAGATCTGAAGTGAGAAAACCCACAGGTTTATTGACGACTTTGTCGATCCTGTTACAACAAGGGAAAGGAATAGGGAAACCTAAAAAATCACACAAAGTGAACTCAAGATTAAAAATGCTTATCCAGAATTCCACCACTATTGACAGTATATACTGACAAGTTGTTGTTAATGAATGAAAACAATCAACTATCTGAAGAAAATGTTGTTGGGTAATATGACCAAGCGAAAAACTGATAGAAATTATATTTAAAAAAAATAAAAAATGTTATTTTAATCATACGTCTTTCATGATCATTAGAGGTAAATTTTCAAATTAGACATTAAAATGTTGGAAGTCAAGGAGTGTGGTCATATCAAAAAGTGGTAAAGGTCCTTCAGGCAAAAAACGAAAAAGTGGGAAAGTTGAGACGGAGCATTAAAAGTTGAGGTTAAAATTCGTTTGTCATGTAGACAAGGGAAACTTTGGCGTTTGAAGAGGAACTAAAAAAGAAAAGATGATAAGAACTACAACATCTTTTTTTGAATGGATACAAGGGTAATTAGCGATGTTTGTGAATTTCAGTCTTTTTCTACTTTGAATAACGATATAATTGTATTTTTTACTGACATAATTGTGTTTTATTAAAAAAATATGCAATTCTCTTTCCGTCTATAGAAAAGAAATGCAAATGTCAGAATGGAGGAGTCTGCATTGGTGAAGGAGTAGAAGCTAAATGTCTTTGTAAAGCTGGTTATGCTGGTTTGTTATGTGCAGGTAAAAATATACGGCAACTTGCTTAATATGGTATTAAATTATTAACAATAGAAATATAATAGATCAATTGGCTGCAGATTGGTAGCATCAATGCTCCACCATTATAAACAAATGGGTTGAAGTGACGCATTACATCCCTTTCTTGCTTTTTCTACTTCTTTGTCTTTCGGCTATATTCCGTTAGGGGTCTCTTTCTTACTATTAATGAAAAACTATAATTAGGGGTTAAAGCAGGCATGTTACAATTTGCCATTAATATTGTAAAAGCAAAAACCACTGTTTATGTACCAAAACGTGTTTTGCTTCTGCTGTCACACATAATTCTATTTGTCTTTTTGTCCGCATACCATGCTGGGGTGCATGTTCAAGATTAGTAGTTTCAATAGTGACGTAGAGTGGGAATCTCTTATCAGCAATAATAGAAATCTTCGGCATGGTAATTTACCTATTTTATTTAGTTTTACACCACCTAAGATTTCTATTCATTTGGATTATTGGCATCTGATCTTGCATCATAATGTATATTTCATGTGTGATGTATCTATCCCTTTAATGTCTTCAGTTTTGGTAGTTTGGCCGATTTTCAAAAACTTTCTGAATATGTCATGGTGACCAGTAAAATGACCATAATTACTGTAAATGTTATCGTAAGCTTTATCCTGGTGGAAAGCACTTACCAAAGATAGCTTTCATTATATATATATATATATATATATATATATATATATATGTATATTGATATATTAACAGATGAATATGAAATGTCGTCAGCAACAGTGCTCTACCACATCAAAACATAAGAGCCATCATATAATCAGGTATACGAGTAACAAAAACTCGAACTTTACAGTACTTAGAGCTTCATATCTTTCACAATCCTCAACTGTACACAATCACAACATTTGAAGATGTAACACAAAAATTTGTAATTTTTGACCAGGCAAAAGCAGAATGCGAAGATGCTCTCCGTAACAGTGGTTACTGTACGCAGAATCTATCCTATAAAAAAACTGAAAAGAGCAACCACCGCAAGAGGAATAGGAAAAGAAACATCATATACTCGCCCTTTAATAAGTATGTATCAACCAATGCTGCAAAATCGTTCTTGAATCTTATTGATAAACACTTTACGAAAGAAAACAACCTCCGAAATTTTTTTAATAAGAACAATGTAAAAGTCAGCTACAACAGCACTGAAAACATGCGTCCCATCATCAATTCTCACAACACGAAAATTACGACACGTGCTACAGCAGAAATTCCTCCATGCAATTGAAGAATCAAAGAAAATTGTCCA
>RDPX01000100.1:1516243-1531204 GCA_003991215.1 Morbakka virulenta
GGTCAACATGCTTGATGCAGTCATGTGGGTCAGAAACGCGTGGAATGCAGTGACTGACTCCACGATCACGAAATGCTTTGCAAAGTGTGGCTTTTCAAGGGCCACAGATGAGGAAGCACCTGCACCAGCTCCACAACCTCTTCCAGCTCTAACTGATGGACAGCAAGCGCTGCTGGACCAAGAGAACATCACCATGGAGGAATATTGTGGCATGGATGATGGTCTTGAGGTGTCTGAAGCTTTGCAGGATATAAGTACAGAACTACCGTCCAGTACGAACACCCCAAGTGATGAGGATGACGATCCCGATACCACTTCACCACCACCAACGAGGATTGAGGCAGCAGCCTGTATCTCAAAATGCGTTGAGTACGCTTCCGCCAGGGGAAACACTGAACTCTTGGCTGTGTTATTTCAAGCCAGGCACATGATCGAAGCCGCTACCACTATCGTTCCACAAAAGCAGCTGCGAATGACTGACTTTATGAAGAAATGAGATATCTTTCTCATTGTTGTAGTGCTTCAGAAAATCTTTATGACAAGCATTTGATTCTCTAGTTTTTTTTACCCTTAGTGATTAAGCCTACTGTATCCTGTTCGACCTCTTTGTTTACTTCATAATATGCACTATATTTGCTCGTTACAATTGTAAAATACTTTTTGTGTGATTTTTTCAATATGCTTGACACAAGTAAAGCAGAGAAGAAAGAAAAAGAAAGTACATAAAAATTTGGTCCCCCCAAATAACGGCTCCCTCCCAATAACGAACATTATAATTTCCCCGTGAGTGTGTTCGTTATTGGGGGGGAGTACTGTACTACTCTATCGACGTTGTCTTAAAGAGCAGAATTTGAAACCTTCGTTTGATTGGTCAATCGTAAAACGTGTCAAGGCATATTCTAACTTTACAAAATCGTGCCCATTGTGCCTGCAAGAGAAACTGGAAATCCTTAGTTACGTAAATAAAACTGAATTGCTAAACAAGCGAACCGAAATTGTTTCTTAATGTTGACATATGAAAAAATATATCCTCTCAAATTTCAAATCAAAGACTGACAATAGATAACGAGTTTCTACTGTCCATTTCCTGTTTTGCAGTTGCACGCCTCATGATTCTTTTGTTATCAACTGTTGCTTTTCAAAAGATCAGATTACACAATTATTTGTTTAACATCTTTGCAGAAAATTTTTTTCAAGTGATGATTTGTATATTAGACATGCTGAAGAACTCCGATTGCAGGCCCCACGCAACGATTTGAAAAGTGGAGGGGCCACACGAGTTACTATCTAAGGAGGCCCCACCATGTTTGGGACCGACGGCCCAGAAAATTTTTGAAAATCAGGGTGTCTTCATTTTCAAAACAATCAACTAAAGTAAACAAACTATCTGACACGCGTGTTGCATATTGATGAAGTGCATTAAGCAATTAACACTTTTAACACTTTTGCTTTGCAGAAAAGTGAGGGGGCCATGGCCCCCTCGGCCCCTCCGGTAGCGTGGGCCCTGGATTGGAGCGTTTTTTAATCCTGTGAAGGGTAGTTTAACTTGGAAGGCTGTAACCGACAAACTACGAATCAGATTGGAAAGAATATTCGAGAGCCTTATCTTTATATGTTTATTTATCTGTAGTGTTCTTATTGCTGTGTCCAGGTCAGCGCATTAGTGATTTTTCTAACTTTCTTTTGACACATTTTTTTCATAGAGCACACTCAGTGTAACGAGGATACCTGTATGCATGGAGGAATCTGTATTGAACAGGTTGGAGGTTATAAATGTAAATGCGACGATGGATATAGAGGGCCACGCTGTGAGAGTAAGTTTAGTTAAACCGTCATTCACAATTTTATTTCTTTTGCGAGCATGACAAGCAATAATAAAATTCTAAGCAAGTATGCTGTTTAATCTAAAAATAAACAGTGTTGATTTAGTCAGTGCAAGTAAATGCAATTTATTGAAACGCAAAAATTGCAGTTGATGTATATCATCATAAAGCCTGAACTGCTACCAAGTCATTTAGTTCTGGCAAGTTAGAGAGACACAACTATGAACCTCAAAATAAAATATAAATTAATGATGAATGAAATGAAAAAAAATTGCTTTCGTTTAATGTCAGCTGCATTACCCTAACAAGGTACATTGAAGTTTATAACAGTTGAATTGCTCTGATTCGGCGAGTCAGATAAAATTATGGCTCTTTGATAATAGAATTTCATTGGCAAATTTTCTTTTCTCCTCCTAGCAATTTCATAATTTTTTTTTACTGCTCAACAGTCGTNTATAAATGTAAATGCGACGATGGATATAGAGGGCCACGCTGTGAGAGTAAGTTTAGTTAAACCGTCATTCACAATTTTATTTCTTTTGCGAGCATGACAAGCAATAATAAAATTCTAAGCAAGTATGCTGTTTAATCTAAAAATAACACAGTGTTGATTTAGTCAGTGCAAGTAAATGCAATTTATTGAAACGCAAAAATTGCAGTTGATGTATATCATCATAAAGCCTGAACTGCTACCAAGTCATTTAGTTCTGGCAAGTTAGAGAGACACAACTATGAACCTCAAAATTTTTTACTGCTCAACAGTCGTTTTACAAAACCTCTGATGCATACCAAACATTTGCATTATTGAGGGGGGCGTGGCAGTAATAACCACCCTTTGCAAATTAACGTACCTAATAATTTAGTTGACAAAAACTCTTAAATGACGACGATAATTTCAGATAGCCTACACAAGTTGGCTGAGATGTTAATGAAGTATTTTAATCAAATTATTAGCTTAACTACTATTTATGGGTGAAATATCAATGAAAGACTAATCTGAAGGCATGGTGCTAACAAACAGAATTGAGGGTGTAATAGTAGCAGGGATAACAGAAGAGGAATTAGCGTGAAAAGCCTAGAAAAGAAAAGTAGCAAGAGTAAACATGAGTAAACATTTTAAAGAAAGATAAGGATAGTAACCTGTTTAGACGTACGGTCAGCAGCGTTCTACTTGGACATGGCACCTATAGCAGTGGTAGAGGATAGTCCAGCACTTGTTATTTAGCTCCTAGAGATAGCTGAGTCGTGACTACATACTGAATGTGTGTGTGTGTGTGTGTGAATGTAATATGTATGTTTTTGCTATTTGAAATAACTCAATTATTAATCTTTTAAACTTTTTCGACTAGTATCCGATCGGTGTAATCCAAATCCATGTTTGCATGGTGGAAAATGTAAAGATTATGGGGAATTCTACAAGTGCGAGTGTTCACCAAATTATTTGGGAAAACAATGTGAAGGTAACCAACTATGTGTTTTAATGCTAGTTTTCTTAAAGAATAACACAAGTAATTAAAATGTGTTTATTAGTCGAGCCTTTGAATAAATACTGCACAGGACATTATCTGTCCGTGGTTATCAAGGCCAAGATAAATTTATTTAGAATAAATTTATATGACAGCTCTTGTTGGTCCATGAAGAGATATCATGCTCTTATTATTCAATAGAAGAGTATTTAAACTCAGTACAGATTGTTAGACTTCGGGCATTACTGTTTAACAATAAAAGATACGTTGTATTTTTTGTAATAAGGCTGTTTCATTCGCCACAGTAAAATGACAGGCATTTATCAATTTCTTCTAAAGTCATATATAAACAGACAGACAGGCAGACACAGACACACACAAATATACACACACAAAACCATCACACACCTATTTTCTTAGTTTATGGCTTACCCTTTGGCAATAATTTCCTCACGAGGAAAAAATAAGCACTTACATCTAAGTCTCAAGCCAAATTGTCTGTTTTTCAAACTTAACTTAACTTCAAAGGAAGTAATTCTATTTGTAATGACAGTAAGTGATACCTTGGGGTATAGGGGAAATAACAGCTTCTTTAGACAGAAGTTTTCTATATTTCTGTATATTGTTACATTTTCTGTTGCAATAAAGAGTGTTTTTTCCTGTTGTTTTTTTTCCAGATCTAAACTTTTGTTATCCCAACCCCTGCAAAAACAATGGCAAATGCCTTGGTTATTTGGGTGGATTCCAATGCGATTGTTCAGATGGTTTTACAGGAAAAAACTGCGAACGTAAGATATATATCTTTTATTGTTGCAATACCGTGAAAAATTGAATATAACGTATTCTTTGAAATTTTCTTTTAAGCTTGAAGTTTGAAAAGAAGGCCAGTGTAGAATAAATCTCTTCATGGAAAAACTATAGCTGCCTTGTCATCCAAAACAGGGAGCATACAGGATTAAATATGTTCTTGCTGAGCATCATTCGATTGATATAAAAGCAAAGTATGAAGTATTAATAATTAAGATATCAAAATAAAAAATTTAAATGTTGCCGAGGAAAAAATATTGCTTTTTATAAAGGATACGGAGGACCACTAGAAAGACATTACACAATATAGTCTTACAGCTCCAAAAATCTGAGCAACTAGACTGGGGAACCAGAAGGATGTAACTATACCTTTATACCTTATACACCAAATAAATCTACTTATAACCTCCCAAAATCCCCTTATTAACTTTCCTTGTGAAAATAATTGTAACTTTTGTGAGTAACAAAGAGCCATTCTTTTATCTACATTTTTACATCATTTGCAGATTTTATACATATGTTTTTATCTGTTTTAATTTTTACGCACAGGACAACATGGTAACAGCAATGTAATTATGACTGAAAGCGTCATATTGTATAAATATTTTTTGTTATTATTATTGTACACTCCAGGATTAGGTTGAATTTATTAAGATATAGGACTAACCACTGTAAGGTTGAACTTATTATTAAAGTTTGAGAAATATTTTTTTCATCCGATCTTATAATGAAAACAATGTACGCAATTCTTCCAAATATTAAAATTTTAAGATTTTCTATAACTTTAAAAGTATGTTACTGTAGTAAATTATTCATGTTACTCGTTAATGGATATGCAAGCCTTGCCGTTTTAATTCATATAAAATTTTGTTAACTATTAGGTTTCCTAGAACTTTCTGGCATTGCACGTACAATTGCAAAGCTCACACAGAGAAACAGATTTTAGAATTCATAAAATTTGCATCTATTAATTATACATCCAAGAGTGGCAATCCAGATTTGATTTATTATAAGACAAAATTTGCTAGAATTGAAATATCTCTCTGAACAATAATAGCGGTTAAGATCCCTGAACTTTTTCAGAGTGTTTCTTGTATTTTGAAAATTTACTTAAGATAGCCTTCCCAATATGAAACTCTTCCCAAATATTTCCATTTTCAAATAATTTCCTTATGACAGAGCCAAAATGGAGGATAAATTTGAGATAGTACACCTATTTTTCTGTAACAAGCCTCCCACACATCTTTAATGCAAGGAAATAAGAAAAAGCTTCCATTTTATATGTTTTAAAAGCATTTTGGTTTACTACAACTATTTCGGGTTGAAGAGGATCTAAGTTAAAAGCCCAAGTGTCAATTATAGACTTCGGTATTCAAAGGTTTTGTGTTTGATCTTGGTACTTTCGTTTGTTATTTTTAATATTTTGATCATTAGAGTTTTTAAATTTACTACAACCAGCTCCGCTTCGAGAAAAGTGAGTTTTCAAGAGGAGCATTCCTTTTTATACTATTATCGATAATAATGGCTTTTGTTGCTGTTTATTTGCCTTTAAAAAGTAATATAAAGATTCTTCAATCTTATTATCAATAACAGTAACACTTTTTCCATTAGAGCAACTTTTCTGCCGGTCAAACCCATGTAGAAATGGTGCACGTTGTGACGATAATGATGACGGATTTAAATGTGCATGCAACGGACCTTATCAAGGAAAGCTTTGTGAAAGTATGTCATAATTCAAAATTTTTATGCAGTAGAAAATTAAGTAAGATTTGTAGCTTTATACCAAACAGTCAAAAGCTAAGTTTTCCCTGGAAATATTAGAAGTACATTTCTTTGTAGGCAATAACTTATTCGATCTTGATTAAACAGAAAATACGATCAACCTTTTATCGAGAACAAGTTTCCTTTGCTTTTGTGATTTCCTGCTGAAGGCTACTAGCACATTTTAAAAAATAAAACACAACATTTGAGAGAAGACTAGTGATGCAAAATAAGATCCCGCTCTAAAAAGAAAAAAGTGCACTTCCTTTCCATTGGAATTTAGCTGTAAATTATCTTTGAGATTCATTTTTACTCCTGGACTGTGAGTTAAGTATAGCCAATTTTCTAGTTTGGTGGGGTATTTTTGCACTGTTTTGCTTTTTATGACAACTTGGTACCCTGCTCATCTTTGCATCGGCAAACACTGTTTTCATGGCTTCATCATAAGGTCTACTAATATAAGTCGCACAGGTACTTTCGCTGTTGAAATCGTAATGACCATCAGCGATCCTACCACAGAATCCAGCATCACACCCGTCAGATTTTAAAAAAAGGTTATGGGCGTTGATATATTAGGTAGAACGGGGTCATGATGGGCTGGATACCCACATTCTTTAAGATTCATTTCCAAATGACAAAAATTGGATGAGGTATTTTGGCAGCACATAATACATCACTAGATCACTTGTTTCCTCATGGTTTGTTTCAAAAAATTGACCTTTGCACACAAATGTTCATGATTTCTGACGGTAATGCGTTATGTTTCAGCAATATCGAGATATGTGCACTTCCGTTCAACCACAAAAGCTGGTTCAAATTGCCCAGGACACAAAGGTTTCTACAGGGACGCTGCAGGCTAGAGGGATAGAATTTGAAATGGAAATTATTTCTGTAGGAGAATGTCTCTAATATTAGCAGATTAAATGACCGATCCAACTTTACTTATTATATTCTGGCTTTGCCATTAGCGATGGTTTCCAGAAAAACGGACTCCTACCTGGCAGAATTGAACTGTGCTCACAAGAAGACAAAATATATTCTTTCAGTTTGATTGACAATAGAGTTGTTAGAACAAACATTGTGTTATTCCTTGTTTAGTACTTGCAGTATAGCTATCTTCTTATTAAGGTGACTAACAGCCACTTTCTTTAAAGCACAGCCACAAAAAAGACTCTATATCCTATCAGTCGAATACAAGCCCTCCAAAGGCAAATCTCTTCTTATTTTACATGTCCTTACTCGGTCTCTGTTGTCAAACTTAAAAGTTTTATTTCTTGCAGGAGTACACGCAACTAAAGCAACACAACGTATAAGATTTGGAAGCTTTGATCTGAATAGGCTGCAAGAAAAAGAGAGAGAGAGAAAGAGAGAGAGAGATAGAGAGAAAGAGGGAGGGAGAGAGGAAAAGAAAGAAAGAGTTTGACTTACATGTCAAGGCAGATCGTTTTCTAGGAATAGGAAGTACCTATCCAGTTTTCATCTGACAAAAGAAAGACTAATAAGGATAGGATCCTGCACAACATAGCTGAAGTTTTTTTGGAAGTTTTCTGAAGCACGGATTTTACTTAGCCTAAATCTTGAGACTAGACATAACAGTGCGTCATACAAGAATTTATATTAGATCTAAAATACTCTAGAAAACATACTAAAAATGCCTTTAATATGGAGGTGGTAGTAAAAATCCTGTTGATATTGGAGATTTAAGTAGACAGGACATTGGGTTACTAGTAACATGATTGCATCAAAGCAAATATACAGTAATATTACTCAAACGTTGCTAATAAGCGCAATAACATACAATGGGAAGACATAAAAAGCAACAATCTTCACTATCAATATGGTCATTGTTAAATCAAGCAAATTGTTTTTGAGGGCCTGCAATACCGATAAGTTGGGTCAGCGTTTTCACTCCATTAATTTCCTGACAACAAAGTGTATATTTAAAATGGCTTTACTTTTTATAGTTTGCCTTTTGCACAAAGCACATCTTTAGGAATGCACATGGCATTCTTTGCTTCAAAGGACGGCTTTATTAGTGGCATGTACCGGTAGACTAGAAAGCCAGCTCTGAAATGGCATTAGACATTTCTTATCTTCCTGTCACTAAAGCATATCAAAGTGGCTTGTAAATTTTATTTAGACTAGAAATATCACCCTACTTTGTTAGATTGCTAGTCTAGTAATAAGGTTTACCTCTGGCCTGAATAAAGACCTCAGTATGCTTAAGGTTACGAGTGCGGTACTTTTACTCTAAGTCTAATGGTCCAGTATTCCAGTTATTCACAGACTGGAACACATAGAGAATTGCTATTGGTTTCTCTTGCAAGAGTCGGTCCCACAAATATCTATTAATGCACAGGTCTGTTAGTCTTGCTCAACACCCCTTCTTTAATACCACTCATAACCACGGTAGCGTCATATACCTACAACACAAAACACCTTTTTGAAACATAATCAGGTGCCTCTAAGTCAAAGTTAGAGCCTGTCAAAATGACCATTGATACAAACAACTGCCTTAACTCTTAACGTTATCCCTGGCAAAGTCTAATAGTTGATTTTTTGGATTGCTTTCAAACGTTGAATGAATATGCAAAGTAAACATCCTACCCAATTTCCAAAAGTTCCTCAGAACATCTACGGTATAGCTTTAAGGTTTTCAAGCTCCCCTTTACTTTACTGATGTGATGTTCACAATAAGTTGTCAGACAATTGTTGCCCCAAATGTTCACCTTTCCGTCGATCAACCAAGAACAATCGGTCCCTGGAAATATATCTCAAAGCAAATCGTTGGATCCGATGTCTGTCTGAATAAAGTTGTGATGTTTTATCTTCGTATATTAACCTGGACAATTTGAGGTAATGCCAAAACAACGACTTTGGCTGACTGTAAATAAATTAGTAATAGAAAGTTTGGCCACCTTTTGTTTGAATCGTGACAAGATTTTACGAATTACCAGATATAGGATAGGAAACAATTTATAACTATTAATGTGTGTAGGCTACCTAAGAAAGTTAAAATGATAGTTTCAAAATAATTCTTTGTTAGGAAACAACATATACTCCGTATTAAGTTGAACAGGAAAATCTAATTTTACTTTAGCTTAGAATTTTAAGACAATGCAAAAAAAATGTGAGGTTAGTTATAAAAAATATTTTCAGGTCAGCCCCGCCCATAACAGGAAAGAGCTTGACGTATTTAGCTCACTCTTTTATAAATAATCTAATGTGTATTGAAATTCGCTTTTAGATGTAGACAAATCTGTGCTTGCTTTTAACTTGTTCTCCAAAAATATCCTCTTCTAAGCAACATTTGTATTTGTAAGTTATGTCAATAACAAAATATTGTAATGTTATGAGGTGTAGTTATAGTGCCAAAGTGAGACGACCCTAAAATAAGAATGAAAAACAGACACATGCAAAATACTAAGAAAATGAAACAAGACCTAGTTTTTAAACAGAAATTTTCCCTTTTTTTGTATTACAGTTTTTGTCAACATGGCCAACTAAAAAATGTCACTTGGTTAAAAAATTAATAGGGTTTTAAAAAATTATTCATATTTTTTTACTTTAGTTAATAATTTCTGCTATGCTCAACCCTGTTTAAATGGAGGGACCTGTTCCAATGGAAGAGATGGTTTTACATGCACTTGCTCAGAGAAATACAAAGGAAAATACTGCAACGGTATTGTTTTGTATTAAAGATATGTTATGTTCCCTTGTATTTTTTTGTAAGGAAAATATTTTGTTTAAATTTCCTGTAATCCATATTTTGTCTTAATTTTGTAAAAGCTTGTGCTTTATTGACTATGCAAAAGCTTTTGATGAGGTACGGCATGTACTACTTTTTGAAAACCAATGCATGTTGGACATGTGTAACGACCTTCGTCTTTAACAAAACCTTTACTGGAATCAATCAGCATTGAGCCGTAAGACAAGCATGTGTTATGTCACGGCATTTAGAGAAGAAGAGAGGTCTCTGCGTCGGTGGACACAAAATTACGAACATCAGGTATGCAAATGACATGGTACTCATGGCTGAGTCACAAGAAGATCTTAAGAAACTACTGGATGCTGTGGTGATAGAGAGCGAAAAGAAACGTTTGAGTATCAATTGGAAAAAGACGGAATGTCTGGTCATATCAAAAAGATACAGTCCAGTGTGTACTCTGAAGGTAAACAATGAAGTCATGAAACAAGTTCCATCTTTTAACTGTCTAGATGATGCTCGTTGTGTTCAAGAGGTTAAAAAACGGTTCTCCCTGCAAAAGACAAGTTTTATAAAGCTCGAGAGGATACTCATCGACAGCAAACTATCAATGACAACAAAGCTACGAATCCTCAAATGCTATGTGTATCCAGTGTTGACCTACGGGGCAGAGACATAGACGCCAGCAACAGAGTCCCAAAGAGATTTGGAAAGTTGCGAAATGTGGTTTCTAAGAAAGATGCTGAAGATCAGATGGTCCGATAAGATCAGAAATGAAGAAGCGCTAAGACGAGCAGGAGTGAAGCAGAACCTGATCAAGCAAATTCGCATACGACAGTTAAGCTCCTTAGGACACATAATGAGAAAGAAGGATCTAGAAGAAACAGCAATAACTGGGAAAATAGAAAGAAAAGAACCTGAGGAGGAAGGTGAGTGATGTAGATGAGCCATATGAGGGAATGGCTGGAGGAGTAAGGTTTCCATTATGGAGGTGTAGAACGTCTACGAATGCCAAGGGATAGGAGAATGTGGCAGGAAATGATTGTAGCAGATACGACACATGAAGAAGAACTGTCATTCTGTAATTATTCCTTGTGTTGTTTTTAAAGAGCCTTAGCAAATTAGGGAATAGTGACCCAGTGATTGATCATCACGTTACCATACGATAGATTTTCACTTTGAGCTCCTGTCCTGTCTTTGGCAATACTCCGCTTAATTCCTTTCTTGTTGTCAATGGCTGCCTGTTTAGTGTGGAAATGTTTTAACAGTAAGGATTTAGTTTATTAAGAGCAGATTAATCGAGATAAAGAAAAAGAAGAAAAAAATATTTATCGGTAAATAAATACGATTAAAAATTTAATTAAGTTTACTTTTAGACCAATATCTAAAATGAATTTTTTTTAATTACATACCATTCTAGTAATTGACAGGTGTTTCGAAAAACCATGCAAAAACGGTGGCAAATGCAAATCAAGTAATTTTGGAGACTACAAGTGTGATTGCTTGCTTGGATTTACAGGGAAAACATGTGAAGGTAAATGGTTTTCACGAATAAATCGTACAGAGTAGTTGATGTGAGATACTGTCAATGGGGCTGGGGGACTTATGCAAACAAATCTCAATATTTGGAAAGAAAAAGATTAGGTTTTACAACGGAGAGATCTTATACCCAACTCGTTACTCCCAACCAGACGTTTAGAACAGTTTTATCAGGATCAAATCCTTATGCTAAAAGCTGCCCTTTTCTGGTTAATTACAGAAAAATGGAGAAGGGAAATTCATAATTTGATTAAATGTAGGCTTGCAAAAGGAATACAAAGGGGATCTATGGAAATTTGATTTGTTTTCTCCAATCTTCAGCTGTACACAAATAATTATTTGTGTACAGCTGAAGATTGTGAAAGACATGAAACTCTGAGTACTGTAAAGTTAGAGTTTTTCTTGCTCATACATCTGATTATATATATATATATATATATATATATATATAAATAGATGGATAGCAATGCACAAGAGAATTTACTTGGTTTAATGACATTTTTTCTTAAACTTATTATTTTGTAGTAAACATCATACTACTTTTTTCCATACTACTATTTTCAATAACACACTTTTATGTAACAGAATATTTATTATACACTAAGTATCACCGTTTGTTGAGAAAAGGAAGAGAAAAAAAATCCCGAAAAACTAAATCAAAAGCTTCCCAAGAGCTTTTTAAAAAATTTGTTGTTACTATTCAACTCTAAGTAAAAGTAAACTTAAAAATAAAAATAATGAAAAAGAAATTAGGAAATGAATATTAGGTTTTGGAAGAAATTGGGAAGAGGTGGTGGATGAAACATGATTAAGGGTAACAAGGAAAAGAAAAAACCTGATGACTTTTTTACGAAAGCTTTTTGGCTTGGAAGGGGCGTCGGTTTCACCCCAGTTTTAAACATTGAAATTAATTCTAGTTGGGACAGTCACTACCAAGAAATAGTAAGGTGAAAACTTTATCTGTTACCTTCAAGTATCATTTGTCACTGTAGTACTATAAATATTTCATTTAATAGCTTTTTGCAGAAAGAAAATGCGCTAGTTGTGGCGTGTCAGGAGAGACAATTGCAATAAAGACCAAAGAACAGAATTCTCTCTTAACACCAGTTCTTTCAGGAAAAAAAGTGCACTTTTCCTCCAATATCTTTCCTTTTGTCGGCCTGTCTGTCCATCTGTCTGTCTCTGTCTGTACATCATTAAAATTATTCAATAACATAAGGACAATATTTTCTTAGATCTTTCAGGTAACAGAGATGTTTTTCCACGACGGAACAATTGGTTTTTGACAGTCGTCTTTATTTAAAAATGGAAAAAAAATATTTGGACAATTGTTAACATCGATGTCCACCAACCTTGAACCAAAAATATTCAAACACAATGACGCAACACAAAATACTATTCACTTAGCTTTCAAATCAATAAAAATATATATGCACTGAACATGCAAAGATTTGCTAATTCCATTCTCAAAATTTCAGTTCAACGATCATTGCCATAAAATATAGAGCAGAGGGGAGATGCTCTCAGTTCGATGTTCATAGCAATACATATGTCCTGAAGAAGTCTACTCTTGCACTTTAAAGGAACTGTAACAGAGTTTCTTTTTAAAATTTGGGTTTTATTTTCATGCGATTTTTAAATCCATTACACTTTATTGTATGTTGCATAACTAAACAATCTGCATTTCATTATTTTCAACTTAACAAATACCAAATTGCCTTGGACTTGACATAATTGTATCAAATTAATTTTATTGGATTCTTTGATCGTTAGCCTGATAATGATGACGATAATAATAATAGTAATAATAATAATAAATATATATATATATATGTATATTTAATAGATTCCTACATATTTTTTCCTTTATAATTCACCAGTTACAGATCCATGTCAACCAAATCCATGCCGCCAGAGTGGAGTGTGTCTAGCAGGCCCGAATGGAGGGTTTACATGCCACTGCAAAGAAGGTTATAGGGGTCTTACATGTGCAGGTAATGTGCAGAAAAACTTATTTTTAATACCCTTTGCTGTATGTCAATACAGGCTCTTTAATCGGACCGACACATTTCTTGAATGAAATAAATTATATGCGACTGAGTCTATAATTAAAACGCTTTGTATCTCCCTAGTCTAAATAACACTATGTATGTTCTTGCGTAGAAAGTAATTAACTGTGACTTCGCCATTATTTACACACTCTTAATAAAGAATACTGCAGTAATTGAGAGGTGATTATCTAATGAAATATATGATTGTGAACCGAGCTTTTGTAGGTCGTTGAATGAAGCACATGACTCTAAATACTAAAGAGAATGAGTCCATTTTACTTCGGAATAAATTTACTTTTTTCTGTACCATTTAAAAAAAAGATTTTGTTCATTGCATATTATGCATAGTTGTATCGTACTGTATACCCCCATTTTTCCAACTCTGAATAAATTAAATGAATTTGAAGACATTTTGTAATGACACAGTTGACCATACTACATGTATGGATATAATTCATATTTTTGAAGTAACCAATCCGATATACCCAATGACCTCTAGTTCAAACTAATAATTAAAAGATGCTTTTCTTAACTTACAGTTTGTCAAACTAAACTTGTTTTCTCAAATGGAAATTTTCATGGACATTTTCTGTGGTCACCATTACCGTAAATGATTAGATAAGCAATTCATGGAACTAACAGCAATAGCTATAACAGATACCAGCTTGAGACAGATCAATGGATTTTAGTGAATTGCAATAAATTAAATCTGGTGGTACCATTTTCTTTACTTTGTCCCATCTTTTTTTGTAGTTGATAGCGTTTCTTCTGATATTTGATCTAAATGGTAAGAATTTTGTATTATTATTTTGTTGCTTAGATCTGGACCCATGCCATCCTAACCCCTGTTTACATGGTGCCTGTTCCGAGGTGAATGGAGGATATGTTTGTAATTGTACCTCCGGGTTTCGTGGTGCTACCTGTGCAGGTAAAAAAATCTTTCTTTTTTCTCATGCAATCTCCTCTAAAGATGTATTTTAGTTTCACTCCTTGCAAACAAGAAGCTAATTCAGTGTGTTTATACGCATGTTTATGTAGATATACACACAAAAGTACCTGGGCTTTACCAGTTAATCAAAATCCTTTGAGTCAATTTCAAAGGATAATTTAAGACAAAGGCATTGAGTAATTTTCATTTTTGCCTGGGCCAAAAGTAGAATGGAAATTAACAACTAATTGTCAATCTTGTTGCCACTGCTCTACTCTTATGATAATGGGCGTAATTACTTACCATAAAAAAGCCAAGATTTATCCAAAATGAACAAAAAGTAATCCACAGCAAACTCTTTTCTGTAATCCCATTGACAGAGCCTTATATTAATAATTAGCACTGAAAAATGTTTATTACCCAAATTGCTACAATGAATTTGCATTTTTTATGTATTCAGGTATATACTCTGTGAATTTTATGAAAGTACGTGGAAGAGAAAGACGGCAAGGAACGCAATAAAGCGTCGTCAGTGCCATACCTAGTTTTGAATCAAAATTGCTCAGAGAATTTTAAACTTAGCGGATTAATATGAAATGTTTGGCGTGTGTGGAGACTTTGAATCTTGTCTTTAGCTATATTGTATTTTTTAGTATTGTCTACGTCAGTAAATTTTGAATATTCTCCCAAAATATTTTATGAAATGTTTAGCAGTTTTAGAAGGTGGAAGAGAGAGAGAGAGAGAGAGAGAGAGAGAGAGAGAGAGAGAGAGAGAGAGAGAGAGAGAGAGAGAGAGAGAGAGAGAGAGAGAGAGAGAGAGAGAGAGAGAGAGAGAGAGAGAGAGAGAGAGAGAGAGAGAGAGAGAGAGAGAGCGAGAGAG